>NC_069432.1:4462648-4620148 GCF_026875155.1 Cherax quadricarinatus
CCCTTGCCCCCGGCATTTTAGCGCCTCTTACGCAAGCATGGCTTACAGAGGAAGAATTCTGTTCCACTTCCCCATGGAGATAAGAGGAAATAAACAAGAACAAGAATTAGAAAGAAAATAGAAGAAAACCCAGAGGGGTGTGTATATAATGCTTGTACATGTATGTGTAGTGTGACCTAAGTGTAAGTAGAAGTAGCAAGACTTACCTGTAATCTTGCATATTATGAGACAGACAAAAGACACCAGCAATCCTACCATCATGTAAAACGATTACAAGCTTTCGTTTTACACTCCGCTTGGCAGGACGGTAGTACCTCCCTGGGCGGTTGCTGTCTACCAACCTACTACCTACATATATATATATATATATAATATATATATATATATATATGTATATATATATATATATATAATATATATATATATATAATAATATATATATATATATAAATATTATATATTATATATATATATATATATATATATATATATATATATATATATAATATATATATATATATATATATATGTAGTTCCGAATAGGCAGAACTTGCGATCTTTGCTTAAAGAGCAACGTTCATCTTGCCATATAGGACAAGTGAAAATTTGTGTATGCAATAATTTCGCCAAAATCATTGTGAGGGAAAAGTTCAATAGATAGGAGTAGAGATATAGTAACGATAGTTTCATTACCGGCTACTAGGTTTTTTTTTTATATTTTATTTAAAACATGACATTACAAAAATATAATATATAAAACTCATTTTAGGGTATAAATTAACACAATCCTGCCTACAGCTAACATTACTCACCACACTTACAACTCCGTGTGGGTATCCCCCCCCTCCCTGCTCCCTCATCCTATCACTTAACCCAAACCTGTTGGAGCTACCCAACAGAATTACACGATATGAACAACACTTTTATATACACATCCCTCGAAATGGTACTTAATAATCGACTACAGACCATGCAATTCATTGCACTGAACATATTACACAGACATATTACCCCCCCACCCGTGGTTATCCACCACCCCACTATTTACAACCTAACATACTATAAACAATGAATGTTGCCTAATCTAATGTCACACAGCAATGATCAAAACATTAATTTATGTAATTGTCCTAATGGTTCAGTTACATAACAATATGTATTACACAACAATGGTGATATAGAAAAGTCACAAAGACATACAAAATTACTACAAAGCCATAGGTATAAACTTAGTCTCAAAAATCCAACACATGTAAGCTTCTACACATTTAAACATGCAATTCCAATGTTAAAAACAATAACACAGCTTCAACTATGACATTCAAGCTCTATACAGCTTATATGGACATAACATAGTGCTATTGACAAGAGTACAATACAACATAAAATATAACCATGACATAAGTAACACATAAAGACTGTGCCTAGCACACACCTAACCACAAAAACCCTATAACAACACTGTTACCCAACTTTATTTACACTATCTGACGTGCATTAACCTCTTTACTCTCAAAACAAAACTGAAAATTGCAGATCACCAGTGATGAACAATAATGCACAGACATTAATACAAACATATCACAGCATATCTCTGGACACCGTGCATGATCACAGCATCAACACTATGCAGTGCAAGGCACCTAGAAAACAAGTTGGAGCAAATACATGCAATTATTATAGCAAAACTCCAAATTACAATGTCATTACCGTAAATCAATATTACCACACACAATATGTATAATATGTGTATAGTCCATGTCACACAAAAAAAAACTGGCCAGCTCCACAGGTGCAAGCACCCGTGGTCCACATATTATTCACTCACGCATCACTCATCCAACACTCACGCAAACATTTATTGTCATCCATTACCAGGGAGGCGACCCTGTTTTCACCCATGACTTTCCTACCCCAGCAACACTTTCCAATCATACCCTCCCCTCCCTCGTATATTACAAGTCTAATAAAACCTGTAACGTAAGTTGCCTATATCCCTCTGAAAAATCCGTCACCCACCTCCCATAAATTTCCTTATTTCTACATACCGTTTTATAGAACGTTACCGCTAACACCCTCCTCTTCACCTCAGTAACCTGTTTCCCCCGCAATCCCCACACTACATAGATATAATCTGCCATAATGTATCCCACAGCTCTGATTACACTTTCCTCCCAACCCCCCACGTCGAGACTTAATGCTCTCAATACAGAAATTCCTTTACCTCCTATCCTATTTATCACCCTATTTAACCACCCCTTGACACTCCTCATTCCATCACAAAAATATACTACATGAAAAGCCGATTCCTCCCCACCACATATCCCACACTCCCCCCCGTCAACGACTCGTCTATCCCGTAGTACCACACCTGACGATAAAGTGCCGTGCAGGAAACGATACATTACATCCCGAACACGAGGTTACAACCTCATCCTACTCAACCTATTCCATATACTTCCCCATGCATACGTGGGGAAAATTCCCTCTACGCGCTACAACCCCCCTGCTAACAATCTACACAACCTACCTATTTTAAACCTTTGCTGGCTCTCGATCCACGCCATAGCCCTCAAAACAGTTTTCACACTCATGCAACTCAACTCTGTATACATCCGTTGCAATCTGTTATGGATCCTGGCCAAACACCCCACCCCCCCCCCCCCCACACATCACTTTCCCTCATCACCTCCCTTTTAATGAAGACATTTGACCCTCCGCTTTAAGTCCAGCAATCCAAGCCCCCCGTTACTCACAGGTAACATTAACCACATCCCTTTTAAATCCAATCACAAGCTCGAACCCCACAAGAATTTAAAAAAACCTTCCTAAGTAATGTTCGTTAATTGCTGGCCCGGTTAATGGAACACGGCTGCCACGTGCCACATACTTTGCTATACAGTAAGATATTATAACAATGGCACGCTAGCACAAGGGTCAAATGATATGTCGCAATGCACCCAAGCGTCCCTGAATCCTTGTCTACCATCCTAATCGAGTTTCCATGCGTGCCACATTAGATCATCTGCATAATCAACCGCAAATTTTTAACGAATTCACCTGCCTCCTCACAACTGCACTCCCCCCAATCAACCCTACCGCCCAAGCTCCTAACCCCATGACCAGGATTTATCTGAATTTACCCTCATACCACTTGCCCCTGCGAACATTTTTACTACCCCGTCTAATGGTCCATTACATCCCCTCCCTGATCAAACAGTTGTATCATCCACATACCCAATTAAAACTGGCCAAACCCTCGCAACCTCACACCCTGGTCCCTCTATGTGACACATACGCTGCTCCACCAATCTATAAAAGGGGTCCTGTATGCACGCAAACAATAATTGTGACATAGGGCACCCCTGCCTAATTCCCCTACCCATTACAATCTTCTCACCCAATCGACCATTAATCTGTACCCTCGCCATTGCCACCTCCATACAACGCCTCAACCCAACCCACTATTTCTTCCCCAAACCCCTGACCCCTGAGGATGGCTTTCAATGCTTTCCGATCCACTCTATCGTATGCCCCTTGCCAATCAAGTGCCACCAAACCTCCCTCCCTCATCCCCCCTTTTGCCTCCACGAAATCCCTAAGTAACCCATGCCCCTCCACCATAGACCTCCCTGGCAAACCAAACTGAGTTTTTGATACTACCCGCCCCACCACACACTTGACCCGATTTCCCAAAATCTTCGCAAATAATTTATAATCGAGATCGCCCGGTAATCCCGAAGCGTATGCTGCCCCTTACCCTTCGGTACCAATACAACGACAGCCGTTGCCTGCTTCTCACCCAGCTCACCTCTCTCCTTCATGCAATTTAATAACCTAACCAAAAAATGCCTCATTAATTCCCAATGCTGCTGATAAAACTCTTCCGGGAGTCCATCAATTCCCGGTGCTTTGCCCTTTCGCATTCCACTTAAAGCCCTCCATATTTCTCCCTCAGTTATTTCCCCACCCAGTGCTTCCCTATCACTGTTACGCAACTGACATACCACACTCCCACACATCTGTTCTAAAACCCCATCCTCTACCCCTTCTCAGTTGCCAGTACTTCTCATACCACTTGTCAGCAAACGCCCCCATTCCTTCCGTAGCTTGTATGACCTGCCCCTCCCTGTACCCTCCTATTGACTCATGAACCTCCAACCATGGAATAGTCATTGCCTGCTGTCTTTGTTTCTGCCTACGCAATACGCACGATGAAGGTCAATCGCCCCATAACACCTCTTCCACCCCCGCCTGTACCCGCACCGCTTGGAACCTCTCATCCTGTACCTCATGCAGCCTCCCTTTAATTGCCATAATATCATCATTGGATAATTGCCCGCCACCGCCCCCCTCGCATAGCAACCCCGTGATCTATCCTCCAAATAGTTAGCAAGCCCATATTTTAAAGAATTGATACGTTTCCCTTCCTTTACGTAATATTGCTTAATCCGTTCTTTAGCCACACCATCCCACCACATCACCACATCCTCTACCCCATTTATCTCTGCACTTAACCCCTCCCACAGCGTTGCAAATCCCTCTATCCCCTCCTCATCACCTAACACACTTGTATTTAATTTCCAATAACCCCTAGATATAGCTGCTAGTGACTCCCACGTCACCTCTGCTACTACCGCCCGATGATCCGAATAAGCTACTTCTATTGTACGGAAAAATGTCAACCCAACCCCTTGAGATATATACAGCCTATCCAACCTAGCAGCGTAACCCCGTCTTACAAAAGTGTGTTCTACCTCCCACGCCCCTCCTCCAACCGCATCCCGCAACTGAATATCCCTCAAAAGATCTCGCAAGGCCGCCGACACGTGCCCCGCCCCTTTTGGTTCCACGTCAGCCCTCCTAATAACGCAGTTCCAGTCCCCACCAACGACGGCCACTGTAGGTAACCCACGTAAGAAGAAAACTAGTTCTTCACATACAAAATCCCTTTTTACCCTCACATCATTTTCTGCTGGTGCATACACACGTACAAAAGATACCCTCTGCCCCATCCACCATCCATCCACGCGCAATACTCTTCCCCCCCTCCCCCCTCACTTCTTAGCAACACAAACGGGCTCGCCTCCCTGATCAATATACCCACACCACCTTTCAGACGTGCAGATGGCAGAGTCATGACCTGAAACCCCTCCACCTCGAGCACTCTTCCCTCCTTGAAATTGTGTTCTTGCAGGAACACTACATCCACCCTATATTTACACAGAAACATTCGAAACCATTCCTTCTTCACACTATTACATAGTCCATTTACGTTCACAGTCATACACCTAAGGCCTCTTTATAGTTTCCAACCCTTCCTCCTCTCTTCATTCATCCCAGGGCCTCCTGCCCCAGAGCCAGCACAAGGCTTCACGCCATCAACCCCCCCCCCCCCCCTTTTTTGCGATGCCTCTTATCGTGACTACTTCGACAGTGCTCTTCCTTCCTCCCAGACCTCTGCGCCGGCGTCAGGACATCATCTGAGTCTGACGCCGCCGCTCTCTTCCTCGTGATGCCCTCTACATCCATGTTATCTTCTGAGGTTTCCTCACGATGTACCTCAACCTCCACCTTGCCTCGTTCCACAGCACACGGCGACAACTCACTCTTACTAGTTGGCCCGTCAACCCTGCTATGGTTTTCATTATTACATTCCTCTACAGGCAACGCCGTGCCTCTCACCAGCTCAGGAACAACATCCTCTGTAGGCGGCGTCAATGTCTTTATAACACTTCCTGAAGCTCTTCCTCTAGAGCCTGCACCTCCTCCTGCACTTGCACTTCTGTACTTTTCCCTTGTCTAGTAACAGATCCTTTTACATCACAGCTTACCTCACACATGCCAGTCTCCTCTTTGGCATCCTCCACCTCTTCACTCCACAAGCGCCCAAGCCCTTGCTTTCGCGTGGGGCTCTCAACAGCTATCACGCTGGTAACTGGTGCTTCACCAGTTTGTGCTGGCGCCCTCCTCAGCTTCACACACTCTGCCGCCATATGGTCGTACGCCCCACATATTCTGCACGTACGTCTCTGTCCGGCATACGATACCATAACTTGCGTCCTGAATTCCTCCAACACGACGTAAGACGGTATGGGATGTCTCAGAGTCATCTTCAGGGAAAAGGTACCCTCCGGACGGCCCATGTAAGCACCTGCCGTCCACTTGCCCTTTTGTGCCAGATGTACGGTTCCATATGCGTCGAAAACACTCCTGATGTCAGCCTCATCTGCCTCAAATGGGACATTACGAATCTTAACCTACGTAAAGTGGCGAGATACGTCGATCAAACGCACCTTCACAGCTGGAGTAGCGTCAAGAATCTCGTCACCAAAGACTCGTATACGGACGTGGAATTCAGTTTGACGAAGATTCTGTAAGCCCCATTCAGGGCTACACCATACACCTCATCGTCTTGGATTCCATAGGTCTCCCTAATGATTGTTGGGAGTAATACCTGCACTGAAGAGAGTGAAATCGCCCCATGAACAGCTCAATACCAATGGTATTTACGCGTCTCCTCACACTCAGCGCCATGTTGATACAAGGTAGCTCGCCTGAAAACAGCAGAGGGGTGCAGAGCACAACCGCACTCGACCATGGTCAGGCAGCGAATGTGGCTACTAGTTAAGGTAGGGTTAGTCAAGCTTCCGCCTTTCTTCCCCCTCCCCGAAAGTGATAGTTTCATTGCCGGCTACTAGTTAACGTAGGGTGAGTCACGCTCCCGTTTTTCCCGCCTTTTCTCCCCCACCCCTTAAGTGATAGTTTGATTGCTGGCTGCTTGTTAACGTAGGGTCAGTCTAGCTCCCGCTATCCCTTCCCCTCCCTCTTCCCCCCCTCCTCGAAAGGTGATGTATGGGGCTCTGGTCAAACAGTAAATCACTCGACTCACAGCTCCCAACACTACTGTAAGTACATGCCTGCCTTGTATTCTAGTGGATTTATTGGTTAAAAGCTTCACTTTTGACCCATAATAAACTTAGTCCTTTCAGCCTTGCTCTATGTTGACTGTTGTAATAATCACCACATCTTTTGAGTAGTGTACACTACCGTGGAGAGTGATTATTTAAGCAGTGGGTAACCTGTCTATCTTTCCAGCTTGGATGTCAGAGAGGGTCACCTGGCAATCAACGAGCAGAACAGGAGAAGGACTAACGTCCAGAGACTTCTCCATTTTGTAATGAAGTACCTGTGCACCTGTATGAAATTGCAGGACATAACCCCACATCATTGCAGCGGTAAAGAACCTGCTTTCCTGTCATCAGGATATTATACTCACGGCAATAATCTGTGAAGATCTAGCCAGTGGTGGTCACCAACACCTCCGACCCCCCCCCCATCATCAGCAACGGCTACGATTTCAACAACAGTGTCACCAACACCAGACACCCACGTTTTATATACCTTTAAATTAGCGTTGAATTCAGTTATCATTTATATTTTTCATTTTTCATTTTCTTTAGTGTAGGATTAATATTTCATATTTAAGTGTTTTTCATTTTATATTTTCTACATAATAAAGTGTTTGTTTGTCTGTTATTATTTCTTTTTCTATTCACTAATTTTCCTGAGGAGGAGCCAGCCTGAGTAATACTGACTGAAGTTGTTACAGGGCTGAATAAGCCTTCACAATCATTCTGAACCTAACGAGAAAAATATATTTCACTGTGTTTGTTTAGTATTAAATTATTGTAAACAAATCTAAAATATATTTAGTTGGGTAAGACTAAAATAAATTATTCTTTTTGTAATAAGGTTAGGTAAGTTTTCTAAGATTCTTTTGGTGCAGAATTAAAAATTTTTACATTAAAATTAATGAAAACAATATCTTTAAACGTATAAGAGAAAATTTTAGAAAGGACTTAATTTTAAATGAGTTCTTGCTAATTGACCAGTTTTACATATTCGGCACGACATTATATATATATATATATATATATATATTATATATATATATATATATAATATATATATATATATATATAATATATATATATATATATATATATATATATATATATATATATAATGTCGTGCCGAATATGCAGAACTTGCGATCTTGGCTTAAATAGCAACGCTCATCTTGCCATATAGGACAAGTGAAAATTTGTGTATGCAATAATTTCGCCAAAATCATTCTGAACCTAACGAAAAATATATATTTGATTGTGTTTGTTTAGTATTAAATTATTGTAAACGTATTTAAAATACATTTAGTTGGGTTAGGCTAAAATAAATTATTCCTATTATAATAAGGTTAGGTAAGTTTTCTAAGATTCTTTTGGAGCAAAATTAATTTCTTTTAAGTTAACATTAATGAAAAAGATATCTTTAAACGTATAAGAGAAAATTTCAGACAGGACTTAATTTTAAATGAGTCCTTGGTAATTGACCAGTTTTACATATTCGGCACGACACACACACACATATATATATATATATATATATATATATATATATATATATAGAACTCATTTAAAAAAGTCCTTTCCATAATTTTCTCTTATACATTTAAAGATATATTTTTTTCATTAATGTTAATGTAAAAATTTTTAATTTTGCACAAAAAGAATCTTAGAAAACTTGCCTAACCTTATTATAACAGGAACAATTTATTCTGGCCTAACCCAACTAAATATATTTTAGATTTGTTTATAGTAATTTAATACTAAACACAGTGAAATATATTTTTTTCTTTAGGTTCAGAATGATTTTTTGCGAATTTATTGCATACACAAATTTTCACGTGTCTTACATGGCAAGATGAACGTTGCTATTTAAGCCAAGATCGCAAATTCTGCCTATTCGGCACGACATATATATATATATATATATATATATATATATATATATATATATATATATATATATATATATATATATATATATATACATATATATATATATAATATATATATATATATATATATATATATATATTATATATATATATATATATATATATATATATATATAATGGAGTGAGTTAAAACAAGTTAAGAAACACTAGGAAACAAAAGGATTTAAACAGAGTAGGAGAGTTAGCAGATGAGGAGATGGAGGTATTGGGTAGATGGCGAGAATACTTTGAGGAACTTTTATATGTCGATGAAGAAAGGGAGGCGGTAATTTCAAGCACTGGCCAGGGAGATATACCATCTTTTAGGAGTGAAGAAGAGCAGGATGTAAGAGTGGGGGAGGTGCGTGAGGCATTACGTAGAATGAAAGGGGGTAAAGCAGCTTGAACTGATGGAATAATGACAGAAATGTTAAAAGCAGGGGGGGATTTAGTGTTGGAGCGTTTGGTATTTTTGTTTAATAAAAGTATGAAAGAGGGGGAAGTACCTAAGGATTGGCAGAGAGCATGTGTAGTCCTTTTATACAAAGGGAAGGTGGGACAAAAGAGAATATAAAAATTATAGAGGGATTAGTTTACTGAGTATACCAGGAAAAATGTACGGTAGGGTTATTAATGAAAGAATTTGAGGTAAGACAGAATGTAAGATTGCGGATTAGCAAGGAGGTTTTAGAGTGGGTAGGGGATGTGTAGATCAGGTATTTTCATTGAAGCATATAAGTGAACAGTATTTAGATAAAGGTAGTGAAGTTTTTATTGCATTTACGGATTTAAAAAAAAGCATATTATAGAGTGGATAGGGGAGCAATGTGGCAGATGTTGTAAGTATATGGAATAGGTGATAAGTTACTAAATGCCGTAAAGAGTTTTTATGAGTATAGTGAGGCTCAGGTAAGGGTGTGTAGAAGAGAGGGAGACTACTTCCCGGTAAAAGTAGGTCTTAGGCAGGGATGTGTAATGTCACCATGGTTGTTTAATACATTTATAGATTGGGTAGTAAAAGAAGTAAATGCTAGGGTGTTCGCGAGAGGAGTGGGATTCAATTATGGGGAATCAGATACAAAATGTGAAGTGACACAGTTACTTTTTTCTGATTTTACTGTGCTTATGGGAGATTGTAAAGAAAAATTGAAAAGTTTAGTGGACGATTATGGGAGTATGTGTAAAGGTAGAAAGTTGAAAGTGAACATAGAAAAGAGTAAGTTGATGAGGGTATCAAATGATTTAGATAAAGAAAAGTTGGATATCAAATTAGGGAGGAGGAGTATGGAAGAAGTGAATATTTTCAGATATTTGGGAGTTGACGTGTCAGCGGATGGATTTATGAAGGATGAGATTATTCATAGAATTGATGAAGGAAAAAACGTGAGTGGTGCATTGAGGTATATGTGGAGACAAAAAATGTTTTCTATGGAGGCAAAGAAGGGAATGTATGAAAGTACAGTAGTACCAACACTCGTATATGGGTGTGAAGCTTGGGTTGTAAATGTTGCAGTGAGGAGGCGGTTGGAGGCAGTGGAGATGTCCTGTCTAAGGGCAATGTGTGGTGTAAATATTATGCAGAAAATTCGGCGTGTGGAAATTAGGAGGTGTGGTGTTAATAAAAGTATTAGTCAGAGGGCTGAAGAGAGGTTGTTGAGGTGGTTTGGTCATTTAGAGAGAATGTATCAAAGTAGAATGACATGGAAAGCATTTAAATCTGTAGGGGAAGTAAGGCGGGGTAGGGGGCGTCCTCGAAAAGGTTGGAGGGAGGGGGTAAAGGAGGTTTTTTGGGTGAGGGTCTTTGACTTTCAGCAAGCGTGCTTGAGCGTGTTAGATAGGAGTGAATGGAGACGAATGGTATTTGGGACCAGACGAGCTGTTTGAGTGTGAGCAGGGTATTTAGTGAAGGGATTTAAGGAAGCCGGTTATTTTATATAGCCGGACTTGAGTCCTGGAAATGGGAAGTACAATGCCTGCACTCTAAAGGAGGGGTTTGGAATATTGGCAGTTTGGAGAGATATATTGTGTATCTTTATACGTATATACTTTTAAGCTGTTGTATTCTGTGCACCTCTGCAAAAACAGTGATTATGCGTGAGTGAGGTAAAAGTGTTGAATGAAGAAAGTATTTTCTTTTTGGGGATTGTCTATCGTTTTGGGTCACACTGCCTCGGTGGGAGACGGACGATTTGTTGAAAACACTCACACACACACACACAACACACACACACACACACACACACACACACACACACACACACACACACACACACACACACACACACACACACACACACACAAACACACACGGTCCGATGGGACCGGACAACATCTCCCCATGGGTTCTAAGAGAAGGAACAGAGATGCTGTGCGTGCCCCTAATCACAATCTTCAACACATCTCCTTGAAACTGGGCAACTACCTGAGAAATGGAAGACAGCAAATGTAGTCCTCATATTTAAGAAAGGAAACAGAAATGAGGCACTAAACTACAGACCTGTGTCTCTGACATGTATTGTGTGCAAAGTCATGGAGAAGATTATCAGGAGAGTGGTGGAACACCTGAAACTGAACAAGATTATAACTGAAAACCAGCATGGGTTCATGGAAGGCAAATCCTGTGTCACAAACCTCCTGGAGTTTTATGACAAGGTAACAGAAGTAAGACACGAGAGAGAGGGGTGGGTTGATTGCTTTTTCCTAGACTGCAGGAAGGCCTTTGACACAGTTCCCCACAAGAGATTAGTGCAGAACCTGGAGGATTAGGCGCATAAAACAGGGAGGGCACTGAAATGGATCAGGGAATACCTGACAGGGAGGCAGCAACGAGTCATGGTACGTGAAGAGGTATCACAGTGGGCGTCTGTGACGAGCGGGGTCCCACAGGGGTCAGTTCTAGGACCAGTGCTATTTTTGATATATGCGAACGATATGATGGAAAGAATAGACTCTGAAGTGTCCCTATTCGCAGATGATGTGAAGTTGATGAGAAGAATTAAATCGGAGGAGGATGAGGCAGGACTGCAAAGAGACCTGGACAGGCTGGACATGTGGTCCAGAAACTGGCATCTCGAATTCAATCCTGCCAAATGCAAAGTCATGAAGATTGGGGAGGGGCAAAGAAGACCGCAGACAGAGTATAGGCTAGGTGGACAAAGACTACAGACCTCACTCAGGGAGAAAGACCTTGAGGTGACCATAACACCGAGCACGTCACCGGAGGCACACATAAACCAAATAACTGCTGCAGCATACGGGCGACTGGCAAACCTGAGAATAGCGTTCCGATACCTTAATGAGGAATCGTTCAAGACACTGTACACTGTGTATGTTAGGCCCATACTGGAGTATGCAGCACCAGTCTGGAACCGACACCTGATCAAGCACGTCAAGAAGTTAGAGAAAGTGCGAGGAAAGGTTGAGGGAAATCGGACTGACGACACTGGAGGACAGAACGGTCAGAGGAGACATGATAACGACATACAAGATACTGCGGGGAATAGAAAAAGTGGACAGAGATAGGATGTTCCAGAGAGGGGACACAGAAACAAGGGGTCACAACTGGAAGCTGAAGACTCAGACGAGTCACAGGGACGTTAGGAAGTATTTCTTCAGTCATAGAGTCGTCAGGAAGTGGAATAGCCTAGCAAGTGAAGTAGTGGAGGCACGAACCATGCATAGTTTTAAGAAGAGGTATGACAAAGCTCAGGAGGCAGAGAGGGAGAGGACCTAGTAGCGATCTGTGAAGAGGCGGGGCCAGGAGCTGAGTCTCGACCCCTGCAACCACAATTAGGTGAGTACAATTAGGTGAGTACACACACACACACACACACACACATATATAATATATATATATATATATATATATATATATATATATATATATATATATATATATATATATATATATATATATATATATATATATGTCGTGCCGAATATGTAAAACTGGTCAATTAGCAAGAACTCATTTAAAATTAAGTCCTTTCTAAAATTTTCTCTTATACGTTTAAAGATATATTTTTTTCATTAATGTTGATGTAATAATTTATAAGTTTGCACCAAAAGGAAGTTAGAAAACTTACCTAACCTTATTATAACAAGCGGAATTTATTTTAGCCTAACCCAACTAAATATATTTTAGATTTGTTTACAGTAATTTAATACTAAACAAACACTGTGAAATATATTTTTTTCGTTAGGTTCAGAATGATTTTGGCGAAATTATTACATACACAAATTTTCGCTTGTCCTATATGGCAAGATGAACGTTGCTATTTAAGCCAAGATCGCAAGTTCTGCCTATTCGGCACGACATATATATATATATATATATATATATATATATAATATATATATATATATATATATATATATATTATATATATATATTATATATATAATATATATATAATAATATATAATATATAAGTCGTGCCGAATAGGCAGAACTTGCGATCTTGGCTTAAATAGCAACGCTCATCTTGCCATATAGGACAAGCGAAAATTTGTGTATGCAATAATTTCGCCAAAATCATTCTGAACCTAACGAAAAAATATATTTCACTGTGTTTGTTTGGTATTAAATTATTGTAAACAAATCTAAAATATATTTAGTTGGGTTAGGCTAAAATAAATTGTTCTTGTTGTAACAAGGTTAGGTAAGTTTTCTAAGATTCTTTTGGTGCAAAATGAATTTTTTTTACATTAACATTAATGAAAAAAATATATCTTTAAACGTATAAAAGAAAATTTCAGAAAGGACTTAATTTTAAATGAGTTCTTGCTAACTGACCAGTTTTACATATTCGGCACGACATATATATATATAATATATATATATAATAATATATATATATATTATATATATATATATATATATATATATATATATATATATATATATATATAAATATATATATATATATATATATATATATAATATATATATATATATATATATATATATATATATATATATATATATATATATATATATATATAGATATATATTATATAAATATATATATATATATATGTATATATATAATATAAATATAAATATATATATATATATATATATATATATATATATATATATATATATATATATATATATATATGTGTGTGTGTGTGTGTGTAATATATATAATATATATATATATATATAATATATATATTATAATATATAAATATATATATATATATATTATATATTATATATATATTATATAAATCAGAATTAGGGAAAAAATGAGGTTGTTTAAGTGAGTTTTGTTTTAAGAATGTAAATCTTTATGTCACTGTGAATGAAAAAAAAGGAGTTGGAGGAAGTTGGTTTATTTAGATGTTTAGGAGTGGACATGTCAAAAAATGGGTTTATAAAAAATCAGGTAAACCATAAAATAGACAAGGTAATAAAAGTAAGTGGTATGTTGAGGCAGCTGTGGAAAAGAAATTTGTGATGATGTAATAAAAAATTTAATGTACCTGAGTATAATGTTAGAGATGACTTGTGAATGTTGCTGCGACGAGTAAGTGAAGAACTGCTTAATTCATTTACCAATATATTACGGACATGTGGAATACCTAGAGAATCTTACTGTTGACCAGTGTATTGAGGCAATGGGAAGGCAGCAGAGATAGAGAGCTTC
Organism: Cherax quadricarinatus; assembly: GCF_026875155.1. Lineage (NCBI taxonomy): Eukaryota > Metazoa > Arthropoda > Malacostraca > Decapoda > Parastacidae > Cherax > Cherax quadricarinatus. The sequence goes on from NC_069432.1 coordinate 4,477,142, forward strand.
CTATGACCATGTGGGGGTCATAGGAAACCCCAGGTAGACAAGGCCTTGAGAGTTTATCATTAATTATTTATGAATATAATTTATGCCAGAAGAAACTTGGTTCACCAATTTAATGTTTCTGCCTTGTAAATACTGTTGATATTAAAATATATTTTATTACTTTTATTACTATGGAGTATATTGTTGTTTGTCATGATACTTCTCCCTGGGATGGAGTATACTGTTGTTTGTCATGATACTTCTCCCTGGGATGGAGTATACTGTTGTTTGTCATGATACTTCTCCCTGGGATGGAGTATACTGTTGTTTGTCATGATACTTCTCCCTGGGATGGAGTATACTGTTGTTTGTCATGATACTTCTCCCTGGGATGGAGTATACTGTTGTTTGGCATGATACTTCTCCCGGGGATGGAGTATACTATTGTTTGGCATGATACTTCTCCCGGGGATGGAGTATACTGTTGTGTGGCATGATACTTCTCCAGGGGATGGTGTCCTTCTGAATGATACTTCATACCATAGACTAAAAGTTATCCTGGGTATAATCACAGAAGGTAATTTATCCTCTTGTTATAATGCAGGACATCATACACGTAATAACCCTATACAAAAATAACAGTGAATGAAAGAGGTCTTGTGTTGTATAGTTTAACCTGAGGAGTTCAGAAGAGGTAGTTATTACCCCCCTTACGTTTTAACAAGTCCACAAAGTCTCTGTAAGATAAAGGAGTTTAACATAAAGACCTGTGGGTATGTGCATCTAACAAAAAAGTAACAACTTTACTAGTAGTTAACTAATACGTATTTATTATTGTTTTTATTAAGTATAAAAAAGCAATTAGAAATACGTTATTGAATAAACAAATCATAATGTTTTGAGATAGAAAATGGAAACAGACCATGAAGATGCCCGTCTGAAATATGTCAATATTAATAATAATAATAATAATAATAATAATAATAATATTATTATTATTATTATTATTATTATTATTATTATTATTATTATTATTCTTTCTTTCAACACACCGGCCGTATCCCACCGAGGCGGGGTGGCCCAAAAGGAAAAACGAAAGTTTCTCCTTTTACATTTAGTAATATATACAGGAGAAGAGGTTACTAGCCCCCTGCTCCTGGCATTTTAGTCGCCTCTTACAACACGCATGGCTTACGGAGGAAGAATTCTGTTCCACTTCCCCATGGAGATATGCGCTAAAAATATGTCAATATTATTATTACTACAGTCGGAAGTAAGAGCTAAAAATGTGTCACTAGAAATCCTCTTACGTGGTTCTGCCTCTGACACTGAGGTGGGACATTTCTCTCACCGGCTATGTACTTGGTGTGTCCTGACTTCCCTGCTCACCCACTAGTGCAGTGGTTCCCAAACTTTTTCAGCTTGTTACCCAATTTAACATGCCACATAAAGCATGTTACCCCTTTCACAAAATGTTGTTATTATTGATATATATGGCTAAATTAAAACACTTGAGATATTTTCTTTTATTTATTGTATTTGAACATTGTGCATCTCTAATGACTATTACCAAAGATGTCAAGAACATCAGTGGGATGGATGGAGTTGCATACTTGAAGCTAGTTTAGGAATTCTTGGCTTCGTGGTTGAAAGTGCCAGCCTGGCATCGTTTGCAACATTCAAGCGAGTCCTCTTTTTTGTTTTCATACCCAGCACAGTTGAGAAGCCCTTCTCGCACAGATACGTTGTTGAGAGGCAGCCTCAGGAAGTGACGCGTACTGGACAGGTCGATCTGGGCTACTGAGTGACTTTTGTCCTGAAGCATACTTGTCAAAATACTTTTGGGTTTCCACACACTTAGCTATATATTTCTTCTTTTCTAATACTGTATATTAGTTTTTGATGTTTATTGTTATTTGGTTTAACTTTATTACTTACTTATAATAGGTTTACTTTACAACTTTATATACTAAGACAAAGTTAACAATAATCCTCTTACCGGGTACCGCATTGTTTTCTTGATTTTCAGAATTCATAACTTTTTTTCTGTCACCCCTCCAATACCCCCCAAAAATGGTTAAATTACCCTCAGGGGGTAATTTACCCCCAGTTTGGGAACCACTGCACTAGTGGGTCTTACCTCAGAGTCTGAATGATTGAGTCTCTGGAGTGTCTCTGCCTCACTGCTAAACTAAAAACCTAAGATACATGTCGTACAATTTTTTTATATCATGTTCTTTCCTTATATTTAAAATTATTTCAATGTCGGTCTTTGGATCTCAAATTTTATAGAGTGGTTGGCAGAGACGTTTGTATGTGCTGTCTATATGAGCTGTCTGTATGTGCTGTCTGTATGTGCTGTCTGTATGTGCTGTCTGTATATGCTGTCTGTATGAGCTGTCTGTATGAGCTGTCTGTATGAACTGTCTGTATGAGCTGTCTGTATGTGCTGTCTGTATGTGCTGTCTGTATGTGCTGTCTGTATATGCTGTCTGTATGAGCTGTCTGTATGAGCTGTCTGTATGAACTGTCTGTATGAGCTGTCTGTATGAACTGTCTGTATGAGCTGTCTGTATGTGCTGTCTGCATGAGCTGTCTGCATGAGTTTATTATCAATATGTAATGAATGGTTTTGAAAACCGACAAGTTGAAGAATGAAATATAATGCATGAAATGCATGAAATATAATGAATAGTATTTATAATGTATCAATATAAATAAATGCCTTAATCTACTGTATTCTTGTTTATCTTCCATGTAATATTGTTGATTCTTCACATTCTGATACTAGGTGAGAGTTTATTAAGGTGGGTATACAGTGAGTCTGTTGATTCTTCACATTCTGATACTAGGTGAGAGTTTATTAAGGTGGGTATACAGTGAGTCTGTTGATTCTTCACATGCTGATACTAGGTGTGAGTTTATTAATGTGGGTATACCGTGATACTGTTGATTATTCACTCTCATGTGTGTACCTACGTATTTACACAACTGATGCTGTGGATTCTGTACTCTGGTACTTAGTGAGAATTAACTTGTGCATGCGTGCAATGATACTGTTGATTCTTCTTTCATTATCTTTGTGTACACACACGTATGTGATTGTAGGGGTCAAGTCTCATCTGCTGCCCTTGGCTCTCAACTTACCACTTGCCAGATTCACTCTCCTAGCCCCGTGAGCCCTGTCATTATCCCTAAAACTTGGCATGAAGGCTGCCTTCGCCTCGTCGAAATAATTCCACTTCCTGACCACCCTGAAACTGAAGAAATAGTTCTTGACATCCCTGAAACTCATCTGTTTCTTTAATATCCAGTTGTGTCCCTGAGTACCTGTTTCCCGCCTCACAAACAGCCTATTCCTGTCCGCTCTATCAGTTTCCCTGAATATTTCGTATGTTGTTATGTCTCCCATGGTCCTTCTGTCCTTCAGGGTTGTTAGATTCAATTCCTTTAGTCTCTCTTCATAATTCATATTTCTTAGCTCTGGAACTAGTCTCATTGCATGTTCCTGCTGGTGATGGACGTGATGGATGAAGCACCCCTAATGACTGTTGAGATTCTTGGAGGACAGTCTTAGACTTGCCAGGTGAGGGCTGGATGAAGAAGTTATTCGGCTGATGTGATAGACTAGCGATTTGGTAGGTAGTATGTTTACTCCCACATTCTTTTCTTTGAGCGATGTCTGTGGCCTCTGTCCCTATCTATACTTTATGTCTGGTCTTCTGGCCAATTCGCCAGTTTTCATAACCTGAATTTAGTGGGGTTGAAGTCAAGCAACCACTTTTCTGAGCAACCCTGCAGTTTGTCTAGACCCATTTGCAACCTTTCCCAATCCTCGTCTGTTGATATTCTCATTAGTTTTATGTCAACAGTGAACAGACATATATCAGACTTAAAATTCTATTGGGTACATCGTTCACATAAACCAGAAAGAGAATGGTTCCAATACCGAGCCTTGTGATACACTGCTTGTTACTCTTCCCCATCCTGACATATCTTTGTCGGAAAATCACTTTTTGCTTCCTTCTCCGTGATACTCTTTGATCCACAAGAGTACACATCCAGTTATTCCTGAGTGCTTCAAGTTTTTGCCCCAGTCTCATGGGGTACAGTATCAAATGCATTTACTACAGTCTTAAGACAATGCAAGCCACCCAACACCCTCTTCCCCCTCTCTGTCTCTCTGTCTTGTCTTGCTTCTGATACTTTGCCATAGGATTTCTAAAGGGTAGTAAGACAATGCTTGCCATCTCTGAACACATGATGGCTATTGATGTTGAAATTACTTCTCTCCAAGTGCTCTACCGCTCTTCTTCTGACTACTTTTTTTCATTACCTTGCATAATACATATATCAAGGAAACTGTCCTGTAGCTCACTGCCTCCTGTCTATCGCCTGTCTTAAATACAACTGCTACATTCGCTGTCTTCCAGATTTCTGGCACTTGTCCAGTGTTCATTGACTTGTAAATCATAACTAGCGGTTTATAGGGTACTTTTCCTTCACAGAATCCTTGGTGACACCCTGTGACTGGAGAGGAAATCATACTAAATCCAATGGAGTATCAATCCATTTCCTCCGATCAAGAACCGCTCTCCAGCATCAAGGTACCTCTTTTGAGAGGACATTGATACTATTGAATGTGTTTATCCACATGTGTTGAAGATTGAGACACTTATGCAGCATATGGGAATCTTTATTCAGGAAACGTTTCGCCACACAGTGGCTTCATCAGTCCAACACAAAGAGGAAGGCGTAAGGAGAGGAGGAGTATGAGGTAATCAGTCCCTCAGCCTGGAGTCGATGTGTTCAGTCCATCAGTCTTGTAGAATGTACAGCATAGGGCCGTAGACGTGGCTTATATACTGTAGTGAGGTGAGGTGAAGCAGGCGGAGGCGGGGTCATAGTGGTACCATCCACTAGTCGAAGTAGGTCTTCGTCCAAAGATTGAACAAGTGTTGAAGAATTCTTTGTAACAAGATCCCATGATGCTGCAGTGTCTGACAGTTGTGAATGGTTTGAAAAACCGACAAGTTGAAGATTGAGACACTTGTGCAGCATATGGGAATCTTCATTCAGGAAACGTTTCGCCACACAGTGGCTTCATCAGTCCAATACAAAGAGGAAGGCGTAAGGAGACGAGGAGTATGAGGTAATCAGTCCCTCAACCTGGAGTCGATGTGTTCAGTCCATCAATCTTGTAGAATGTACAGCATAGGGCCGTAGACGTGGCTTATATGCTGTTGAATTCTTCAACACTTGTTCAACCTTTGGACGAAGGCCTACTTCGACTAGTGGATGGTACCACTATGACCCCGCCTCCGCCTGCTTCACCTCACCTCACTACAGCATATAAGCCACGTCTACGGCCCTATGCTGTACATTCTGCAAGATTGATGGACTGAACACATCGACTCCAGGTTGAGGGACTGATTACCTCATACTCCTCCTCTCCTTACGCCTTCCTCTTTGTATTGGACTGATGAAGCCACTGTGTGGCGAAACGTTTCCTGAATAAAGATTCCCATATGCTGCATAAGTGTCTCAATCTTCAACTTGTCGGTTTTTCAAACCATTCACATCCACATGTGTACACATTGATACTATTATTTATTTTCACACACATACCGAGTGTTTATGTCATATTTTCCAGTTATTGGTATACACTTAACATAACCTACCATGGTCAGTTTCATTTTTAAGCAATAACTCATTTCTGTTATATCCCGGCCATGGTCCGGACCATAGGGGCGTTGACCCCGGAACACCCTCCAGGGATATTCCAGGTATATTCTAAGGACTGTACTTTTTTTTAAGAATTAAATGGAGATCCCCCAATCTTGCTTAATAAGATCAGCAGCTCTCTCACCAATCATAATGGCAGGTGCGTTGAGGTTGCCAGACACTATTTGCGGCATGATGGAAGCATCCACTACACGTACTCCTGATACTCCTCGTAATCTGTGTATAAAAATTAACTTTGATCTTAGAGCTGTTGTGGTACAATAATATAACATAGTATATGACAGTGTTAGAAGACTGCAAAATGGATGTAAGATTTATATACTTGAAGGAAGACATCCACTGGAACATGGTAAAAAAAATAGTTACAATGGAGTTGAATGGTTACAATGGTTTGAGTTGCGAGACATACTCATTAAGACATTTAGGGACTTATTTTAAACTATAAGTATGTTTAAGAAATGTGTCTAGTGGGTATTTGTCTAACCTATTGTTAAAACCAGCCAGAGTATCTAATTCAGTGACACTGATGACATCTCTTCACTTGTTTACAAACTGAACCTGTGGTCTTCCCAAAATTATAACTTTCTCAGAACAGAAAGAATATCTGTATGGAAGCAGTTTCAATGCTCATGAGCTCAAATACATGACACCTACCTGAAGGATATCAAAATACTGTAGGAATGACACTAAGTGAATAGCCAGCGGCAGATTAATGAGGTAATCTAAATTAAACTTCCACAACAGCTCCAAGATTACTTTGTTTAGTTGGCTTAGAACTTTCTGACTGTGCTTTATACTCAGGTATTCAAGACAATAGTAGTAAAAAAAAAAGTGCACTTACTTGAGTGTATGATCAACAACCCCGTAAGGGTCAGAAGGTGGAGCCATCTTGCAGGTACCAGCTGGGTGGAATGTTGTCTGGGCCATGTGTCGAGTGAAGCAAGCCCAGTAACTATCAGATCCATATACTTCCTTCTCACATCCAGGCAAAACCTGAATAATCAAGTATATAACAAGACCAAGCAAGTATGTAATTGTTAATAATTAATACTTAGTAACAGTAATCAGTCACTGCTAAAGATTGGTTAAAACTGTCGAATTTACAAAATATTTTAGTTACTGATGCTATTCAGCTCTTTTGTCTGCAAAACAAAATTTGATACACTAACATTAGAGTTAAATCTATCTGACAAAAATTCAAATCAATCATTATAAAAAAAAAACATATTTCCTATTCCCTTAAGGGTTTAGTGCTATTACACAGATTTATAACAACCATCAATACAAAATCTATTAAAGTGATTAAATTAAAATGATTTTGTGATAATCGTTAATTCTCCTAAATTTCTGATGAACGATGTCACTGGAAGTCGGTGGCAGTGATAACTTACACATTCATATATAATAGAGTGCTACATGTAACTCTAATACAAAACTGAATACCAGCTTAAAATAGCATTTGTTAACGATAAAAACTATCTATCTGGTATCCTAACAAAGGCAAACTTACCTTATCGTAAAATTTGGCTTCGTGATCAATCTTCAGAGCTGACGTGTTGCCAATTGCCAGAGAAAATTTTATACCTGCAAATAATCGTAAACAATTATATTATTGTAACTGTTACTGGTTCCGGAATGTATTTAAATAAATTATGTGCTTGTACATTATTTTGCTGACATCATGATGTATGAAATGTGTACCTAACAACAAGTTATTTAAATAACAACATGTCCAAAAGTACAAGGAGAAAATCATTACACAATGTTACACATAAATGTCAACAACTTTCACAGTACTCTCTTGATCCAAGAAAGTTGAGCTTACCTCCCGCACCCTGTCCCTTCACTGGATCAAACCTAATTACCTGCTAATCTCCAGGAACATGTATAACCAATAAGGTGTCAGTGATTCACGGGAAGATAAGAATACTTTCTTTCAACACTAAAAATGGATGAAAGAAGGAAACAGGTGGCGAGGCTTCTCTGTGAGTATTGGTACCCAGCCTGGCCTTTCATGATTAAGAGTACTGGTACCCAGCCTTGGATTCCATGATTAAGAGTACTGGTACCCAGCCTGGCGTTCCATGACTAAGAGTAATGGTACCCAGCCTGGCCTTCCATGACAAAGAGTACTGGTATCCAGCCTGGCCTTCCATGACAAAGAGTACTGGTACCCAGCCTGGACTTCCATGACTAAGAGTACTGGTTCCCAGGCTGGCCTTCAGTGACTAAGAGTACTGGTTCCCGGCCTGGCCTTTCATGAGTAACAGTACTGGTACCCAGGTGGGCTTTCCATGGCTAACAGTAGTGGTACCCAGCCTGGACTTCCGTCACCAAGAGTACTGGTACCCAACCTGGCCTTCCATGACCAAGATTACTGGTACACAGGCTGGACTTCCATGACCAAGAGTACTGGTACCCAGCCTGGCCTTTCATGACTAAAAGTATTGGTACCTACCCTGGCATTCCATGACTAAGAGAACTAGTAAACAGCCTGGCCTTCCATGACTAAGATTACTGGTACACAGCTTGGCCTTCCATGACTAAGAGTACTGGTACCAAGCCAGATTTTTCACGACTAAGAGTACTGAAACCCAGCCAGGACTTCCATGAATAAGAGTACTGGTACCCAGCCTGGCATTCTAAAAATAAGAGTACTGGTAACCAGCCCAAACTTAAATGACTAAGAGTACTGGTACCCAACCTGCCCTTCCATGACTAAAAGTACTAGTACCCACCCTGGTCTTCCATGAATAAGAGTACTGGTACCCAGCCTGAGCATCCATGACTAAGATTACTGCTACCCAGTCAGGATTTCCATGACTAAGAGTACTGGTACCTAGCCTGTCCTTCCATGGCTAAGAGTAATGGTACCCAGCCTGGCCTTCCATGATAAGGAGTACTAGAATCCAGCCTGGACTTCGATGACTAAGAGTACTGGAACCAGCCTGGCCTTCCATGACAAAGAGTACTGGTGCCCAGCCTGGATTTCCATGACTAAGAGTACTCCTACCCAGCCTGGACTTCCATGACTAACAGAACTGGTACATAGCCTGGCCTTCCATGGCTAGGAGTACTGGTACCCAGCCTGGGTACTGGTACACATTGCCTTCCATGACTAAGAGTACTGGTACCCATCCTGGCCTTTCATGACTGAGAACTGGTACTCAGCCTGGCCATCCATGACTAAGAGTACTAGTACCCAGTCTGGTCTTCCATGACTAAGAGTACTGGTACCCAGCCTGGACTTCCATGACTAAGAGTACTAGTTCCCAGGCTGGCCTTCTGTGACTAAAAGTACTGGTTCCCGGCCTGGCCTTTCATGAGTAACAGTACTGGTATCCAGGTGGGCTTTCCATTACTAAGAGTACTCGTACCCAGCCTGAACTTCCATCACCAAGAGTACTGGTACCCAAGCTGGCCGTCCATGACTAAAAGCATTGGTACCCAGCCTAGACTTCCATGACTAAGAATACTGGCACCCAGTCAGGTCGTCCATGACTAAGAGTTATAGTACCTAGCCTGGCGTTCCATGACTAAGAGTACTGGTACCCGGCCTGGATTTCCATGACTAATGGTACTGGCACAAATCCTGGCCTTCCGTTAATAAGAGTACTAGTACCCAGCCTGAACTTCCAGGACCAAGAGTATTGGTATCAAGGCTGGACTTCCATGACTGAGTACTGATACCCAGCCTGGCCTTCGATGACTAAGTGTATAGGTACCCAGCCTGGACTTCCATGACCAAGATTACTGGTAACCAGGCTGGACTTCCATGACTAAAGGTACTGGTACCTAGCCTGGCATTCCATGACTAAGAGTACTAGTACCCAGCCTGGACTTCCAGGACCAAGAGTATTGGTATCAAGGCTGGACTACCATGCCTGTGAGTACTGGTACCCAGCATAGGTACCCAGCCTGGCCTTCCATGACTAAGAGTACTGGTTCCCAGCCTGGCCTTTCATGACTAAGAGTACTGGTACCCAAGCGGGATTTCCATGAATAACAGTACTGGCACCCAGTCACAGACCGGGCCGCGGGGGCGTTGATCCCCGGAACTCTCTCCAGGTAAACTCCAGGTCCAGGTAAACCAAGAGATCTGGTACCCAAGCTGGACTTCCATGACTAAGAGTACTGGTTGCCAGTCGGGACTTCCATGATCAAGATTACTGGTACCCAGGCTGGCCTTCCATGCCTAAAAGTATTGGAACCCACCTGGCATTCCATGACTAAGAGAACTGGTAAACAGCCTTGCCTTTCATGACTAAGACTACTGGTACACAGCTTGGCCTTCCATGACTAAGAGTACTGGTACCCAGCCAGGTTTTTCATGACCAAGAGTACTGAATCCCAGCCAGAACTTCCATGAATAAGAGTACTGGTACCCAAACTAGCCTTCCATAAATAAGAGTACTGGTACCCAGCTCAAACTCAAACGACTAAGAGTACTGGTACCCAGCCTGACATTCCACGATTAAGAGTACTGGTACCCAACCTGCCCTTCCATGACTAAAAGTACTGGTACTTACCCTGGTCTTCCATGGCTAAGAGTACTGGTACCCATCCTGGCCTTCCATGACTAAGAGTACTGGTACCCAGCCTGACCTTCCATGACTAAGAGTTCCATTACGCAGCCAGGACTTCCATGACTAAGAGTACTGGAAGGCAGCCTTGTCTTCCATGACTAAGAGTTCTGTTACCCAGCCTGGACTTCCATGACTAAGAGTACTGGTACCATGGTTGGCATTCCATGACTAAGAGTACTGGTACCCAGCCTAGACTTTGATGACTAAGGGTACTGGTAACTAGCCTGGACTTCCATGACTAAGAGTACTGGTACCCAGCCTGGACTTCCATGACTAAGAGTACAGGCACCCTGCCTGGCCTTCCATAGCTAAGAGTACTGGCACCCAGCCTGCACTTTAATGACTAAGATTACAGGTACACATTGCCTTCCGTGATTAAAAGTACTGGTACCCAGCCTGGCTTACCTTGACTAAGAGCACTAACACCCAGCATGGCCTTCCATGACTAGGAGTACTGGTACCCTGCCTGGCCTTCCATGACTTAGGGTTCTGGTACCCAGCCTAGCATTCCATTAATAAGAGTACTGGTACACAGCTTGGACTTCCAGTATCAAGAATATTGGTATAAAGGCTGTACTACGATGACTATGGGTACTGCTACCCAGCCTGGCCTTCCATGATTAAGATTACAGGTACCCAGCATGGCCTTCCGTGACTAAGATTGCTGGTACCCGGCCTGGCCTTTCATGACTAAGAGTACTGGTAGCCTGCATAGACTTCCATCCCAAAGAGTACTGGTACCTAGGCTGGCCTTCCATGACTAACCGTCCTGGTACCCAACCTGGACTTCCATGACCAAAGATTACAGGTATCCAGGCTGGTCTTCCATGAATAAGAGTACTGGTACCCAGCCTGGACTTCCATGACTAAAAGTATTGGTACCCACCCTGGCCTTTCATTACTAAGAGAACTGGTACACATCCTGGCCTTCCATGACTAAGAGTACTGGTACCCCGCCTGGCCTTCCATGACAAACAGAACTGGAACCCAGCCTGACCTTTCATGAATAAGAGTACTAGTACCCAGCCTGGACATCCATGACTAGGAGCACTCTTATCAAGCCTTTACTCTAATGACAGAGTTTTGGTATCCAGCCTCTGTTTCCATGACTAGGAGTACTGGTACTCAGCCTGGACTTCCATGATTAAGAGTACTAGTACCCAGCGTGGATTTTCATGACTATGAGTACTAGTACAAAGCTTGGCTTTCCATGACTAAGAGTACTGGTACCCAGCCTGGCATTCTATGACTAAGAGTTCAGGTACAAAGCCTGTACACCCATGACTTAGAGTACTGGTACCCAGCCTTGCCCTCCATTACTAGGATTTCTGGTGCCCAGCCTGGACTTCCATGACTAAGAGTACTGGTACCCAGCCTGGACGTCAATGACCAAGAGTTCATGCACCCAGCATGGACTTCCATGACGGAGAGTACTGTTATCCAGCCTGGACTTCCGTGACTAAGATTACTGGTACCCAGGATGGACTTCCATGACTAAGAGTTCTGTTACCCAGCCTGGACTTCCATGAATAAAAGTACTAGAGTTCAGCAAGGCCTTCTATGACTAAGAGTTCTGGTACCTAGCCTGTACTTCCATCACTAAGAGAACTGGTGCCCAGGTTGAACGTCCAAGACTTGGAGTAAAAGTACCCAGCCTGAATTTACATGATTAAAAGTTCTGGTACCAAGCAGTACTTCCAGGACTAAGAGTACTGGTACCCAGCCTGACCCTCCATGACTACGATTTCTGGTACCCGGCCTGGACTTAAACGACTTAAAGTACTAGTACCCAGCCTGGACTTCCATGACTATGAGTATGGAGATCCAGCCTGGACTTTAATGATCAAGATTTCCGTGACTATGAGCTCTGGTACCCATCCTGGAATTCCATGACTAAGAGTACTGGTACCCTGACTCGCTCCTGTCTGTTTCAGCTACCAGATCACTACGACAAGGTCCGAGATGCACTAGAAGACAAAAAGAATGCAGATGTAATATATACAAACTTTGCAAAAGCCTTCGACAAGTGTGACCATGGCGTAATAGCGCACAAAATGTGTGCTAAAGGAATAACAGGAAAAGTTGGTAGATGGATCTATAATTTCCTCACAAACAGAACACAAAGAAAATAGTCAACAGAGTAAAGACTGAGGAAGCTATGGTGAAAAGCTCTGTTCCACAAGGCACAGTACTCGCTCCCATCTTGTTTCTCATCCTCATATCTGACATAGACAAGGATGTCAGCCACAGCACCATGTCTTCTTTTTCTGATGACACCCGAATCTGCATGACAGTGTCTTCCATTGCAGACTGCACAACTCCAGGCAGACATCAACCAAATCTTTCAGTGGGCTGCAGAAAACAATATGAAGTTCAACGATGAGAAATTTCAATTACTCCGATATGGTAAACATGAGGAAATTAAAACTTCATCAGAGTACAAAACAAATTCCTTCCACAAAATAGAGCGAAAAACCAACGTCAAAGACCTCTCCCACTACATTGTAAAATGCTCCAAACTTCAGAACACCCGTGACTTAACCTGACTCCTCAATTTTTTTTTTCTTCTTCTTCTCCCTCTTCCCCTTTCCTCTTTCCTTTTCTCCTCTGGGTTGTCTTTCTCTCTTCTGTCTCGTGTTTCTGTTCCTTCTTCATTTATTTCACCACGTCCCCTTTCACGCACCTCTGTGCGCTTGCCCTCCCTCAGTGGGCACCTAGCTCTCTTGCAGTGCTCCCCTTCCTTTGTATTTGACTGGCTCGTCCTCCTTATTTCCCACTTCTACCACTACTGCTACCTCTTCTACTACTACTACTACTACTACAACTACTGATGAAATTAAGACACATGTGCGGCGTCTGGTTGTCTTTGTTGTGGACTTTTCGCCATCCAGTGGCTGGCTTGATGGCGAAACGTCTACGATAGGGATGCCCGGGTGTTGCGCATGTGTCTTAATTTCATCTTGTCGGTATTATATACCATTCTTGTACTACTACTACTACCACCACCTCTTCCTGCCTATACATAGCCGTCCTGCTCCACTTCTGGTTAGTGTGACTTTGCCAATGGTCCAAGTCGGACCGAAACGTCGTCGTAAGCTTCTCACTTTTATGTGCGGGTTATTTGTGTATTTCACCTTCAAGGACCATAACATTGTATCAATCGCATTTGCTAGAGAAATGACAGGATGGATAATGAGAACCTTCAAAACTAGGGATGCCAAGCCAATGATGACACTCTTCAGGTCGGTTGTTCTATCTAGGCTGGAATATTGCTGCACACTAACAGCACCTTTCAAGGCAGGTGAAATTGCTGACTTAGAAAATGTACAGGGAACCTTCACGGCGCGCATAACGGAGATACACCTCAGTTACTGGGAGCGCTTGAAGTTCCTGAACCTGTACTCTCTGGAACGCAGGCGGGAGAGATACATAATTATATACACCTGGAAAATCCTAGAGGGACTAGTACTGAGCTTGCACACGAAAATCACTCACAACGAAAGCAAAAGACTCGGCAGACGATGCAACATCCCCCTAATGAAAAGCAGGGGTGTCACTATCACGTTAAGAGACAATACAATAAGTGTCAGGGGCCCGAGACTGTTCAACTGCCTCCCAGCATACATAAGGGGGATTGCCAATAGATCCCTGGGTGTCTTCAAGCAGGCACTGGACAAGCACCTAAAGTCGGTACCTGACCAGCCGGCCTGTGGCTCGTACGTTGGATTGCGTGCAGCAAGCAGTAACAGCCTGGTTGATCAGGCTCTGATCCACCATGAGGCCTGGTCACAGACCGGGCCGCGGGGGCGTTGACCCCCGGACCTCTCTCCAGGTAAACTCCAGGTAATAAGAGCATTGGTACCCAGCCTTCCGTGACTATGAGCTCTGGTACCCATCCTGGACTTCCATGACTAAGATTGCTGGTACCCTGCCTCGCCTTCAATGAATAAGAGCACTGGTACCCTGCATGGACTTCCATGCCCAAGGGTATTGGTACCCATGCTGGCTTTCCATGACTAACTGTTCTGGTACCTAGCCTGGCCTTCCAAGAATAAGTCTGCTGGTTCCCAGGCTGGCCCTCCATGACTATAAATGATGGTACCCTGTTTGGACTTCCATTACTAAAAGTACTGGTACCAATCCTGGCTTTCCAAGAATAAAAGTACGGGTTACCAGTCTGTACTTCCGTGACCATGAGTACTGGAGTCCAGGATGGCCTTCCATGACTATGAGTAATGGCACACAGCCTGGACTTCCATCAAGAGTACTGGTACCCTGACTGGTCTTCAATGACCAGGAATACTGGTACCCAGTCTGTCCGTCCATGACTAAGAGCACCGATACCAAGCATTGCCTTACATGGCAGAGTTCTGGTACCCAGTCTAGCCCTCCATGACTGACAGTACTGATACCCAGCCTGGCCTTCCATGACTGAGAATACTGGTACCCAGCCTAACCCTCCATGACTAAGAGTACTGGTTCCTAGCCTGGCCTTTCATGACTAGGATTTCTGGTACGCAGCCTGGACTTCCATGAGTTAAAGTACTAGTACCCAGTTTGGACTTCCATGACTAAGAGTACGGGAAACCAGCCAGGACTTCAATAACCAAGAGCTCTGGTACCCAGCCTGGACTACGATGATTATGAGTTCTGATACCCAGCCTGTACTTCCATAACTAAGAGTACTGGTACCCAGACTTGCCTTCCATGAAAATGAGTACTGGTACCCAGTAAGGACTTCCATGACCAAGAGTATTGGTACCCAGGCTGGCTTTCCATGACTAAGTTCGCCTTCCGTGACTAAGTCTCCTTGTTCCAAGGCTGGCCTTCCATCACTAAGAGTACTGGTAATCAGCGTGGACTTCCATGACTAAAAGTACAGGTACCCATCCTGGCTTTCCATGAGTAATAGTACTGGTACCCAGTCTGTACTTCTATAACCATGAGTACTGGAATTCAGGCTGGCCTTTATTGACTAAGAGTAATGGTATCCAGCCTGAACTTCCATCACCAAGAGTACTGGTACCATGGCAGGCCTTCCATGACCAAGAGTACTGGTACCAAACCTGAACTTCCAACACCAAGAGTACAGGTACCCATTCTGACCTTCCATGACTAAGAGTACTGGTACCAAGAATGGCCTTTGTGAAGGCTTACTCAGCCCTGTAACAACTTCAGACAGTATTACCAAGGCTGGCTCCTCCTCAGGAAAATTAATGAATAGAAAAAGAACAAAAACTGACAAACATAAACACTTTATTATTTAGAGAGTATAAAATATGAAACACATATATATGAAATATTGATCCTACCTTAAAGAATATAAAATGAAAAATATAAATGATATCTGAATTCAACGCTAACATATGAATATAAAACTTGGGTGCCTGGTGTTGGTGACAATGCGTGTTGTTGAAATCGTAAGCCGTTGCCGATGATGGGGGGGGGGTCGCAGGTGTTGGTGACAACCCACCGGCTCGTTCTTCAAAGATTTTTTTAGCCATCAATAATCCGTCCAGATGACAGGAAAGCAGGTTTTTTCCACTGCAATGATGAGGGGTTATATCCTGCTACTTGCATACACAAACAGGTAAGTGGATCAGAATTTGGGACGTCTCAGAACGTTAGTCCGTCTCCTTCAATTCTACTCGTTGATTAGCAGGTGACCCTCTCTGTCATTTCAAGCTGTAAAGAGAGATTACCCACTGCTTAAGAAATCACTCTCCATGATAAGTACAATACCTAAAAGATGTGGTGATTATTAAAACATTTTAACTTATCAAGACTGAAAGGACTAAGTTAATTATTGGTCAAAAGTGAAGCTTTCAACCAATAAGTCCACTAAAATATGATCAGGTGTGTACTTACAGTAGTGTTGGGAGCTGTGAGTCGAGTGATTTACTGTTTGACCGGAGCCCCACACGTCACCTTTCGGGGGGGGAAGAGGGAGGGGAAGGGATAGCGGGAGCTAGACTGACCCTACCTTAACAAGCAGCCGGCAATCAAACTATCACTTTCGGGGAGGGGGAAAAATGGGGGGGGGGGAATAGCGGGAGCTGGACTTACCCTGCCTTGACATGTAGCCGGCAATGAAACTATTGTTACTATATACTCCCTCGCTACTCCTATCTATTGAACTTTTCCCACTCAGCCTTCCATGACTAAGAGTACTGGTACCCAGTCTAGCCGTCCATGACTGAGAGTACTGATGCACAGCTTGGTTTCCGTGACTGAGGGTACTGGTACCCAGCCTAGCCTTCCATGTCTATGTGAACTAGTACCCAGCCTGGCCTTCAAAGATTGAGAGCACTGGTACCCAGCCTGACCTTCCATGGCTAAGAGTACTGGTAACCAGCGTGGCCCTCAATGACTAAGAGTTCTAGTACCCAGCCTAGACTTCCATTACTAAAAGTACAAGTACCCTGCCTGGACTTCCATAACTAAGAATTCTGGTACCCAGCCTGGACTTTCATAACTAAGAGTTCTGTTACCGAGCATGGACTTCGATTACTAAGAGTACTAGTATCCTGTTCGGACTTTCATGACTAAGAGTTCTGGTACCCAGCACGGACTTCCGTTACTAAGGGTACTAGTATCCAGCCTGGACTCTAGTTACTAAAAGTACTGGTACCAAGACTGGACTTCCAAGACTAAGAGTATTAGCACCCAGTCTGGACTTCCATGACTATGAGTTCTAGTACCCAGCCTAGACTTCCTTGTCTAAGAGTACTAGTTCCTAGCCTGGAGCCTAATTACTAAGAGTTCTGGTGCCCAGCATGTACTTCCATCACAAAGAGTACTGGTAGCCAGCCTGGACTTCCATGAATAAGAGCACAATTACCCAGCCTGGACTTCCATGACGAAGAGTTCTGGTACCCAGCCTCGCCTTCTATGACTAAGAGTTCTGGTACCCAGCGTGTACTTCCATGATTAAGAGTTCTGGTACCCAGCCTGTACGTCAAGGACCAAGAGTACCAGTACCCAGCCTGGCCTTCCTTCTCTAAGAGTACTGGTGCCCCGCCAGTACTTCCATGACTAAGAATACTAGTACCTGCCCTGGACTTACATGAGAAAGAGTTTTGATACCCAGCATGAACTTTCATGACTAAGAGTACTAGTACACAACCTGGAATTCCATGACAATGAGTTCTGGTACCCAGCCTGGCTTTCCATGACTAGGAGTAGTGGTTCCAAGTGAGGCCATCTTTGACTAACAGTTCTAGTACATAGCCTGGCCTTCCGTGATTGCGAGCACTGGTAACCAGCCTGACCCTCCATGACTACGTGTTCTGGTACACAGCCTGGACTTCTATGACTAAGAGCACTAGTACCCAAGAAGGACTTCGATGATTATGAGTTTTGGAAACCAGCCTGGGCTTCCACGACCAAGAGTTCTGGTATCCAAATTGGACCATCCATTACTAAGAGTTCTAGTACCCAGCTTGGACTTCCATGATTAAGAGGTCTGGTACCCAGCCTGGAGTTCCATGACAAAGACTACTGGTATCCAGGCTGACCTTCCACGATTATGAGTATTGGTACCCAGCCTGACCTTCTAGGTCCCAGATAGGACCTCCATGAATACGAGTTCTGTTACCCAGCCTGGACTTCAATGACTAAGAGTACTAGTACTTAACCAGGAATTAAATGACTAAGAGTTCTGGAACCCAGCCTGGAATTCCATGACTGAGAGTACTAGTACGAAGCGTGGACTTCTATGACTAAGAGTACTGGTGCCCAGCTTGGACTTCCATGACTAAGAGTGCTAGTGCCCATCCTGGACTTCCAAGACTAAGAGTTCTGGTAGCCAGCCTGGACTTTCATTACTAAGTGCACCAGTATCCAGCTTGGACTTCCATGACTAAGAGCACTTTTACCAATCCTGGACTTCCATGACCACGAGTACTGGTGCCCAGCCTGGACTTCCTTGACTAAGAATACTAGTACCTACCGTGGACTTCCATGACTAAGAATTCTGGTACCCCGCATGGACTTCCATGACTAAGAGTACCGTTATCCAGCCTGGACTTCCATGACTAATTGCACCGGTACCCAGCCTGGCCTTTCGTGACTAGGAGCGCTGGTACCGAGCCTGACCCTTCATGACTAAGAGTTCGGGTACCCAGCCTGTATTTCCATGACTAAAAGTAGTAGTACCCAGCCTGGACTTCCATGACTAAGTGTTCTGGTACCCAGCCTGATTTTCCATGACTATGAGTACTCGTACCCAGCCTGCACCATGACTAAGAGTACTAGTACACAGCCGGGACTTCCATGACAAAGAGTACTGTTATCCAGCCTGGACTTCTAAGACTAAAAGTACTAGTACCCAGCCTGGACTTCCATGGCAAAGTGTTCTGGTACACAGCCTGGTTTTCCATGACTAAGAGTACTCGTACCCAGCCTGCACTATTATGATTAAGATTACTGGTACCCAACGAGGCCTTCTATGACTACGAGTTCTGGCACACAGCCTGGACTTCAGTGATTAAGAATGTTGGAAACCAGTCTGGACTTGCGTGACCAAGAGTTCTGGTATCGAGCCTGGACTTTCCATTACTAAGAGTTCTAGCACCAAGCCTAGACTTCCATGATTAAGAGGTCTGTTACCCTGCATGGGCTTCCATGTCCAATGGTATTGGCATCCAGGCTGATCTTCCATGTCTAAGAGTTCTGGTACCCAGCCTGGCCCTCCATGACTAGGATTTCTAGTACCCAGCATGAACTTCCATGATTACGAGTTCTGGTGCCCAGCCTGAACATCGATGACTAAGAGTTCTGGTGCCCATCCTCGATTTCCGTGACTGAGTTCTGGTACCCACAGAGGACTTCCATGACTAAGAGTACTGGTACCCAGCCTGGTCCTCTATGACTAAGAGTTCTGGTACCCATCCTGGTCTGCCATGACTACGAGTACTAGTACCTAACTTGGATTTAAATGACTAACAGTTCTGGAACACAGCCTGGACTTCCACGACTTTGAATTCTAGTACCAAGCGTGGGCTTCTCTGACTAAGAGTTTTTGTACCCAGCATGGCCTTCCGTTACTAAGAGTACTAGTATTCAGCATGGGCTCTAATTATTAAGAGTACTGGTACCATGCCTGGACCTCTATGACTAAGAGTACTAGTACCGAGCCTGGACTTCTATGACTAAGAGCTCTGGGACCCAGCCTAAACCTCCGTGACTGAGAGTACTAGTTTCTAGCCTTGAGTCTAATGACTAAGAGTTTTGGTACCCAGCCTGGCTTTCCATGACTAAGAGCACTGGCACCCAGCCTAGCCCTCCACGACTAAGAGAACTGGTACTCAGCTTGACCTACCATGACTGAGAGTACTTGTTCCCAGTCAGGCCCTCCATGACTATGTGTACTAGTACCCAGCCTGGCCTTCTATGACTAAGAGTACAGGTACACAGCCTGGCCCTCCATGACTAAGAGTTCTGGTACCCAGCCTGGCTTTCCATGACTAAGAGTACTGGTACCCAGCCTGGCCTTCTATGACTAAGAGCACTAGTACCAGCCTGGCTTTCCATGACTAAGAGTTCTTTTGCCCAGCCTCTACTTCCATGACTAAGAATACCAGGACCCAGGCTGGCCCTCCATGACAAGGATTTCTGGTACCCAGCCTGGACTTCCATGAACAAAAGTACCAGTACCCAGCCTGGTCTTCCATGCTAACAGTACAGGAAACTAGCCTGGACTTCAATGAATAAGAGTACTGGTACCCAACATGGACTTCCATGACCAAGAGTATTGGTACCCAGGCTAGCTTTCCGTGACTAAGTGTGCTGGTACCCAGCCTGGCCTTCCATGACTAAGAGTACTGGTACCCAACCTGGCCTTCCATTACTAACTGTGCTGGTACCCAGCCAGGACTTCCTTGAATAAGAGTACTGGTACCCAACCTTGCCTTCCATGAATAAGAGTACTGGTACCCAGCATGGACTTCCATAACCAAGAGTATTGGTACCCAGGCTGTCTTTCCGTGACAAAGTGTTCTGGTACACAGGTTGGCCTTCCATGACCAAGTCTGCTGGTTCCCAGACTCTCCTTCCATGACTAAAAGTACTAAAAGTACTTCCATGATTATAAGTATTGGTACCCATCCTGGCTTTCCGTGAATAATAGTTCTTGTTCCCAGTCTGTACTTCCATGACAATGAATTCTGCTTTCCAGGCTGCACTTCAATGACTAACAGTACTAGTACCCAGCTTGGAATTCCATGACAAAGATTACTGGTACTCAGTCTGTCCTTCCATGACTAAAACCACTGCTACCAAGCCTGACCTTTCATGATTTAGAATACTGGTATCCAGTCTAGCCCTTCATGAATAAGAGTACTGATACCCAGCCTGGCCTTCCATGACTGAGAGTACTGGTACCAGGTCTAGCCCTCCATGACTAAGAGTACTGGAACTCAGTCTGAACTTACATGACTGAGAGCACTGGTTCCCAGTCTAGCCCTTAATGACTAAGAGTACTAGTACCCAGCCTGAACTTACATGACTAAGAGTTCTGGTACCTTGCCTGGCCCTCCATAATTAAGAGTTCTTGTACCCAGCTTAGACCTCCATGGCTAAGAGTACTAGTACCCAACTTCGACTTAAATGAGTAAGAGTTCTGGAACCCAGCCTGGACTTTCATGACTCAGAGTACCGGTACCCAGCCTTACCTTCCATGACAATTAGTACTGGTACCCAGCCTGACCCTCTAACACTAAGAGTTCTGCTACCCTGCCTGGACTTCCATTACTGAGACTACTAGTACCCAACATGGACTTAAATGACAGAGTTCTAGAATCTAGCCCTGTCTTCTATGAATAAGAATACTAGTACCCAGCGTGGAATTCAAGGACTAAGAGTTCTGGTACCCAGCCTTGACTTGCATGACTAAGAGTTCTGGTGTCCAGCATGGACATCCATTACTGAGAGTAGTACTATCCAGCCTGGACTCTAATAACTAATAGTACTTGTACCCAGCCTGGACTTCCATGACTAAGAGTTCTGGTACCCAGCCTTTACTTCAATGACTCAGGGTACTGGTACCCTGCCTGGACTTCCATGACTAAGAGTACTAGTACCCAGCCTGGCCTTACTTGACTAAGAGTACTGTTTGACTAAGAGTACCCAGCGTGGCCTTCTATGATTAAGAATACTAGCACCTACCCTGGACTTCCATGACTAAGAGTTTTTGTACCCCACATGGACTACAATGACTACGAGTACTGCTATCCAGCCTGGACTTCCATGACTAAGAGTACTGGTAACCAGCCTGGACTTCCATGACTAAGAGTCCTAGTACACAACCTGGACTTCCATATAATGAGTTGTGGTACACAGCCTGGCTATCCATGACTAAGCGTACTATTACGCAGCCTGGCCTTCCGTGACTGAGAGCACTGGTACCCAGCCTAGACTTCCATGACTAAGAATACTGGTACGCTGGCGGAACTTCCATGACTAAGAATACTAGTATCTAGCCTTGCCTTCAATTACTAAGAGCAATGGTACCCAGCCTGGCCCTCTATGACTTGGATTTCTTGTACGCAGCATGGACTTCCATGACTAAAAGTACTAGTACCCAGCCTGGACTTCCATGACTAAGGGTAAGTGAAACCAACCAGTACTTCAATGACCAAGAGTTCTGTTACCCTTCCTTGATTTCCTTGACTATGAGTTCTGGTACCTATCCCGGATTTCCACGACTAAGAGTACTGATATCGAGCCTGGCCCTCAATGACTAAGTGTACTGGTACCCAGTCTGGCACACAATAACTAAGAGTTCTGGTACCCAGCCTGAACTTCCATGGCTAAGAGTACTAGTACCCAGCCTGGACTTTCTTGACTAAGAGTTTTAGTACCCAGCATGGACTTTCATTACTAAGAGTACTAGTATCCGGCCAGGACTCTAATGACTAAGAGTACTGGTACCCAACCTGGGCTTCCATGACTATGAGTAGTTGTACCCAACCTGGCCTTCTATGACTAAGAGTTCTGGTACCTAGCCAGTACTTCCAAGACTAAGTGTACTGGTACCCAGCTTAGACTTCCATGACTAAGAATATTAGTACCTAGCCTGGACTTCCATGAGTAAAAGTTCTGGTACCAAGCCTTGCTTTCCATTACTAAGAGCACTGGTACCCAGCCTGACCCTCCATAACTAAGATTTCTGGCACCCAGCCTGGACTTTTATGACTAAGAGTTCTGGTACCCAGCATGGACTTTCATTACTGAGAGTACTAGTATCCAGCCAGTACTCTTGTGACTAAGAGTACTGGTACTCAGCCTGGCCTTGCATGACTGAGACTACTAGTACCCAGGCTAGCCCTCCATGACAAAGAGTACTGGTACTCAGCCTGACCTTCAGTGATAGAGAGCACTGGTTCCCAGCCTAGCCCTTCATTACTAACAGCAATAGTACCCAGTCTCCCTTCTATGACTGAGAGTACTGGTACCCAGCCTGACCTTTCATATCTAAGAGTACTGGTACCCAATCTGGCCCACAGTAACTAAGAGTTCTGGTACCCAGCCTGGACTTCCATGGCCAAGAGTACTAGTACCCAACTTGGACTTAAATGACTAAGATTTCTGGTACCCAGCATGGACTGTCATTACTAAGAGTACTAGTATCGAGCCTTGACTCTAATGACTAAAAGTACTGGTACCCAGCCTGGACTTCCATAACTATGAGTACTAGTACCCAACCTGGATTTCCATGACTAAGAGTTTTGGTACCCAGCCTGGCTTTCCATGTCTAAGAGTACTGGTACCCAGCCTGGCCTTCTATGACTAAACGTACTGGTACCCAGCCTAGACTTCCATGGAAATAAATGGTATAAAATACCGACACAATGGAAATATAAACACATATGCAGTATAATGTGATCCTTTATTGACAACGTTTCGCCCACACAGTGGGCTTTTTCAAGTCACAAACAGATCTACCTGGGGTGGAGGTATGGGAGTATTTATAGTCAGGTTCAGAATGCTGAGGTCAGGTGGAGAATGCTGCATCTGAAGATGTACCGAGTAGGGTTATAGATTCTAAAATCTTGGGTAGACTGGAAGGGAGATTGGATAAGTTTGTGAGCAGACCTTCTGCAGTGTTCTTCAATTCCTATGTTCTTATGTGGGATAGCGATGAAGAAGTTTCTTGGCAATTGGTTCAACTATGTTATAGAAGCCATTATTCTGGTTGAAGTTGTCGGATATAAAGATAGGAATTGAAGAACACTGCAGAAGGTCTGCTCACAAACTTATCCAATCTCCCTTCCAGTCTACCCAAGATTTTAGACTCTATAACCCCACTCGGTACATCTTCAGATGCAGCATTCTCCACCTGACCTCAGAATTATGAACCTGACTATAAATACTCGCATACCTCCACCCCAGGTAGATCTGTTTGTGACTTGAAAAAGCCCACTGTGTGGGGGAAACGTTGCATATGAGTTTATATTTCCTAGACTTCCATGACTAAGAATAATGGTACGCACGCTGGACTTCCATGACTAAGAATACTAGTACCTAGCCTGGACTTCCATGATTAAGAGTTCTGGTACCCAGCCTTGCCTTCCATTACTAAGAGCACTGATATCCAGCCTGGCCCCTCTATGACTAGGATTTCTGGTACCCAGTATGGACTTCCATGTCTAAAAGTATTAGTACCCACCCTGGACTTCCATGACTAAGGGTAAGGGAAACGAGCCTGTATTTCAATGACCAAGAGTTCTGGTACCCACCTCGATTTCTGTGACTATGAGCTCTGGTACCTATCCTGGACTTCCATGACTAAGAGTACTGGTACCCTGCCTGGCCCTACATGGCTTGTTGATACGCAGTTATACCACTCTGCGCATTAATGATGCAGTTTGGCCTTCCTCTTGTATCATCTTTAACAATGAACGACCATTACAGGTTTAGTGTTTTTTGTGACCGTAAACAGAAACCCATAATTCACCTTAAGTACTGAATGGCCCATACAAGTTTAACGCTTAAATTGATATTATCATATTACTACTATTTATTATTATTGCACTTATGTGACCTGAGCTTACCTACAGCCTCAACGCTGATGTTGTAGATTCTTTCTTTGTTGTAGACTCTCTCTTTGTTGTAGACCTTCTCTTTGACTTTCTGTTGTTCTATTACACCAACTTTCATTGCATTATCCCATTATCATTATTATTATTATTATTATATTATTATTATTATTATTATTATTATTATTATTATTATTTGTGTTAGATTAAGATGCCTGTACTATAATGTAGGACCGACAATTCATAAAGAAAAGTGATTCACGTTAAATATAACCTTACTGGAGCAATAATAATAATACTGCTATATGAGGACTCTCTAACGTAAAGTATAACCTTCATAAGTTTACCACTTCTCTGATTACACTAAAAAATAATTTAGAACAGAATTAGAAATTACGATAAACGAATGTCAGCGACTTACCCCGTATGAAGGTGGTGACATCATCAGGATGGCTCAAGAAGTTAGGGTCAATGAGTGGAGGGTCACGAGGGTTTCTTGACCTCAGCCGTACTGTTCCCCGGCTCTTTGGTCGAGTCAGCATGGGCCCAATGTTGAACCCCTGCTGACCTTTAATTGGGCCAAAATATCTATGGAAGAACTATGGGAGTTTGAGCAGATGGGATAATTATTATTTAGGGGGATGTATTAAACCATTAGGGTCATACAGCGCTGGGAAAACAGCAGACAATTACGGTGTTCCCCATTAAAATATGTAGGCCTTCTCTTAAACCACGACCACAAAATACATTAAAGTCTGTAGGTCCTCTCTTAAACCACGACCACAAAATAGGTTGTTCCTTGAAGTTTAGGACATCCTCCAACTATCTTTGAAGTTATTAACGCGCATTCTTCAGCTTCATGGGGTAAATTCTCCCATGACTTGCAGGTGGCGTTCACTATATAGAGTGGCCTGATATCCTTCCCTAGTAAATCTTTCGCAACCCGGAGGTTCTGAATGGGGTTCAAGTCTGCAGAATTTCTTGGCCAGATATCGAAGAAAGCTGCCTCACAGTCACTTCGCCACCGAGCAACAGATTTCGCAGTGTAGAAAGGAGCACTGTCTTTCATGAAATTTTTACACCACACTGAGTGAAGGATCACAGAGCAATTCTAGGTACACTACATTATTACAGTTTACGTTACTGGGGACTTTTTTGTGGGTTTCCCTGGATGGGCTTTAATAATATATTTCTACAAGAACATGTACAAGGTATACAGGCCTAGCTGACAAATTAGACACATGTGCAAATCTTGGGTATCTTTATTGAGGAAACGTTTCACCACACAGTGGCTTCATCAGTCTATACATAAGAGAAACTTGTAGAACAGGAGGAGAATGAGGTAATCCGTCCCTCAACCTTGTGTCGATGTGGTCAGTCCATCAATGTTGAACAGAATACGGCATATATGCGGAGAAGCAGCTTATAAAGCGTAGGCAGGAGAGGTGCAGCAGTCGTAGGTGGTGTCACATTTGTCCAGTGTGGAAGTAGGTCGTGCCCAAGGGTTAGGCAAGCGAAGAATTCCCAAGTATTAAGACCCCAAGAAGTTGCAGTGTCTGACAGGATTGCAGATGAATGGTTCAGAGAACCGACACGTTGAAAAATTAGGCACATCTGCAATCCTGTCAGACACTGCAACTTCTTGGGGTCTTAATACTTGGGAATTCTTCGCTTGTCTAAACCTTGGGCACGACCTACTTCCACATTGGACAAATGTGATACCACCTACGACTGCTGAACCTCTCCTGCCTACGGTATATAAGCTACTTCTACGTACATATGCTGTGTTCTATTTAAGATTGATGGACTGTCCACATCTACTCAAGGTTGAGGGACTGATTACCTCATTCTCCTCCTGTTCTTCTAGTTTCTCCTATGTATGGACTGATGAAGCCACTGTGTGGCGAAACGTTTCCTCAATAAAGATATCCAAGAGTTGCACATGTGTCTAATTTATCAACATGTCGGTTCTCTGAACCATTCATCTGTAAGCCTAGCTGACATCAATCACATACCACTATACAGAAAGCCGCTAGTTATGCAGAGCATTTCGGGAAAATTAGGTCAGTTTTGTCCCAGGATGCGACCCACACCAGTCGACTAACACCCAGGTACCCATTTTACTGATGGGGATCATAGACAACCTGTGTAAGGAAACACGCCTAATGTTTGTACTCTCGCCGGGAATCAAACCCAGACCCTCGCCGTGAGAAGCAAGAGCTTTAGTCACCAGGCCACTAATTTGGCCACTAATTTATGTGATCCAATGTTCTGTGCATTTGTCTGTTGAGTCAGTGACTTCTTTCCATATTAATTTGACAGTAGCCAAATACATCCGACAACTTCAGCACTCAAGACTACACAGCGCATTTCCAAGGTGAGCATTAAATTTTGTCTCGCCAAGACACCTGCCAAGATGGGGTATTATTGTCAACAATGTTGGGTACCTTCCACCCAGCACATTTTAATGACGAGCACTGCAGATTCAGTCCATAGAAGGGATAGGCCCATTCCTTGGATCAAGAGCCTTTTACTGGTATCAAACTGCTTTCCTTGAGGGGATGGCAAGATGGTGTACTGGGAGAGGAGGAAGGAGAAATATCAAGAACAATTCAAGAAGTGTGAGGGAGACTTGAAGCTAGTGAAGTGATCTTAATTCAAGGGAACTTGAGCTATCTTTCTTTTCTTGGATCAGACTTGATTACCTCTCATTCCTCAGGTACTGTATGACACCTATGGATTTAGTATTATTATTATTATACAAAGGAGGAAGAACAAACAACTTAGGAAGTAAGACTAGCCAATGTTAGCATTTACCGTAGCTGCTTGTAATTATGACACGCAGCATAAGCTATTTTTGTTAAAGAAATATTGTCCCCTCACTGTGAGCTTTGTCAATCCAGTTGATTGAGAAAGCTCACAGAAAGTGCTTCCACCTCACAAAACAGATGAACAAGGCTACCAAGGGACAAAACTTCACTCAGTGATAAACTTACATCTCTCCTGAAGCCGATGATGTCAGTGATGAAGAGACCATCATCAAGAGCCGGAGTGCCGGACATGAAGAGGTACTGAAGGTCAGGCCAATAGGGGTCACCCACCTCAGCCAGGCTCCAGGCATTGCCCTCTACACCCATTGGACTTGTTAAAGGACCTGGTGAGTAAACACGCGCCATCAGTTACAGCAGCTGCACCTGACATGACTTATGACTCAGTTGTTTGCTAGTAACTCTCATAACGATGGTCAAATATTTGATCAAATTTACTTTTTATGGGTCAGGTTATCTAGAGGCTAAGACAGTTTCCACTAAATGTAAGTGGACAAAAAAATATGCACAAATAAATAGGTTTCCTTGAGGGACCTTACCCTTCAAACATTTTTTGTGCCAAAATAGAGTTAGCAAACTCCACTAGCCTTGCTAAAATTCATGTAATATTATTTAGCCTAATTATACTCAGTCTATCTTAGGTCAGCTTAAATTTGGTTAGAATCACTTAACGTTAATGAAATACATAAATTTCGTGATGTTATTTTTTCGTTGAGTTATTCCAAAAATTAATTTACACTGTCCAAACTATCATTGCTTCATGGGCCAAGTTCACAAGCTCTTATAAAATAGCACAACTATAAAGAATAGTAATGAACCTTGTCTGTTGTTGAGGTAGTTTCTGATGTGCACAGGATTGACTAGATTGAAGAGACTGACACCAGATCCTGGCTTAACTGTCCATGTGAGGCCAAAGATGGAGGGATGATCCTGCAGGTTGCTGCCCACTCCAGGCAGGTCAGCCACCACTGGTATCTGTCATGAAGAAACAACGTATGCATTTATGAGGCAAATATTGCTTTGAGAATGATGTAATCTCTTTCCAGTTGGAAATTACTCATCGCAAACTGAAAACTGCAAATAGCAAGGTGTACTTCAAAGATCAATATGGTGTTAGAGACAAAGGATTGCAAACGACCCTTCGACTTGAGATTATTTTGGGGTTTAATTTTTTTCATTTCGCAAAAAAAAAAATGAGTTATTTTACTAACTGTGGAGAAATTCATTTATGGAGCGGTTTAATTATAATGTGGTAGTAGTAGCTTCGAAGATTTACTTTGCATAATTACTTGGAGGGTTAATAACTCCGGAGAACCCAAGAAAACCAATCGCTGTACGATATTTGCATTGAGACCCTTTCCCCAACATGTAACTGTCAACAGTCACCAACTACCCATGTACCTATTTATTGTTAATGCTAGGAAACAAAGGCAACATACCCAACCCTCTCCTCGTGTCGACATTGAACACATATCTTTTAATGCTAATACACAAGATTCTCGGTGAGGAAAGTTTCGTTCCGAGGTTTTTGAATCATGGACACTTCACTCAAAATTCCGACTGATAAACTATAAAAGCATAATGAAAGATAAATCCCTTTTACATCACTTCTCTTATCAGTGTGTAGCCTTCACCACCACCAACATTATCAGTGTGTAGCCTTCACCACCACCAACATTATCAGTGTGTAGCCTTCACCACCACCACCAACATTATCAGTGTGTAGCCTTCACCACCACCAACATTATCAGTGTGTAGCCTTCACCACCACCAACATTATCAGTGTGTAGCCTTCACCACCACCAACATTATCAGTGTGTAGCCTTCACCACCACCAACATTATCAGTGTGTAGCCTTCACCACCACCAACATTATCAGTGTGTAGCCTTCACCACCACCAACATTATCAGTGTGTAGCCTTCACCACCACCAACATTATCAGTGTGTAGCCTCACCACCACCAACATTATCAGTGTGTAGCCTTCACCACCACCTACATTATCAGTGTGTAGCCTTCACCACCACCAACATTATCAGTGTGTAGCCTTCACCACCACCAACATTATCAGTGTGTAGCCTTCACCACCACCAACATTATCAGTGTGTAGCCTTCACCACCACCAACATTATCAGTGTGTAGCCTTCACCACCACCAACATTATCAGTGTGTAGCCTTCACCACCACCAACATTATCGTGTTGTAGCCTTCACCACCACCAACATTATCAGTGTGTAGCCTTCACCACCACCAACATTATCAGTGTGTAGCCTTCACCACCACCAACATATCAGTGTGTACCTTCACCACCACCAACATTATCAGTGTGTAGCCTTCACCATCACCAACATTATCAGTGCGTAGCCTTCACCACCACCAACATTATCAGTGTGTAGCCTTCACCACCAAATACATTATCAGTGTGTAGCCTTCACCACCACCAACATTATCAGTGTGTAGCCATCACCACCACCAACATTATCAGTGTGTAGCCTTCACCACCACCAACATTATCAGTGTGTAGCCTTCACCGCCACCAACATTATCAGTGTGTAGCCTTCACCATCACCAACATTATCAGTGCGTAGCCTTCACCACCACCAACATTATCAGTGTGTAGCCTTCACCACCAAATACATTATCAGTGTGTAGCCTTCACCACCACCAACATTATCAGTGTGTAGCCTTCACCACCACCAACATTATCAGTGTGTAGCCTTCACCACCACCAACATTATCAGTGTGTAGCCTTCACCACCACCAACATTATCAGTGTGTAGCCTTCACCACCACCAACATTATCAGTGTGTAGCCTTCACCACCACCAACATTATCAGTGTGTAGCCTTCACCACCACCAACATTATCAGTGTGTAGCCTTCACCATCACCAACATTATCAGTGTGTAGCCTTCACCACCAAATACATTATCAGTGTGTAGCCTTCACCACCACCAACATTATCAGTGTGTAGCCTTCACCACCACCAACATTATCAGTGTGTAGCCTTCACCACCACCAACATTATCAGTGTGTAGCC
The DNA here is from genome assembly GCF_026875155.1 of Cherax quadricarinatus. NCBI lineage: Eukaryota > Metazoa > Arthropoda > Malacostraca > Decapoda > Parastacidae > Cherax > Cherax quadricarinatus. The sequence continues at coordinate 4,507,356 of NC_069432.1, forward strand.
TTCACCACCACCAACATTATCAGTGTGTAGCCTTCACCACCACCAACATTATCAGTGTGTAGCCTTCACCACCACCAACATTATCAGTGTGTAGCCTTTACCATCACCAACATTATCAGTGTGTAGACTTCACCACTACCAACATTATCAGTGTGTAGCCTTCACCACCAACAACATTATCAGTGCGTAGCCTTCACCACTACCAACATTATCAGTGTGTAGCCTTCACCACCACCAACATTATCAGTGTGTAGCCTTCACCACCACCAACATTATCAGTGTGTAGCCTTCACCACCACCCAACATTATCAGTGTGTAGCCTTCACCACCACCAACATTATCAGTGTGTAGCCTTCACCACCACCAACATTATCAGTGTGTAGCCTTCACCACCACCAACATTATCAGTGTGTAGCCTTCACCACCACCAACATTATCAGTGTGTAGCCTTCACCACCACCAACAATTATCAGTGTGTAGCCTTCACCACCACCAACATTATCAGTGTGTAGCCTTCACCACCACCAACATTATCAGTGTGTAGCCTTCACCACCACCAACATTATCAGTGTGTAGCCTTCACCACCACCAACATTATCAGTGTGTAGCCTTCACCATCACCAACATTATCAGTGTGTAGCCTTCACCACCAAATACATTATCAGTGTGTAGCCTTCACCACCACCAACATTATCAGTGTGTAGCCTTCACCACCACCAACATTATCAGTGTGTAGCCTTCACCACCACCAACATTATCAGTGTGTAGCCTTCACCACCACCAACATTATCAGTGTGTAGCCTTCACCATCACCAACATTATCAGTGTGTAGCCTTCACCACCAAATACATTATCAGTGTGTAGCCTTCACCACCAAATACATTTTCAGTGTGTAGCCTTCACCACCACCAACATTATCAGTGTGTAGCCTTCACCACCACCAACATTATCAGTGTGTAGCCTTCACCACCACCAACATTATCAGTGTGTAACCTTCACCACCACCAACATTATCAGTGTGTAGCCTTCACCACCACCTACATTATCAGTGTGTAGCCTTCACCACCACCTACATTATCAGTGTGTAGCCTTCACCACCACCAACATTATCAGTGTGTAGCCTTCACCACCACCTACATTATCAGTGTGTAGCCTTCACCACCACCAACATTATCAGTGTGTAGCCTTCACCACCACCAACATTATCAGTGTGTAGCCTTCACCACCACCAACATTATCAGAGTGTAGCCTTCACCACCACCAACATTATCAGTGTGTAGCCTTCACCACCACCTACATTAACTAGGCAACTTTATCTTACCTTGGTATTTTAGCTTAATTTCAACCAATCTATTTGAGGTCGGCCTAAAGTAGTATTACACAATTTCAACCTGTAAAAGCACGTCAATATTAGAGCATTACTGACCCCATGCTGAGTGAGGTGCTGAGCCGGGCCGATACCTGACACCATCAGCAGGTGAGGGGAACCAATAGCTCCTGCTGACACTATCACTTCTCGCCGTGCCAACACTTTGCGAACCTGCAACACAAAGACCAGTGATTTTGTTGAATGACTTTGTTACTCGCTCCCATACTTAATCCTGGGGGTGGGGGTAGACTAGAGAAAACACAGACAGCTCATTACGACTGTAATCGGGTCAAAAACCTGTAACTTGCTTAGCTACCATTTATTGGCTGTCCGGTCCTTGTGGACCCATTAGGTACCTCCGTAATCTTGGTAATATGGGATGGGTACTGGGTATGGGTAGTAATCAAAAGATTACAGAGGCGCAACTCATTATGACCGTCTAGACCAAAAACTCAATAACAGTTCGATACCACTATAACTTACAAAGCTATAATTTCTTGGCACCTAGACCCTGGATACATTATGTCTAATTTTTTGATACTGCCCACACCATGGGTATGGGGTGCATAATGAACCTGCTAAATTAACTTAAATCAACATAATAGGTCCGGGGACAGTTGGTAGAAAAAACTAATTTGCCAATCTGTGTTGGTAGTTGTAACATATTGAACGATCTGGTAGCATAGTTGTACTGAAGAGAAGAGGGCGAGTTAAGGTTTCAGCAGAATATTCCAATATATATCACAAGGAAAATTTAGTAAATTATCTCATAGTAAAAGATTTTTTTCTCTCTGCAAATTGATGTATGCTGAATAATGCCGCTTGTCCAGTGAGACTTAAAAAAAAAAAAAAACTATAAGTCTGAATACCTTCAATATACCAGGCTGAACCAGGCTGGACCAGGATGGAACAGAATAGTGTAAACTTTGGTAATTGATACAGACGAGTGGTTTAAAACTTTTTAGTAAATATATCCTGTTATTGAGGTGTATTGTTAAAGCTGTACATCAGTGCTGGGTAACTACTACACACGGTGTCTTGTTGAAGCTGTACATCAGTGCTGGGTAACTACTACACACGGTGTCTTGTTGAAGCTGTACATCAGTGCTGGGTAACTACTACACACGGTGTCTTGTTGAAGCTGTACATCAGCGCTGGGTAACTACTACACACGGTGTCTTGTTGAAGCTGTACATCAGTGCTGGGTAACTACTACACACGGTGTCTTGTTGAAGCTGTACATCAGCGCTGGGTAACTACTACACACGGTGTCTTGTTGAAGCTGTACATCAGTGCTGGGTAACTACTACACACGGTGTCTTGTTGAAGCTGTACATCAGCGCTGGGTAACTACTACACACGGTGTCTTGTTGAAGCTGTACATCAGCGCTGGGTAACTACTACACACGGTGTCTTGTTGAAGCTGTACATCAGCGCTGGGTAACTACTACACACGGTGTCTTGTTGAAGCTGTACATCAGCGCTGGGTAACTACTACACACGGTGTCTTGTTGAAGCTGTACATCAGCGCTGGGTAACTACTACACACGGTGTCTTGTTGAAGCTGTACATCAGTGCTGGGTAACTACTACACACGGTGTCTTGTTGAAGCTGTACATCAGCGCTGGGTAACTACTACACACGGTGTCTTGTTGAAGCTGTACATCAGCGCTGGGTAACTACTACACACGGTGTCTTGTTGAAGCTGTACATCAGCGCTGGGTAACTACTACACACGGTGTCTTGTTGAAGCTGTACATCAGCGCTGGGTAACTACTACACACGGTGTCTTGTTGAAGCTGTACATCAGCGCTGGGTAACTACTACACACGGTGTCTTGTTGAAGCTGTACATCAGCGCTGGGTAACTACTACACACGGTGTCTTGTTGAAGCTGTACATCAGCGCTGGGTAACTACTACACACGGTGTCTTGTTGAAGCTGTACATCAGCGCTGGGTAACTACTACACACGGTGTCTTGTTGAAGCTGTACATCAGCGCTGGGTAACTACTACACACGGTGTCTTGTTGAAGCTGTACATCAGCGCTGGGTAACTACTACACACGGTGTCTTGTTAAAGCTGGACATCAGCGCTGGGTAACTACAACGGACTCCTGATGGAAGGAACTGAATCTCTGTTCCACTTCCATTCACTCAGGCGCTTTACGGGTCCCTATGTGATAATATAATACTATATTGCTATATAAAAGGGTAAAGCAAATTTGAAAAAAAATAGATGAAGTAATTGAATAGAAGAGACGAGGGGTAGTGTGGAAATTAATCTGCTAAAAGTGCGAATAATCAGATGTATAGACTAAGACAGACCTTTCCCAGGTGTTCAAATGTGACGCCAACTGCTCGCTTATCGTCATCAAAGAGAACCTGGAGGAAATAAAGAAACATAACAGAAATAACTACTATGGGTGTATTTTCATCCAATAAAATCTTGTATGAACACAAAAGATGCTAGACCAGGTAATGACAGTAATGCTATGCTCTATCGTTCACATGACTAACCACGAAATTAATTTTGAAATTTACACATAAAATATGATAGCTACATGAAGGTAAGAATTGTAAAGGCAAACTTTATAAGCTCCAAAATTTTATCAAAGTAATTCTCGTTCAAGTCATTGGAAATCTTAGCATTAAACCTGAAAGTAGTGACTTTTGAATGTCAGGTAAGAAATCAGATGTTTTCAAACAAGGTAGATTGACCCAGAGAAAGCAAGCTTTCCATTTATTAATCAACAGCTGTCATTCCAGAAGTGTTGAAACAGTACAATGCAAATAAATGACCTAGCAGTGTAGTGGGGTTGATGCGGTGACCTCACCAACACCACTACACTCTACTTCCCACCTCCAGAATGTAAGTTCACCTAACCAATTTTCCTTGAATCTCTTCACTGATTTTATCTTGTTCACACTCCAGCAGCATGTTCCAGAAACCACTTATTCCCCCTGATAACACATGTCTACAGGTGCCAAATCCTTTCATCTCAAAAACCTCCTCCCAACCCTCTACACCTTCCTTACTCTCTATATTTATACATTTCTTCAATATCCTGCCTTGCCTCATCCTGACTAAATTAATAAACTATCTATATCGGCAACATTTTATTTGTCCTCTGAATTGTACCTATAATATTACCTAGCTAATTTCTACACTAGTCTTTCTATAATACTATCATCGTAAGTATTTTGTAGGAAGTTCTTCCAAGAGTTTCTTCCGCTATGTTTGTTAAAAATGGTATATAATTCCGACACGCTGAAGAGTAAGACAAATGCGGTGAAGAAACAGTTTCTTCAGCCAAATACAGGAATAGTAGCGAAATAAAGTTGATGCTATCTACTACCACTGTTATCTAGTACCACTGTTATCTACTACCACTGTTATCTACTACCACTGTTATCTACTACCACTGTTATCTACTACCACTGTTATCTACTACCACTGTTATCTACTACCATTGTTATCTACTACCACTGTTATCTACTACCACTGTTATCTACTACCACTGTTATCTACTACCATTGTTATCTACTACCACTGTTATCTACTACCACTGTTATCTACTAGAATTTTGTTCCGGAAAAATGTAGTTTTTTCAGGTTGGTGGAGTATACATGGAGGATGTTCCTGTGGAAAATACCGAGAGAAGAACGACGCCTAGAGAAGTGTCACTTCTGTATATACTTAATTCTAAGAATTAGCCTTGTAATACCTGTCCTGTTTATACACTAAATTACTACATTACTACTACACAAATTTAAGTTAAGTTAGAGACAGTCGTTTAGCTTAAGACAGTAGTTACACTTCCCATAGGCTGGAGGTGCCTTAGGCACCTCCAGCCTACCAGTTTGAGTACCCACGGGGTAGGCTTAGCCGACGGCTGGCCAGTCACATTTCAGCAGTGAGACACGCAACTCCCCTACACAAACTTTGCGTAGTAATTACATTAAAATTGTTCATATCGCTCTTGGGCTGTGCGGACAGGCTGCGCAGTAGCTCCTGATTCGTCTAGTCTCTGCGCAGTTTTCACCAGTCTACTCACAATGGCAGAAGGAGGATGCAGGCGCGTCAACACTGTCTGCCTTGATTTAGTGACTGGCTCATTTAATAGTCAGAATACTCATATTCTGCTGACGGCGATCCTGAGAGTTACGTATGGAATTGCCAATGAAGACCTTTACGGTGTAGCATTAAATGGCAATACGAGGTTATTCGTCAAATTCAGACAAGGCTGCACCTATGAGAATATGGTTGCTAAATACCAGAATGTGATAAAGACTGTTAACCCTGGTGTTACCGTCCGCCTTCGAGATGTCTCCCGTGTTTACACATGGGTGAAGGTGCGCAACGTACCCTTTGAAGCGGACGAAAGCGATTTAAGGAACGTTTTTGACCGTTACGGCACCGTGCATCTGGCGGCGTTGGGACACTGGCGTGACGGCCCCCTTGTTGGCATGCCGGAATGTTGGGTTAATGCGTAAAAGGAGCGTGAGGGAATCTTTTGCGAGTGTATGGAAGGAATGGTGGGATAACCGTAGGGTAGGGAGTGATATTATTGAGTGGTGGGACACGATTGGCAAGAGGAAGGTGAGAGACTTCTATCAGAGGAGTGGGGTAGAGGAACGAAAAATGCAACGTGGAACTTTGTCTTATCTGGAAAACCAACTGCAGGACTGTTATGTGAATGATACGGGGGTGTACCCGGTGGCGGAAATTGAAAACTTAAAGCGCATGATAGGGGATATCCATAATCGTAATTTTGATGCGGCGCGGATAGCGAGTGGCATACAGGAGGTATTATGGGGAGATCGCCCTTCGGCGGTTGTCCTGCGGGAGCAGGGCAAACGCCGAAGGGCAACAAAATTAATGGGATTGGAAGTGCACGAGCAAATGGGGGCGTATAGCAGGGGACAGTACATTACGACAACTGAGGGAATGAGTTGCTATGTGGATAAATGGTACGAATCGCAATATGAGAATGTGGGGATCTCTAAGGAAGTGCTAGAAAAAATGGGTGAATGGATATGTTGTGATTTAGAGAATAAGGATCGAATGAATTTGAATGGAAGCATAAGTGAGGAGGAGGTTAGGCTAGCGGTAGAGAGTATGAGTGCTGGGAAATCACCGGGGATCGATGGTATCCCTTGTGATTTCTATAAGGAAAACTGGGAATGCCTACACGACTTTCTAGTGGTATTATTTAACGAAATGAAAACAAGCGGAAGACTCGGGGAACAACAAAGAACAGGCGTTGTGGTTATGATTCCAAAAAAGGCTACGGGGAACTGTGTCCAAAATTATAGGTCGATAACATTAATGTGTGGTGATTATAAAATATTTACGAAAATGTTAGGTAATAGAATTAAAAGGGTATTAGAGAAGGTTTTGGATGAAGGGCAATATGGGGTACCCGGAAGATCAATGTGTGTGGGGCAAGGTATTATACGCAGGTTCATTGACGAAAGCGGGAAGGGTAATGCAGGGGGAATACTGGCTTTGGACTGGCATGCGGCATACGATTGTGTGGAGGGTGAGGCTTTATGGAAGTTCATGCAGTGGAAGGGATTCGGGAAGGAAATAGTAAGTTGGACGATGGCTTTGTATGAGCAGGCTATGTTTAGAGCACAGGTAAATGGCAGGTTAGGGAATTTAATTGGAATGAAACGTGGTTTAACAGGGGTGTCCTGTATCGCAGATTCTTTTTGCGTTACTTCAGGATCCTTTTTTCAGAGCTGTACGGGAGGGTGTGAATGAGGATGAAATGCGAGGAAGGGTGGGGATAAAAGCGGGAATCGTAGGCTATGTGGATGACACCACGATTTTATATAGGGGATCACGGGATTTACGAAAAGTAGGTGAATTGGTAAAACTTTTTGGGAGAGCAACGGGGATGATGGTCAATAAGGATAAGTCAATGCTTATGCACGTGGGAGATAGCATTAGTGGGGACATAGGTCAGGAGGAGGGTTGGCCTTTAGTAAATTGGAATTGTTCATATGAGAAACATTCAGGAAGCGAGGAAGGTTAATTCGAGTGAGGTTGTGGATAGGGTGTTAGGTGCTTGGCGGGTTGCGTGCAGGAGGCTTAACTTTGCATCAGCGTGTAATTGTAGCGAATGTGCTTTTGTTTGGTAAGTTGTGGCACGTGGTAAGTATGTATCCGTTAGTGGCGTGTGATGAGAAATTTTTATTGAAGCGTTTTATTTAGATATATATGGGGTTCAGGTTGTGATTGGTTAGCGAGAGATGTTGTGTATTTACCGACTAGTCGGGGTGGACTGGGGTTAATGAATCTGCACATGAGAATATTAGGTATGTACGTTAAACATAGTTATTTGCGTGAGGGTCGGAGGGTTGGTACAGGTTTGAATTGGATTCGAGGGGATTGGTACCATGGATGAATGGTGGGGGATGTTACGAGATGCGAGAACATGCGGGAGGGTTTAATTTTGCAAGGGATCCAAGTCGAATCAAGATTAGAAAACTGGCAAGGGTGGGAGAGAGGGAGGGGGTGGTTAGCGCAGAGGGTATATATCCAATGTATGCATGGTGTGATATTTGGGGTCGCTTGAAGGATTTTACGATTGAGGGCGGGTACGGGAGGTCAGTATAAATTCCCTTTTACAATTATATTCCCTTCCGGGAAGGTTTTAGCAAATAGACGTGTGCAAGTGGGTAAGGAGCGTTGTGTGGGTGGGGATATTGACACGGCTTTCACGCAGTGTTTTTTTGTGAGAGTTTGGAAGCGGAAAGAGTGTGGTTTAGCAGAGTTATTCGATGGTGGGAGGTGAGGGAATTAGTGTTTTAAAGAGCGTTAAGTCTAGATGTGGGGGGTAGGGTTGCCGGTAAAAAGGGCGTTTGGGTATCTAGTACTGATTTTGGGTATATACTTCATGGGCTGGACAGTATCAGCAGAGAGAGGATCAGGGCGCTGGCAGCGATTTTTTATGGTACACAGCAGAGGAATAGAGAGATTGCTGGGGGTAGATGGCTTTCGACTTTTTCAGTGGGATATTGAATTTTCATGTTCGTGATTTTTGGGCATTAGTACCATAGAGGGTAGGTGGGTGGGCCCTTTTGTGGGGTGAGCGAGAGTAACGGTTGGATTTGGAATGGTGGAAATAATGATGAAACATTGGGAGGGGCGGTCATGTTTAAAGGGTTTAGAAGGTATAAACGAGAACGAAAAAGGGGCTTTGAAAAAAAATTTTTTTATATTGTTTGTCAAGTGAATAGATCAAATAAAATGTACGTTAACCTTTTAATAATACACATCTTTGGTAGCCCGAATCGACAAAATTGTTCGAACACTATGTCGTCAGTTTGATGACGCCTTCAGGTTAGATTTGAAACTATAGAGGTTTAAGGGAATCCCTGGCATAAGTCGGCGACCCTCGTACTATTAGTTATACACTGATGTACCTTAGGGTCGACATTTAAGATAACTGTATTGTTATTGTGATACTGATAATGGATAAATGTCGAACACCGACGCATGAGATAATCTCAAGCAATGGCCTGTCGTGTATTGCTAATAGGTGAACGTGACGGTCATGTGTGTATATATCCTGTTAATGTTTGGCTTAGCTCAAGCATATTCAAAAAAGTATGTACTTGATGTATGGTTCTTTAAAAGGTATCAGCCTTTACATGGCTTATATAATCTGAGATATATGTATATGAACCTACTATCACAATCTTTAATTATTAATTTTTTTTTTTTTTTTTTTAAGTTAATGTTACTCAGTGCCAGATTTAGGCTTGTTATATAACTTCTCATGATGTATTTTTGTGCTTCAAATAGGGAAATAAGGTTTTAATGCAGAAGCATGGCTTGCTTCTGCAGTGTTTTAAAAATTGAGGTTGGAGAGTTGAAGGAGGAGGTCTTGCTTCTCCAGGAGGAGATTAGGAGGCTGAAGGTCCACCTCAATGGGTCTGGGAGAGAGTGTGAGGTGGCTGGAGTTGTGGGGAATGAGACTTCTAGCAGTGAGGTGCAGTCTGTCTCTCGCTGTGAGGAGGCTGTAGTTGGGCAGGTAGCAACGGCTACCAGCAGTGAGGTGCAGCCCAGCACCTGCTACAAGTGGCGAGTTGTTCACAGTAATGGGAGGCGCATCAGAGTAAGGAAAATTAAGAGTGAAGATCTGAAGGTAGGAAATCGCTTCTCTGTTCTCCAGGATGAATGTACTTCAGTGGCCAGTGAAGGTAAGGGTACTACTGCCCTGCTAATGAAGGTAAGCGCATTCTTGTGGTTGGTGATTCTCAGGTAAGATATATTGACCGTGCTTTTTGTAATAGGAATAAGAAGATGAGAGATAGAGTGTGCTTCCCTGGAGCTGGTGTTGGGGACATTGTCAACAGGCTGGATAATATCATGTCAGGTAATGGGAACAAGCCCATTATCTGTCTCAGTGCTGGTGGAAATGATATTGGGAAGGGTAGGAGAGAAGAGCTGCTAGATAAGTACAGGTCAGCTATAGATTTCATTAAGTCTAAGGGAGGGATCCCAATCATATGTAGCATCTTGCCTAGAAGGGGAGTAGGAAATGAATGGTTGTCTAGGGCAATTGGTGTAAATTGCTGGCTAGACAGATACTGCGAGGAACTTGCAATCCCATTCATTGACAACTGGAACAACTTTTATGGCAAACATGATATGTATGCAAGGGATGGGGTACATCTCTCTGGGGCAGGGGTGGTAGCACTTGCAGACTCGATTGAGAAGGCCATTGGTGAAATGCCTATGATTTTAAACTGATGGAAGATAGAGGTATGGGTGTGTGTGGGAAACAAGCAGGTTGCAACACTAGGGTTGGAAACAGTAAATGTATAAAAGGCATTCAGCATGAAGTTATAAATAAAGACAATAGAACAGGTCAGCAAACAAAGGGGGACAGCAGAGGGCAGCAAGGGACTAGCTCCCTTAAGGTTTACTATACTAATAGCAGGAGTGTTAGAAATAAGATAGATGAGCTAAGATTAATTGCAAGTGCAGGAAACATAGATATTATTGCTATAACAGAGACCTGGCTCAATCTGAAAGATAGAGAGATGCCCTCTGAATGTCACATACAAGGCTATAAATTATTCCACACTGACAGGGTCAACAGGAAAGGTGGTGGAGTAGCGATGTATGTCAGAGACAATTTAAATTGTTGTGTTAGACAAGATATTAAATTAGAAGCGTCAGCCACTGAATCTGTTTGGTTACAGCTTCTCGAGGGCCGAGAAAAACTAATTTTGGGTGTGATTTACAGGGCCCCAAATCTTGATAGGGAGTGCAGTAAACTTCTATGGGACGAAATTCGTAAGGCATCTACATACGAAAATGTTGTGCTAATGGGAGATTTCAACTATAGACAGATTGACTGGAGCAATTTGACAGGAAATTTAGAGTCGGGTGACTTTCTTGATACGATCCAGGATTGTTTTTTAAAACAGTTTGTGACAGAGCCAACTAGGGGAAATAACCTCCTTGACTTGGTTCTTGCCAGTAGGGAAACACTAATTAATAATCTTGAGGTTAATGATGAACTTGGGGAGAGTGATCACAAATCACTCAGTTTTAATATATCATGGAATTCCCCTAATAATGGCAATCAAGTCTCCGTCCTGACTTTCGCTTGGCTGATTTCATAGGACTGAAAATTACTTAGGTGGGCTGAACTGGAATGACCTGACTAAGGGTCAGGTAGGTGGTGATGGTTGCCGATATGATGCTTTCAGGGCATAGTTCTAGCTGCTCAGTCAAATTATGTTCCAAATAGGGAAATCAGATCAAACAAAAATGATCCTAAATGGATGAACAATAGATTAAAATATCTGATTGGTCAAAAGAGAGGCATATATAGGCTAATCAAAAGAGGAGAGGGGCAATTAAGAAATCGATATATTCAGTTAAAGAGAGAAATAAAAAAGGGAATTAGAAAAGCAAAAAGAGACTATGAGGTTAAAGTTGCAAGACAATCGAAGACTAACCCAAAAGGATTCTTTCAGGTATACAGAAGTAAGATCAGGGACAAGATAGGCCCACTCAAAAGTTCCTCGGGTCAGCTCACTGACAGTGATAAGGAAATGTGTAGAATGTTTAACACATACTTCCTCTCAGTTTTTACACAGGAGGATACCAGCGATATTCCAGTAATGATAAATTATGTAGAACAGGACGATAATAAACTGTGCACTATTAGGGTCACAAGGGACATGGTCCTTAGGCAAATAGATAAATTAAAACCTAACAAATCCCCAGGCCCTGATGAACTGTATGCAAGGGTTCTAAAGGAATGTAAAGAGGAGCTTAGCACACCTTTGGCTAATCTTTTCAACATATCACTACAAACTGGCATGGTGCCAGATAAGTGGAAAATGGCAAATGTGATACCTATTTTCAAAACAGGTGACAGGTCCTTAGCTTCGAACTATAGACCAATAAGCCTAACCTCCATAGTGGGAAAATTTATGGAATCAATAATTGCCGAGGCAGTTCGTAGCCACCTTGAAAAGCATAAATTAATCAACGAATCTCAGCATGGTTTTACAAGGGGCATTCCTGCCTTACGAATTTATTAACTTTTTTCACTAAGGTATTTGAGGAGGTAGATCATGGTAATGAATATGATATTGTGTATATGGACTTCAGTAAGGCTTTTGACAGGGTCCCACATCAGAGACTATTGAGGAAAATTAAAGCACATGGAATAGGAGGAGAAATTTTTTCCTGGATAGAGGCATGGTTGACAAATAGGCAGCAGAGAGTTTGCATAAATGGGGAGAAATCAGAGTGGGGTAGCGTCACGAGCGGTGTTCCACAGGGGTCAGTGTTGGGCCCCTGCTGTTCACAATCTACATAAACGACATAGATGAGGGCATAAAGAGCGACATCGGCAAGTTTGCCGATGACACCAAAATAGGCCGTCGAATTCATTCTGACGAGGACATTCGAGCACTCCAGGAAGATTTGAATAGACTGATGCAGTGGTCGGAGAAGTGGCAGATGCAGTTTAATATAGACAAATGCAAAGTTCTAAATGTTGGAAAAGGACAATAACCATGCCACATATTAACTAAATAAAGTAGATCTTAATATTACGGATTTCGAAAAAGATTTAGGAGTTCTGGTTAGCAGTAATCTGAAACCAAGACAACAGTGCAAGTGTTGTAATAAAGCTAATAGAATCCCTTGGCTTCATATCAAGAAGCATAAATAATAGGAGTCCTCAGGTTGTTCTTCAACTCTATACATCCTTGGTTAGGCCTCATTTAGAAATTTTGCTGCACAGTTTTGGTCACGTATTACAGAATGGATATAAATTCTCTGGAAAAAGTTACAAAGGAGGATGACAAAAGATGGGTCCCATGTAAACAGAACCTTCCTATGAGGATAGACTGAGGGCCCTGAAACTGCACTCTCTAGAAAGACGTAGAATTAGGGGGGATATGATTGAGGTGTATAAGTGGAAGACAGGAATAAATAAAGGGGATGTAATTTGTTTTGCTGAAAATTTTCTAGCCTAGACAGGACTCGCAGCAATGGTTTTAAGTTGGAAAAAATTCAGATTCAGGAAGGATTTTAGGAAAGTACTGGTTTGGTAATAGAGTTGTGGATGAGTGGAACAAACTCCCAAGTACCGTTATAGAGGCCAGAACGTTGTGTAGCTTTAAAAATAGGTTGGATAAATACATGAGTAGATGTGGGTGGGTGTGAGTTAGACCTGATAGCTTGTGCTAACAGGTCGGTTGCCGTGTTCCTCCCTTAAGTCAATGTGACCTGACCTGTCTAGGTTGGGTGCATTGGCTTAAGCCGGTAGGAGACTTGGACCTGCCTCGCATGGGCCAGTAGGCCTTCTGCAGTGTTCCTTCGTTCTTATGTTCTTATGTTCTTATGTAACTAGATCGTTTTGAGACCTTACGATAGAATTTTGTTATTTGTATGGATTGTACTTGTATACATAATGTTAAATCATTTGCTTGCGGACGTGTCTTGCCCAGTGTTTAGGTGGGGTTTCATTGTGAAATGCCCTAATGTAATGTTTATTATAGGCTTTGTTTTGCCTAACGTTTTAGATCAATGTTCTTTATTTTTAAAATTTATAGGTTGTGTGACATTTACAGTGCAACTTGTGCAAGGGGTCTTATTTAACAGAGCAGTGGGGGGGGGGGGTGAGCGCTGACATAAATTGTAAGCTTTGTTTGTGTTAATGGTTTTGTTCGGTGCTGGAGCTGTGTTAGGCGCTTCCAGCACTCTGCGGGACGTATTATGGTGCTATGTCTTGGCAGTTTTATTGAAGGCTTAGGTTTGCCTTTTGTTTCATTATTGTAATGTATAATGTTTTTATTCCTATGTTTATCATATCTTCTGTGTGCTTTGTGCAAGGAGGTTTTATTGTACAGTGTAACAGGAGTGTATTGTAGGTTTAGATTCTGTTAGTGTATTTTCTGAGCAGGTATTATCATGCTCTTTTCATTGTTAGGTGATGGTTTACCCTTTAATACGATATGATTGTAACACTTAGGGTCTGATGGGGGTTGACACTAGATCACTGTATTTGCAAGTGGCTAATTATTGTGTTCTTTTATTTATTTACATCTTGTATTGTGTCTTTTTCAATAAAATATAAAAAAAAAAAATTACATTCGTACACATTTGCTGCCTGGATGAGGTAGAGTGCGGTCGTGCTTTGCACCCCTCTACTGTTTTCCCAGACGAGCTACTCAGTCAATAACATGGCGCCAGGTGTGCGCAGAAGGGTATGAATACTGTGGGCATTGAGCTCATTAGTGGGGCTTTAACGCCTACGTCAGTTGATGAGTTATTGCCCAAAATTGTGAGAGAGACATACGGCATCAGAGACGAGGATTTGTATGGAGTGGCACTGAATGGTGTGTATAGAATATTCATGAAGGTTGTTACGCAGGGTTCTGCATGACATCGTAATGTACATATAGTGGTGAAGTGTGCCATAATAATATGAATATTGTAGCTGTAAGGAATAATTTTATAATTGATAATGTGCATTTAGGGGTACTGTAAAGTACTCTAACTGTAATTATAAAGAAATGGTGTTAATGATTTATTTTCCAAGGATGTTTGGGTACGCAGAGTAAGCGTGGGGAGGGAGTCACGTGACGTTAGCATGGTGTGTAGAGGCTAGCGTCGGAGATGCTGTGTATTTAAGTTAAGTTTGTAGTTGTACACTCATTTTGTTTATCCAACTCAAGCCATAGGCTTTCATATGGATTACCTGTATGTTCACCCAGGCTCTGACATGGTCAGGGTGCTGTGGGATGAGTGATGAAGTAAGAAATGAGGTTTGTAGTGTAATGACGGCCTGACGCTGACGGAAGCCTAGTGTTATGGTGGCTGAACCTCCAGCCAGCTGTGTGTACCTTCATTTGGGAGTTTAGAATTAAGGTTTTTATGTTATGTTATGTTATGGTGATTAAGTAGATATATTTTCCTAATTGGGATTTTTGCCTAACCCTCTGTTAACCAACCCCTTGAAGTAACACATACCAGTTTAGCGCTTTCTGTTTAACTGGGATAGCCCTGGGTGGCCGGTTGGGGCTTGAGATGTGTGTAACTTTTACCTTTACCCTTAGACCAGGCTCAAGCCCCCAGCTATCCCACATTTTTGCGTCATAAAGGTGCTAACTGCTCAAGTTTACGAGGCGTTGGTGGATCGTTATCAAAATGTCAGCATTAACGTAACACCGGCAGTGAGGGTCAAGTTGACGGATGTATCACGACATTATTCGTGGGTTAAGCTCCGAAACGTGCCTTTTGAGGCTGATGAAGTGGATATACGCAATGTTTTCGAACGTTATGGCACTGTACATCTGGCCCAACCTGGTAAATGGGTAAAAGGAGCTTACACAGGTTATCCTGAGGGTTCTTTCAATCTCAAGATGACGCTAAGGCATCCTATACCCTCGTATGTATATCTCAAGGAGTTTAGAACCCAGGTAATGGTAGCGCATGCTGGGCAAAGGCGTACATGCCGACTGTGTGGCGAATATGACCATATGGCAGCAGACTGTGGCAAGCGGAATATGGCTCCTGGGCCGGTAAGGGGCGGAGCACTTGTCCATGAGAAACTGATGCCTGAGGAAGAATGGAGGCAAGGAGGAGGGCGTGGTCGCTTGTGGAGTGAAGAGGTGATGGCTCCTCCTGTGGAATCAAAAGAAGTGGGATCCATGAATCACCTGGCCCATCAACAGTACAGCTGTCAAGTGAAGAGGTGCAGGTAGGCGCAGAAGTGAAAGCTATTGAGGAGGAGTTGGAGACGGTGATACAGGCTATGTTACAGTCTACGGAGGTGGAGAGTCACAGTGAGCAGGAACCTGGGATCAGGGCAGAAGGTGTGTCCCGGGAGGGGGGAGGATCAGGTGGCACCTGTGATGGACAGTGTGAGTGCCATGGAAGGACATGGAGGCGGATTAAGGGGGGTTTAGAGGTGGAAGTCCATTGTGCTGGCTCCCAGGACTCAGATATGGAAACTGAAGGAGCTCAAGGAAAAGGGCAGCAGCGTCAGGTTCGGACGATGTTCTGACGCCGGCGCAAAGGCCAGGAAAAAAGACATGGGGTTATGGTGCTCAGAGTGACTTACGAGAGGGCCACAACAGAAGGAGGGGGGGAGGGGGTTTGGGAAAAGGAGGGTGGAGTATGTGGCAAAGGCAAAGCCGGGGAAATGGTTTGAAAGGGAAGAGTCATGACATGAGGGGGGGGAGGGAAAACCTTAAGCGGCCTCAGGTGTGTAACCCAATAAATATTAATGGTCTGTGTGATGGTGTTAAACGTGAGTGCTTCAGGATGTTTTTGAATAGGTAAAAAGATTAACGTAGCTTTTGTGCAGGAGCACAATTTTAAGCTTGGTCGTGAATTAGGGGTTTGCCTGGGTATCAGGCTTATGTGTTGCCGTCTGAGCGCTTAAAAGGGGAGTGGGTGTGTTGATCAGGGAGGGACGGCCTGTTTGTATTGCACAGGAAAGAGGGGGGGGGAGTATTACGTGTGGAAGGATGGTGGATGGGAGAGAGAGTGGCTTTTTGTGTGTGTGTATGCCCAGCAGAAAGTGACGTGAAAGTGAAGATGGATTTTGTGGGGGAAAGGGCTCGTGTACTACTACGCATGTTACCGTCGGTGGCGATTGTGGGGGGGGGGATTGGAATTGTGTAGTTAAGAGGGCGGGACATGGAACCCAGAGAGCGGGATATTTTTCCTCAGTCTTGGGAGGCCTGTTTAGAGCCCTTTCAGTTACGCTGATGCTTTCGGGGGAGGTCTGTGGGAGGTGGAACATACGTTTATAAGAATGGGATATGCAGCTCGTTTGGACAGGTTATTTTATCTCAGGGGTTTTGGTAGAGTCTTTTAAAACTATTGAGATGGTGTCTTCCGATCATAGGGCGGTTTAGTGGAGGTGGGGTGGGATGCTTTGGCTCGTAGGCGGGGAAGTTATTGGAAATGAACACGATGGTTTTGGGGTTAGGGAGGGGGGGATGGGTTTTGCAGTTTTTTGGGAACAGCTCTGGGCAGACAGAAGGACTGAGGAGGATGTGGTTAGGATGGTGGGATTAGTGGGGCCCTTAAGGTAAGAATACGTCAATTTTATGTGAGGGGGGTTTAAACGCTTAATCAATTCCCGGTATGATTTGTCAAATTATTTAGAATCTAGATTGCGGGATTGTTACGAGGGGGGGGGGCCTGTGGCCGGGGTGTACCCGGTGGAGGATATACACATGTTGAAGGGCAGGATAAGGGATTTGCAAGAAGAACGTTTTGCAGCGGTACTTTGTACAGGCGGGGTTGGACGAAGTACTATGGGGGGGCGACAAGCCATCGGCTTGTGTGCTGCGAGGACAGAAGGTACGACAGCGAACAAATACAATACCGGGATTGCAAGTCATTTCTTTGGTGGGTGGGTTTTTAGAGGGGGAAACAGGTATTATGGGAGACCACGGGGATGAGGGCATATGCAGATAGATGGTTTGAGGAATATGGGAAAGTAGTGGGGTAGATGGAGAGGTTCTTGGGCAGGTATGTGAGTATGTGCCATGACAAACTGGGGAGGAGTGATCGGGCAGGCACTGGGTGGGGTCATTGAGGAGGGGGAAAATATGGAGAGCCCTTATGGAATGGGGAAGGGAAGGAAAAGGGGGAATCGATGGTTTACCAAGCGAATTTAAAGTAAGCAACTGGGTTCTGCTTGGGTTTTGTAGAGTTAATGAATCATGAAGGAAGGAGGTAAGTTTGGGAGAATCACAGGCAACGGCTTGTGGGGGTTTGTTGGGTCCGAAGGTTTAAACAGCAGGGGAAACCCTTCGGATTACCGGCCATTTCGTTGCTTTGTGCTATTTAAAATTGTTGCGAAAAATTCTTGGTAATCGGCTTAAATGTGTTGTGGGGAGGGTCGTGTTTGAGTCTGTTTGGGTTGCCTGGTAGGTCAATGGGCGAGGGCACGGGTTTCATAAGGGGTTTCCCTGGAGGACATGGAAAGGGGAAAAGAGGGGCGTTGGTGGGTTGGTTGCAAGGGGCTTATGCAGGGTGGAAAAGGAAGGCTTTGAAGGATATTCTCCTACGAACGGGGTTTGGGAAGAAATAGTGGGGTGGGGTGGATACGTTGTTCTCAAACGCGAAGGTAAGGGTGCAAATCAATGGGTGTTGGGGGGAGGGGGTTCACCATGGGCGGGGTCTTCGCAGGGATGTCCATTATCACAACTTTTGTTTGCATGTGTTCAGGATCCCTTTTATAGGATGGTGGAGGATCGCTAAGGACAGGGGAGGGGATGGTGGCAGAAGCCTTGGCCTGGTTTGGTGGGCTTTTGTTGATGATACAACTATTTTGTGTGAGTGAGGAGACACGGTTAGGACTTTTGGAGGAAGTTGTACACAATTTTGGGAGAGCTACTGGGATAAAGGTAAATCTGGAAAAGTCAATGATAATGGGGCTGGGAGAGTGGGCAGGGAGATTAGATTGGGGATGTGATGTTGTGCAGCGGGAAACCAAGAGTCTGAAAATCTGTGGTGTCGTTTATTTAGGCTGACCCGAGTGCTGCAAGGACTAGCAATTCCAATTTGGATGGTGGAACAGGTGCAGCGACGTTTGGGAATGTTGCGACCTCACCATTTAAAACCCTTAGGCAACGTGCAATCGTCATCAATGTATTACTTTTATAGTAAAGTCTGGTTTGTTTCGGCTGTGATGCCGTTAACAGGAACGGCGATCACGAGTATTCTTAGAATGGTGTTCAAATTTTTGGTGGGGCTCAGGGTTGCAAACTGGTTGTGAAGGGAGGTAGTGACTTGCCGGTATGTAGGGGAGGGTTAGGTTTGTTGGGGCTTGAGAAAGCGCGGTTGAAATGTGTTTTTTTTTAAGAGGGAAAATGATAAGTGCAGGTGCATGGAGGGGGAGGGGCAGCTAGATAAAGGACATGCTTACTGAGGGAAATGGTATGGAGGAGCGGAAATGAAAAGGAATGTGAAACATGTGTTACGTACTTTAGTGTTAGCCAGGGAACCGGGAAAAGTAAAGGTGGGAATTTTATGTAAATTGTTAGAGAGACATGTAGTGGCGCCGGTTGAAGGGATTACCCCATGGGATGCATGGGATGTTTAAAATGGCGAAGATTAGTAAATTAAGGATACGACCTAGGCCCGCGTGAGGTTATGTATCGTTTCCTGCATGGGATTTTGCCATCGGGAGCGATGCTCCGAGATAGGAGGGTTATCGGGGTTGGGGTGTGGCAGATGCAGTGAGGAAGAGACTGCATATCATGTTGTCTATTTTTGTGAAGGTTTGGAGTGCATCAGGGTATGGATGAATAAGGTTTGTGGTGAGGGTGGGGGGTCAAGGGTTTTGTCGGTTTTTGCGAGCGTTCGTCTTGATATGAGTGGTGGGGATGAGGGTGTGGTAAGGGGTTTAACATTTTGTAATCGTGGACTACATATATGTTTTGTGGGGTATGAGGGGGAAAGGGGGTGGGGATGTGCTGAGAAGGACTTTGGCGGCGACGTTTTATCGAACCTTATGTCGCAATAGAGACATTTTTGGGAAAAGGTGGGATGAGGTTTTTTCGAGGGTTATAGAGGCCTAACAATAGGGAATTTATTGGCGTTATAAGGGGTGAGTAGGTTGGTAAAAGGGGGGGGGATGTTTCAGGGGTATTCAACGGGCTCACCTTGGGTGCGCAATGATGGGTGATTGGGTGTGATTGGAGGTACTCGTGTGGGACTAGATGAGAGGTTGTGAAAGATTAGCTTAGTTCCCTTGATGGGGAAGGTGTAAATGGCAGTTTAAATATGTAAATTATATAATATGTATATTTTCCTTTGGTAGCGTATTATGTTTCGCTTGTACTGGTCTTGCAATTGAATTTTAAACTTTTCTTGAGAGGATATTCCTTTCACTATGTACCTTGAAGAACCGAGTTATTTTTGCATTTTTGTTACGTGTTCCTGCATCAGATTTAAAGTAATTACCTATTATGTAAACATGTGTGGATAAGGATTAGTTCTCTAGATTTTTAAAATTTTTGTATCTATATTAGTAAGTAATACTAGTTAGGCACGTGCTAGAAGGCACAGCGAAAGCATAGTCTTGTGGAATGTATGTTACGTTATTGGTAAGTTTGTATGTGGCATGTTAGGTGTTATAAGGAGTTTGGAGTTGTTAAGTTACTAAAATCATGATGAACCTTTTGGATAATACTTATTCATGTTCTAGTCTTGGGTTCTTTTAATTATTTACATAGCCTAGTATTGTACCGCTAATGTAGCTTGTGGTGTATTATCTTGTATTTTGAGCGTCAACTTCACGATATGCAATGTTTTGAAAGTTTGTAATTCATGGTTAACATTAATAT
This sequence comes from Cherax quadricarinatus, assembly GCF_026875155.1. Classification (NCBI taxonomy): domain Eukaryota; kingdom Metazoa; phylum Arthropoda; class Malacostraca; order Decapoda; family Parastacidae; genus Cherax; species Cherax quadricarinatus. The sequence continues at coordinate 4,527,590 of NC_069432.1, forward strand.
TTGATATTATATTGGTGGTGTATATTCTTCTACTTATTACAGTGTATGTGTATAGGAATGTAATGTTTCATATCTGTTTTAGTCTGTAAATTTATGTTGTTGTGTCTTGTTCATGCACTACCAACTCTTAGGTAAATACTCATTAAGGTTTTGATGAGGTCAGTGTATGACCATTAATTAGGATAATTAATGTATGTTATTTAGAACGGGGACTGTACATACGGGGGGGGAGGGTAGAAGTGTCCGCTGTGTCTGCACTGGCAATAAAGGGTTATTGTAAAAGGAGGGTTTGTAGGTTATGTATATGGTTGTGGGTTATGTATATGGTTCTGGGTTATGTATATGGTTCTGGGTTATGTATATGGTTGTAATATGGCCATTATCTATGGTGTTCTTTAAATGTACCGGGATTGTGTACTAGAGGTTTTGTAATATCTAGTATGGTTTCTAATTTTATACTCTTATACATTATTGTATTTGTTCTATGTTTTAAATAAAAATATAAAAAAAAATTCTAAGAATTAGCCTTGTAATACCTGTCCTGTTTATACACTAAATTACTACATTACTACTACACATATTTAAGTTAAGTTAGAGACAGTCGTTTAGCTTAAGACAGTAGTTACACTTCCCATAGGCTGGAGGTGCCTTAGGCACCTCCAGCCAACCAGTTTGAGTACCCACGGGGTAGGCTCAGCCGACGGCTGGCCAGTCACATTTCAGCAGTGAGACACGCAGCTCCCCTACACAAACTTTGCGCAGTAATTACATTCGTACACCATGCAGGCAAGGGTCTCATTAACTGGAACAGGCAGTTGTGTAACTCACACAGGTATTCGCAGGTATTCCCCGCCCCCAACACTATCACGTGAATATTGATGAATGCATTCAGGTGCACACATGTGTAGAGGTGGCACTCCCACAACCAGAGATTACCATATCAGCTGCCGGTCACAATCACACTGCCTACTGTGAGGAATAAGGTCACTACCCCATTGATTGAAGTTACCCTGAAGTGGAGCGGCAGCTTCAGACCGAATTTACAACTGAAACAAGGGACCACTAACCCGACTCAAACGTGACTCCACACACACTGCCTTAAATTCCCCACAGTTCAGAGGGTCAACGCAACCGCGGCCCAATTCATGACCAGGTCTCTCGGTAGATTAGATCATGATCAACGAGGCTGTTACTGATGACAGCATGCAAACCGATGTACGAACCACAGCACGGCTGGTCAGTTACTGTCTTTAGGTACTTGTCCAGCACCTTCTTCAAGAGCGCCAGGGGTTTATTAGTAAGCCCCCTTATGTATACTGGGAGGCAGATGAATAGTCTTGGGCCCATGACACTTACTGTGTTGTCTCTTAGCATACTCATGGCGTCTCTGCTTTTCATTAGGGGAGATTGCACCGCCTATCGAGATTTCTGTTTTCTTAGGAAGTGATTTCTATGTGCAGATTTGGGATTAGACCCTCTCGGATTTACCAAGTATATATTATCCCATACCTTTCTCGCCTGCACTCCAAGGAGTACAGGTACTTTTACTTACAGTGAAAGTTATCTGTATATTCTCCAGGTCTGCAATTTCACCTGCAATATTCCAGCCTAGAGAGAACAAGTGATTTGACGAGAATCATCATCAACTTTGTATCTCTAGTTTTGAAGGTTCTCATTATCCATCCCATCATTTTCCTAACAAATTTGATAGATTGCTGTAATCTGTGAAAGTGAGATTCTCTGATGTTATCACTCTTAGGTTCTTCACATTAGTTTTTCCCTCTATTGTGTAGTTGACTTTTGTTTTATACTCTTATCCAGTTTTTATTTACTAGAGTTTTCCATAGTGGAATAATTAAAATTTGTCTTCATTGAACCATATAATGCTTTCTGATGAACATTTATTAACGTGGCTAATGTTCGCTTGAAAATTTACAGTGTCCTCGATAGTTGACACTTTCACGCAAATTCTGGTATCATCAGCAAAGAAAGACAAGTTGGTGTGGCTTACATCTCTGTCAGATCTGAGGATAAGGAATAGGATGGGAGCGAGTGCTGTACCTTGTGGAACACAGCTTTTCACTGTAGCTGCCTCAGACTTTACTGTTCACTCGGAGTGTTCTATTTGGCAATATAAACACAAATGCAGTATAATGTGATCCTTTATTGACTACGTTTCGCCCACACAGTGGGCTTTTTCAAGTCACAAACAGAACTACCTGGGGTGGAAGGAACGCGAGTATTTATAGTCCGGCTGAGGTCAGGTGAAGAATGCTGCATCTGATGATGTACCGAGTGGGGTTATAGAGTCTAAAAACTTGGGTAGCTTGGAAAGGAGATTGGATAAGTTTGTGAGCAGACCTTCTACAGTGTTCTTATGTGGGATAGCGATGAAGAAGTTTCTTGGCAAGTGGTTCAGCTATGTTATAGAAGCCACTATTCTGGTTGAAGTTGTCGGATATAGAAATGAGTGATGATTCCAGGATTCTTCGGTATTGAGTGTTGTTCTTCTGTGGCGATAAGTCTTGAGTTTCTGTAGTTTATCAAGTGGTTGTGTGAATTACGGTGTTGTACGCAGGCATTCCTTGTGTCGTCAGACCTGCTTGCGTATTGGTGTTCTGAAATACGTGTTTGGAGGTCCCTTGATGTTTCGCCCACGTATAACTTGTTGCAGTCATTACAAGGGATTATGTATACCCCTGCAGAGGATGGAGGCTTGTCCTGCCTACTACTGGTGATGTCCTTGATGGTCGTGGTTGTGGAGGTAGATACTTGGAATGATGTTTTGGCAAAAATGTTGGAAACATGTTTGGCAATGGAGTTGGTGGGAAGGACTATGTATCTCTTCTCGGCAGTGTCTTCTCTGGGTGTGTTGAAGATGTTTAATGCTCGCCGTCTGCAGTCTCTGATGAAATGACGAGGATAGCGATTTCATCGACCTTGTTGAACTATGTGTTGGCTTTACGTGTTTCTCTTTCGAAAATCACCTCTTTCAGCAGACTTTTGGACTACCCATGGGTTCGCCACTCAGTGCAGTCCTGGCGAACCTATACATGGAACATCTAGAAGCCGAACGTTTCTCCACCATTATTCCTTCGTCTGTCACCTGGCTCCGTTATGTTGACGACATTCTCCTCATAACTCCTAAACGCTTCAACGTTCAAGCTCTCCAAGACAAGCTCAACCAGGTCGAGCCTTCAATCCAGTTCACACTTGAAGAAGAAGTCGACAACACTCTTCCTTTCCTTGATGTCCTGCTCTGCAAAGCTGACCACGAACTTCGTTTTAAAGTCTATCGAAAACCCACCAACCAAAACGATCTTCTCCACTTCTACTCTCACCACGACACCAAAACCAAACGTGGTGTAATTATAGGCTTCTTCCTGCGTGCACTCAGAATCTGCAGCAACGAGTTCCTTGAGGAAGAATGCACTATAATTGAACAAATATTTTCTAAACTCCACTATCCTCGTCATTTCATCAGAGACTGCAGACGGCGAGCATTAAACATCTTCAACACACCCAGAGAAGACACTGCCGAGAAGAGATACGTAGTCCTTCCCACCAACTCCATTGCCAAACATGTTTCCAACATTTTTGCCAAAACATCATTCCAAGTATCTACCTCCACAACCACGACATCAAGGACATCACAAGTAGTAGGCAGGACAAGCCTCCATCCTCTGCAGGGGTATACATAATCCCTTGTAATGACTGCAACAAGTTATACGTGGGCGAAACATCAAGGGACCTCCAAACACGTATTTCAGAACACCAATACGCAAGCAGGTCTGACGACACAAGGAATGCCTGCGTTACAACACCGTAATTCACACAACCACTTGATAAACTACAGAAACTCAAGACTTATCGCCACAGAAGACAACACTCAATACCGAAGAATCCTGGAATCATCACTCATTTCTATATCCGACAACTTCAACCAGAATAGTGGCTTCTATAACATAGCTGAACCACTTGCCAAGAAACTTCTTCATCGCTATCCCACATAAGAACACTGTAGAAAGTCTGCTCACAAACTTATCCAATCTCCTTTCCAAGCTACCCAAGTTTTTAGACTCTACAACCCAACTCGGTACATCATCAGATGCAGCATTCTTCACCTGACCTCAGCCGGACTATAAATACTCGCGTTCCTTCCACCCCAGGTAGTTCTGTTTGTGACTTGAAAAAGCCCACTGTGTGGGCGAAACGTAGTCAATAAAGGATCACATTATACTGCATTTGTGTTTATATTGCCATTGTGTCGGTATTTTATACCATTTATTTCCAGAGTGTTCTATTTGTTAGGAAGTTATATATCCATCTAAACACTTTTCCTGTTAATTCTTCATGCATTTTGTGTGCTATTACACTATGATCACATTTGTCGAAGTATACATCATCATCATTTTGTATGTCTTGCAGAGCATTCAAGATGATATCATAAATAACAAAAAAAGGCTCAATACCGGAACGATACACAAATAACCCGCACATAAAAGAGAGAAGCTTATGACGACGTTTCGGTCCGACTTGGACCATTTAAGATGATATCATAGTTTTCCAGTCGATGTGAGAGGCAAGAACAACCTGCCCGATACTGTCCTGGGTTGTACAATTTTTTTTTATATTTTATTTAAAAGCATCAAGTACAACAGTTCACGTACAGAAAACAGAATAACACTCCACTAATAAAGGAAATGTTTTTTTTTTACTATTCTATCATGTAACATGGAACCAGTTGAAAGCCAATCCAGCCCACTTCCAATCATTATGAACACCCATAGGTTTATGGGTCATAAGGACTAACTCGGTATAGCCCTGACATACACAAGACAATCTAAACACCTACCCATTGGAAACTTTAAAAAAAAAAAAGGTTTACATTAACACATAATGAAATCAGGCCGTAAATTCCAGTATTCAACCATTACTGGTAAAGAACTTAAGTAACAATGTTACAATAGAATATAGAATTACTAAAACAATAACCTCCATGAAAATTGAAAATGAATCATGGTATTCTTTTATTTTTTGTTTTCTTTTTTAATTGAAAGCAAAATATGCCAAAAAGCCCCTAATAATGAACGTAAGACTTTGCAAATTTGAAGGAAATGATCACATGCAAATTTTAAAACCAAAAAAACCCCAAAAGGTTCCCCCAAAAAGTTTACCTTTCCCTGAAATAAAAATGATATTGGTTAAAAGGTGCGTAAAGTTATATTTTAAACGGCCTATTATTTTCACCCCTTTAGGTAAAAAAAAAAATTTTCCCAATTTGGGGTTCCCTGGGTGAAAAAAGAGCTTGAGGGGCCCTTGGTTAAAATTTGGGACATATATGTCCCCCCCCCCCACAGCGGTGCCTTTATTACATACCCCAAAAAAAGGGAAGGGTTTGAGACCCTTCAAAGCCCTGACTTTAATAGGCTATAACCCAGGAGAAAACTAGGGAAAACTTTTGGCACTTTTTGGCCCGCGGGAAAACTTTTTTGCTCTTTCATCAGAGGGGTTTGGGGAACAAAAAAAACCTCAGGGGGTTTAGTCTTTTTGCAAAAAATTTTTTCATTACTCACCAAAAAAAAAATGCTATAAAAATTTCCCCCAAAAACCCCCTTTTTAATAACCTACGGGTTAACGGAAATTTTTCACCCTAAACATATGCTTTGAATTAACAAAACAATTCCCCCAAGGGGGTTTCCCGAGAAAGACCCGAACAAATACATTTAGGGGTTAATTTAAAAATTTTTGCCATAAGCCATAATTTTGGGAAAACATTGTAAACATTCAGATTTTTCTTTTGGGGCTTGGCAGTTTTCATTAATTTTGAAAAAGGATACCATTACCTTTTGTCACCCCACTGGGATAGAAAAAACCTCTTGTAAAATAAAACGTAAACCTTGAAAAGGGTTTAAAAACATTTTCCCCAAATTTTTTTCTTTTTTATCTGAGTTATGGGAGATCCCAATCCCCAAAATTTTGGGATTAACCCCAAGATCTCATTTTGGCCATCGCCACATTTTTACTCATTTTGAAACGAAAACCAAACCAAAATACATACACGCAACTCACAAAAACCCTTCCCCACCCTCAAGTCTTGAACATACCTTTTGGGGTGCTCCCACAGGAGATTTCCCAGCCCCCTTTTCCCCTTCCCCTACCCCAGGTGCAGCAATTTTTTGAACTGTAAGACTCCGTTTAGCTTGCGGGGGAAAAACTGTTATCCCACCTCCTCCCATATATGGTTTATTTTTTCAAGACTTTTCTGTAGATGCCGCCGCAGTCGCCCGGGCCCCAAAATTGACCCCCGGTTTTTTCCCCATACCCTACGAAAAAATAGAGGGAAATTTTCAGCCACCACGACATTATTGCTCTTATAGCCCCATGCCATTCCTCAAAACGTTAAATTTTTAAGGGCCCCCATTGGGTTGAGATACTTCCCTCTAAAAAAAACCAAAAAAACCCTCCCCCAACCACAAAACGAAATATTTAAGGATCACAAAAGTGGGACCGTATGAAAAAGGGGTTTTTTCCAGCCCGCAAGGGTAAGAAACTCCGCCTTTTTCCCAAAACCCCATCCTTTAAGCCCGGGTTGATGCAAAAACCCCCCATGAAAATTTCTTTTCCTAATTCACAAAAACCCTTTGGTTTCCCAAAATTTAAAAATTTCCCAAAACCCGCCCCATATTTCCCCTCGATTTACAGCAGAAAAAAAAGGGAAAAACCCTGAAACGATTTCCCTACGGAAAACTTTATGCGGCCCAATTTCCCCCACCCAGATCCGTTGCGCGTTTCCCCAACTTTAAAAAAATAATCCCAAACATGTCCTCACACTCCCCCCCTCCCAAACCCCACCTTTTGGTGCTTTTTCCATTACCTGACCCACCCGGTGCCCCTCTCACCGCCCCCCCTGAGGAACCCTGCTTTACATGGGAGGGCCCTTTCACCCTTTGGCCCCCCAAAGCCAGAGACCTAAAAAACCCCCACTACAAACATGAGTCATTTTCAAACCCCCCGCCCTTAAAAAAGCCCCTCCCAAAACCCCAAAAATAAGTAAGCCCTCCTTTGCAGTTTTCCCGATTTTCCAGTCTCTTTAAAAGGGAAAACCCCAGCCCCACCCCCATACCTTTTCTATAAAAAGTGGGATTAACCACCATTTCCCTCTGTTGCAATGATAAAATCCCCCGCCCTAAACCCCCGAAGGGTTGTTCCTGGAGTCACCTGGAGGTTTTCCTGGAGAGGGTTTTCCCGGGGGGCAACGCCCCCCCGGCCCGGTCTGGACCGGGCCCCCTGGGGATCGAGGGCCCGAAACAAAACCCGGCTGTTACTGTGGGGTGCCCCGCAACCAAAGTAAAAGAGCACAGCCCGGGGTGGTAAGGAAAAATACTTTAGGCGCTTTCCAGTGGGCCGCTTGGAAGACTGCCAGGGGTCTGTGGGGAAACCCCCTTATGTATGCTGGGAATCAGTTGAACAGGGTTTGGGCCCCCTTTACACTTTTTGTATGGTTCTTAAGTGCTAGTGACACCCCAAAAAACCTTGTTTTTCCCCAATTCAGAATTTTAACCTTTTCCCTCCCTCTCATTTCCCTCATGAACCTGATTCCATTTATTTCAAGTTGCGCCCCCTACTGACCACCCATTTTAATTTTTGCCCCCAACCCCCCTCCCCACCCCAGTTTCTCACCCCCAATAATTTCGTTTTTTCCCCCGTTGACGACATGCCAGTCTCTGGCCCCAAAAAAATCCAAAAACCCCTCCCACGGTCTGCCCAAATCTTCCCCTCCTTTTTAAAAAAAAATCGTGGTTTTTATCTATGTAACCCCAAACCCCAAAGTGCTTCACGGTCACTGCCCAGGGGTCCCCCGCCCCCAAAACCCCCATCCACAGTTCAAAAAAAAAGGGGTTTTTCATACAAGCAAAAAGTTGCTGGGGGGTGGGCACCCCAGCCTCGAACCCTGTTCTATACGTAAACCCGGTTTTTCCCCCAACCCTTTCCGGTTTTCCTGTAATGGTACCCTTGCCCAGGCATACCAAGTATCCCAAACCCCTCTTCCAAACCCCCTCCAAAACCCCGCTTCAATAAAAAAAGCCCCCAAAAAAATCCCCTTTAACACCGTTTTAATTTTGCATTTTGCCCGTCAAGCCCGAGGACACCCCTCCTTGACATTCCCCCCAAAACTCCCTAATAGGTGCATGTCCTTCCCTCATGCTCCTACCTGGTATGTCCAGCTGTCCCTCGTGAACAACCGACCCCATGACCTTCCTCATCCTATTTCCCAAGACTTTTGCAAAGATTTTATATTCTGAACACATAAGAGATATTGCTCTAAATGCACTCAGACCCCTCCCTCCACCTTTTTTGGGCACCAACACAACTACCCCCATACTCTGTGTCACACCCAACCTCCCCTCAGTGAGCATGCAATTCAATACATCAACCAGTGCTTAATACTTCCCCAATGCGCCCTATAAAATTCATTCGAAATGCCATCTATACCTGGTGCTTTTCCTTTACACATCTTAAAAATCGCCTCCTCTACCTCCCCACCAGGCCACCCGCATGAACTCTCCCTATGCCCCGCCGAAGCTTTTCCCCAAACCAAAGAACAGCATAAAAACTTATGCTCTCTGTGGTGGGGAGTATCTGACCCGGCAGGTAACCACCCAAACCTGTGCATACTTCCAATTGCAAAAGGGATGTTGCCTTTTGTCTGACCCTAAATTTTCGCAAGACACAAACCGAAGGTTTGTCTCCCCATAGCACCTCTTCCATACCCGCCCTGACTCTAACCGCATTGAAACGCTCATTGTGAATTTCTGCAAGTTGACTACGGAGATGTTCACTGTCGCCATACCTACTACTCCCGTCCCCACATAATAATCATTCAGTTGTCCCTCCAGATAATTTTGCAGCTCATACCTCCACCTCGCCTCCTCCCTTTCCCAACGCCTATGGTAATTCGCTATCCCGGGCTTGGCACTCGTTTCCCACCATTCTAACAAACATTCACCTGCCCTCCGAGCTTCCCAGAGATTTGTCCACCAATCCTGAAAAGTGGACCCCTCCCCCTCTCCCTCCAAGAGCTGCACATTCAGTTTCCAATAACCTGGATAAAGCCGGATCATCCCATCCCAGTCCTAGCCCACTAGCACTGCACGACGGCCTGAAAACGCCACATCAAAGATTTGAACACGCCCTACCCGAATTCCTTGCGTTACATACAGTCTATCCAGACGAGCCGTATAGCCTCTTCGTATGAACGTATGTTCCACCCCCCACCCTCCCCACCCTACCACGTCATTGACTCCTACATCCCCCAGCAGATTCCATAAGACAGGCAAAACGCACCCAGCCCCCCTCGGCTCAACGTCGCCATTTTGTATAACGCAATTCCAATCCCTACCCATGACCATTATTAAAAGCAAGCCCCAAGTGTGATACATTAAATCATTCCTCACGAAATCCACTTTAACTTTTGTGTTGTTTTCCACAGGCATATAAACTCCAATAAAACAAACTCTAACCCACCCAATACCCATCCACCCTTCCCACCTCCACCTCCCCCCTCCTCCCATCCAAAGACATGCCAAAGGCTGGACTTCTTCACCGCTATAGCCACTCCACCCTTAAATTTTAAAGAATTACTTACATTCGGTAGCCTTTTAACCATAACTCTATACTAGACCTGCAATTGTGTTCATGTATAAAACATACATCCACAGCGTAACGTCGTAAAAACCACTCCATCCATACACAGTTAACCTCCGCCCGCAGGCCATTGGCATTGATGGTTACATACTTGAATTTACAAAAATGGTGGCTTTCCTCTATGTTTGCGGGTCTTTCCCTTTCTCACTCGTACATTACACTGACCTTCTTTGGCATTCGACTTCTCAAGACCCCCCCATGCCCTACCCATATGCTGGGCACATACGACTACCCTTTCCGTGAGAGGCGCCACAGCCACTTTCGTCCACATGCCACCATCCACATGCATCTCCTCGCCAGACGAAGCCTCCTGGTGGACCTCCACCACCACCCCATGCGCCCGTGCCATCGTGGTTTCGTCCTGTTCCCTCACATTCAGCGATTCCTCCGTCGCCAACTCACAACACTTCGGTGAAACAACAGGACCATGCTCTGTCCCATCCAGGAGGTCGTGCAGAAAGTCCTCCAGGAACCTCTCCTGTGTGAAATTCACAGGCCCCACAGAAAGTCCGGGAGTGGTTGTGGCATCCACTGACAGGGTGGCACACATCGTAGACTGCGTTTCCTTTTATTGCATCTCTTCACTCCAAAGCTTGGTACCTTACCCAGCCGAGGGACCAGACTCAGGCTCGAAGGCCTCAGCTTGTAGACCCACAGGTGAAGGTTCCCGGGTGTTGACAACCAGGCGATGGGAGCACTGAGCAGCCATATGGTCATATGAGTTGCATAACCTGCATGTATTCCATTGGCCTGTGTAGTGAACAAACACCTGCGTCCTGTATGTCTCCAGACGTACGTAAAATGGAATTGGCTCTTTTAACGTCATCTTGATGGTGAAGGAGCCCTCGTATGGGCCTTTCTCCACACTCCCTTGGCTGCTGCATGCACCGTTCCGTATATGTCTAAAACTTCCCGAAGATCGTACCCCTCAGCCTCGAAAGGCACGTTCCTCACCTTGACCCAGGTAACATATGTGGAGATGTCATGTAGACAAACCTCTACAGCTGAATTCACCACCATTCTTCTTTCTTGAAAAACTTGCACAATCTTTGTGTAAAAGCCGGCAATTGCGAATTTCCCAAATATCCTCAACATCTCATCGAGAGCTACACCATATAATTCCTCGTTGGGGATGCCGTAGACATCGCGAATAATGCACGGCATTAATACATTCATCGTAGCACTACTGAGGGATCCACGGATGAACTCAACACAGACCGTGTTTACTCTCCGACCTTGACGGTTCGCCATCTTGCATATTGTAGTACACGGGCCGCCACCAAGTGTATGCAGGAGCAGGCTCAGAAAGCATCCTCCCAGCCCTCAGGTTGAGAGACGAATGCTTGTGCAATTGATGGGTATGAAAGTGGTTAACGATCTAGCTTCTTAGAACCCTTCCAAAAAATTTTGTGAGGGAGGCAGGGGGACGTTAATGCTATCATCTGTAATCCTTTGCAATTACTTTACTGCCACCTTTGTGGAGTGAGTTTATGTCTACTGCTTTTAATGACTGTGGGATAACCCCTGTGTCCATCATCCCACTTCATAGAATATTTAAGGCACATGAATGGGGTTTCTTGCAGTTCTTGATGAACACGGAGTCCCAAGAGTCTGATTGAGTGAATGGGCATGTCCTTTATTACTTTTTCAAAGTCCTGTAGTGTTAGGACAATATCAGAAATTCTTCAGTTAACCAAGTTTTGAGTCTTGGTCATTAAAAATTCGTCGACACTTAATCTGACTAATGCTCACTAAACACTGAGCCATATTGACACTTCAGTATCTAGCTCATTTATTTGTTGTCATCTGTGTAAGTCCCATCGATGTTGTTTAAGCAAGGGCCCAGTACTGGATGTTGTTTAAGCAAGGGCCCAGTACTGGATGTGGCTTTTGTCCTAGATTTGGCATGGTAAAATAAATATTTTGTTTTTGTTTTTTAATTTCATTTACGGCTTTAAGTTTTGCTTGTGTTTCTTGGCTCCTGTATGAGTCCGTAAACTTGAGTTCGATTTTTTCAATTTCTCTGGCCAGTGCCTCCTTCCGTATTTCAAATATTTTGGCCTCTTTCAGAAGCTCTGTGATTCTTTGTTTTCACCTTTAGAGTAAGCATCTCTCCCTTTCTAGTTTATATCTTCTCTTTTCTTAGGGAAATGTGCTTTGAGCATACCTCAAGTGCCACAGAGTTAATTCTTTCCAGAAAAGGGTTTGGATCCGTGTTTTTTAAGGATATCTTCCAATTTGTTTCGTTTAGAACATGTTTAATGTGATCCCACTATCTGTTCCTATTACTGAAGATGAATTTGGTGAAGGTACCCTTGTAACTGGCCTCATTTTAATGAAAAGTATTGAAAATTATGGCAATCATTTGGATCGCCTCTGTAAAAGAAAACTTACCTATGTGACATTGGCATCGGTCTATAAAATACCCACCTGTGTGACGTGGGCTCTGGAGACAATATGTAGGTTGCCTCGGTCGAGTGCAGGACGGAGGTAAGACTGCGCCACTGAAGACCTGCCTCCATCAACTTGTGTCATGTCAGCTACAGAGAATCCTGAAAACCAGATTTTATATTAGAAACTACGTGATTCCTGAAACCCAGGGGTTATATGACACTAGATTAATCCTGAAATCCAGGGGTTATATGATACTAGATAAATCCTAGAATCCAAGGGTTATATGACACTAGATTAATCCTGAAATCCAGGGGTTATATGATACTAGATAAATCCTAGAATCCAAGGGTTATATGACACTAGATTAATCCTGAAATCCAGGGGTTATATGATACTAGATAAATCCTAGAATCCAAGGGTTATATGACACTAGATGAATCTTGAAATCCAGGGGTTATATGATTCTAGATAAATCCTAGAATCCAAGGGTTATATGACACTAGATTAATCCTGAAATCCAGGGGTTATATGATTCTAGATAAATCCTAGAATCCAAGGGTTATATGACACTAGATGAATCTTGAAATCCAGGGGTTATATGCCACTTCAAATCATACCTACAAAATAAGTATAAAATAGTTACAGATTAGATCACAGAATCATAAATATAAACAAAATATAGAAGAATCTTAAAAACAAAATCGTGACTTTAGTTTTTGCTTACCTATCTGTTCTGGCCCGTTGGCGTCAATGACACTGTAGCCTAGTTCTTGTCCAGCCTTGAGGTAGCCAGCGAGGAGCGGCGCTCCCCACCGCTTGTCATCCACTGACAGCGGCCCCCCTCGACCGTGGTACTCGGCTAAGGAAAAGGTACAGGGTGAGGCAGGGGTACAGGGTGAGGCAGGAGTACAGGGTGGGACAGGGCACAGGGTGAGACAGGGCTCAGGGTAGAACAGGGCTCAGGGTGAGACAGGGTTTTATAATTGTTAAAGTCTATCGACAGCGACCCCAATGGAAATAAGTCATTTTAACTTTTTTGGGGAGTATTTTAGATATACATAGATTAATATATATGATAATTGTACTTATGGATATCTGTCCCTAATAAACTTACTGGCTACTCAGAAAAGTCGTCATCAAGATGTCATTGATGTCAGGTACACCTGCATACCATATACATGTATTTGTAGTAAATAAATATATATTATCATCATCATTATTATTACTAGTCAAGTCTATTTTAATCACTAAGGTCGGGAATAAACTGTGAAGGTGTATGCCCAGATATACAACTCTGTGTACACATCTTGTGACAGAGATAGAGGGTATGGTAGTCAGTATGGTAGTGGAAGGTAGAGTAGTAAGGTGGCAGACAGGGTAGAAGGTGTAGTTGTAGGGATGGACAGGTAGTGGTCTGATGGGGGAGAATATTGGTGGAGGGGAAGGGGTGGGTAATTTAGGGGTTTCAGGGAGGAAGGGCTAAGAGGAGGTGGCAGAGAGGCAGTGACAGGGAGGAAGGGCTAGGAGGGGGTGCAGAGCGGCAGTGAGAGGGAGGAAGGGCTAAGATGGGGTGGCAGAGAGGCAGTGAGAGGGATGAACGGCTAAGAGGGGATGGCAGAGAGGCATTGAGAGGAAGGAAGGCTAAGAGGTGAGGGGGTGACTATGAAAAATGAAACATCTTGGTACACAGATCGTCGCTTGATCATTCAGGCTATTAGTGCCGGCCACATGCAGGTCAACATCGGCATCATAGCATGGCTGATCAAAAATTGTTTTCATTTTTCAATGTCTTTCTCGTAGCTCGATTGGCAGAGCACTCGGCTCATACAATGAGGTCCTTGGTTCGATACCCGGTAAGGGTGGAAACATTAGGACGTGTTTCCTTATGACACCTGTTGTTCCTATTCGCCTAGCAGTAAATAGGTACCTGGGTGTTAGCCGGTTGGTGTGGGTCTCATCCTGGGACAAAACTGACCTAGTTTGCCAGAAATGTTCTGCATAACAGCATTAGACTTTCTCTATAGAAGTATGTCATTGATGTCAGCTATGATCTGTATATCTTGTACATGTACTTGTAGTAAATAAAAATTATTATTATTATTATTATTATTATTATTATTATTATTATTATTATTATTATTATTATTATGAGTGATATATCTCATCTGTCTTCTTGTTACTCGTTTCTCCATAGTGTTCTTGTTACATGTTCCTCTGTAGTGTTCTTGTTACATGTTCCTCTGTAGTGTTCTTGTTACATGTTCCTCTGTAGTGTTCTTGTTACATGTTCCTCTGTAGTGTTCTTGTTACATGTTCCTCTGTAGTGTTCTTGTTACATGTTCCTCTGTAGTGTTCTTGTTACATGTTCCTCTGTAGTGTTCTTGTTACATGTTCCTCTGTAGTGTTCTTGTTACATGTTCCTCTGTAGTGTTCTTGTTACATGTTCCTCTGTAGTGTTCTTGTTACATGTTCCTCTGTAGTGTTCTTGTTACATGTTCCTCTGTAGTGTTCTTGTTACATGTTCCTCTGTAGTGTTCTTGTTACATGTTCCTCTCCAGTGTTCTTGTTACATGTTCCTCTGTAGTGTTCTTGTTACATGTTCCTCTCTAGTGTTCTTGTTACATGTTCCTCTGTAGTGTTCTTGTTACATGTTCCTCTGTAGTGTTCTTGTTACATGTTCCTCTGTAGTGTTCTTGTTACATGTTCCTCTGTAGTGTTCTTGTTACATGTTCCTCTGTAGTGTTTTTGTTACATGTTCCTCTGTAGTGTTCTTGTTACATGTTCCTCTGTAGTGTTCTTGTTACATATTCCTCTGTAGTGTTCTTGTTACATGTTCCTCTGCAGTGTTCTTGTTACATGTTCCTCTGTAGTGTTCTTGTTACATGTTCCTCTGCAGTGTTCTTGTTACATGTTCCTCTGTAGTGTTCTTGTTACATGTTCCTCTGTAGTGTTCTTGTTACATGTTCCTCTGTAGTGTTTTTGTTACATATTCCTCTGTAGTGTTCTTGTTACATGTGCCTCTGTAGTGTTCTTGTTACATGTTCCTCTGTAGTGTTCTTGTTACATGTTCCTCTGCAGTGTTCTTGTTACATGTTCCTCTGTAGTGTTCTTGTTACATGTTCAACTTGAGTGTTCTGTTCATGTCCATTGTATGTTCTTGTTACATGATGAATGTAGTGTTCTACTCCTTACCTTGTTCTTGTTACATGTTCCTCTGTAGTGCTCTTGTTACATAATTGAATGTAGTGTTCTACCTCCTTACCTGTGTTCTTGTTACATGTTCCTGTAGTGTTCTTACTACTGACTGAATTAGCGTTCTCCCTCTTACTGTATTTTGTTACGTGTTCCTCTGTAGTGTTCTTGTTACATACTGATGTAGCGCTCTCCTCCTTACCTGTGTTCTTGTTACGTGTTCCTCTGTAGTGTTCTTGTTACATGACTGAATGTTAGCGCTCTCCCTCCTTACTGTGTTCTTGTTACGTGTTCCTCTGTAGTGTTCTTGTTACATGACTGAATGTAGCGCTCTCCTCCTACCTGTGTTCTTGTTACGTGTTCCTCTGTAGTGTTCTTGTTACATGACTGAATGTAGCGCTCTCCCCCTTACCTGTGTTCTGTACGTGTTCCTCTGTAGTGTTCTTGTTACATGACTGAATGTAGCGCTCTCCCTCCTTACCTGTGTTCTTGTTACGTGTTCCTCTGTAGTGTTCTTGTTACATGACTGAATGTAGCGCTCTCCCTCCTTACCTGTGTTCTTGTTACGTGTTCCTCTGTAGTGTTCTTGTTACATGACTGAATGTAGCGCTCTCCCTCCTTACCTGTGTTCTTGTTACGTGTTCCTCTGTAGTGTTCTTGTTACATGACTGAATGTAGCGCTCTCCCTCCTTACCTGTGTTCTTGTTACGTGTTCCTCTGTAGTGTTCTTGTTACATGACTGAATGTAGCGCTCTCCCTCCTTACCTGTGTTCTTGTTACGTGTTCCTCTGTAATGCTCCGCCTTCTTGAAGTAGCGTAGGACAGTGTGGTAGTCCCAGCCAGGGTTGCCCAGCGCTTGCCAGTGGTCGTAGTCACGACTGTTGCCTCTCACGTACATCATCCAGTTGATGGTTGACGACCCACCCACCACACGACCCAGTGGAAAGGCACACGCCTGCGTCACAACATTACCATAAGATAAAGAGATCCAGTTGATGGTTGACGACCCACCCACCACACGACCCAGTGGAAAGGCACACGCCTGCGTCACAATATTACCATAAGATAAAGAGATCCAGTTGATGGTTGATGACTCACCCACCACACGACCCAGGGGGAAGGCACACGCCTGCCTCACAACATTACCATAAGATAAAGAGATCCAGTTGATGGTTGATGACTCACCCACCACACGACCCAGGGGGAAGGCACAAGCCTGCCTCATAACATTACCATAAGATAACGATATCCAGTTGATGGTTGACGACCCACCCACCACACGACCCAGAGGGAAGGCACACGCCTGCCTTACAACATTACCGTATAACATGAGATAAACAGAAACATGACAATATGTGCTGACAATGGAAATATGCCGACAGTTGGAGGAAAAAGACACATAAATCCTTTATTGAAACATTGTACAGAAAAATACTACACTGTGTATAAGTTAGTTACACAAAGCTCCGTCGTCAGTGGCGCTGACGACGACTGCAGAACAGACCACGGAAAGGATGAGATTTGAGTTCTAAAACTCAGAGGCCAGTGTGTTTACCACTGGTCCAGCTGACTCTAATACGATTCATCTAGCTGGGTATATGGTATATTGATCAGCCAGACACTATCATTCCAGGGCAATAAGATAAATTTTATACACTACTGCCAATATGAAAATGGGATATTCTGGAAGTTAGACAGATATATTATTGCAGTCCACTTTCCAGTTTAAATATCGGATACAGATGAGTCAATTGGACCTTTACAAGATGAACAGTTTTTTTCAATACACTGACCATGAATGTACACTGCAGTTCACTGGTAAATCAGCCGCGTGAATAATACTTACACTGGTAAGTAACACACAGATTAATCAATAGTTTTAGTTTAGCATCTTCATTATGCATCCCATTCCTAACCTGTGGGTGGTAGTCACTCCATACTCATTCTGTGGGTGGTAGTCACTCCATACTCCTGTGGGTGGTAGTCACTCCATACTCATCCTGTGGGTGGTAGTCACTCCATACTCATCCTTTGGGTGGTAGTCACTCCATACTCCTGTGGGTGGTAGTCACTCCATACTCATCCTGTGGGTGGCAGTCAGTCCATACTCCTGTGGGTGGTAGTCACTCCATGCTCATCCTGTGGGCGGTAGTTACCACAAACCCATACTGTGGGCGGTAGCCAAAAGACTACAGAGGTACATAATGGGTCCAGGGACTGGGCCATTAAGTTTTGAAACCAAGTTAGAGTGGTATGAACTATTTACATGTTTATATCTGGTCAGAAAAGTAATGTGTTATTTATGCAACACACACACACACACACTGGTACTGAAAAACCTCATGCATCAACATGTTTGAGACACTACCAGGGAGAGAGGTGAGGATGATCCAGCAAGACTGGACCTTGTATCCACCTTGAGTAGTTCGGACATCGAGGATATCATGCATGAAAGACCCCTAGGAGCTAGTGATCATGTGGTTTTGTGCTTTGACTACATAGTTGAGCTTCAAGTGAAGAAAGTGGCAGGAATAGGATGGGAAAAACCAAACTACAAAAGGGGAGACTACTCATGCTTGAGGAACTTCCTGCAGGACATTCAGTGGGAGAGAGAACTGACAGGAAAACCAGTACGAGAAATCATGGACTATGTGACAACAAAAATGCAAGGAGGCAGAGGAGAGGTTTGTTCCTAAGGGAAACAAAAATAACGGGAAGAACAGAACGAGTCCTTGGTTCACCCAAAGGTGTAGAGAGGCAAAATCTAGGTGCACTAGAGAATGGAAAAGGTACAGAAGACAAAGAACTCAGGAAAATAAAGAGATTAGCCGAAGAGTCAAAAAAGAATATGCACAGATAAGAAGGGAGGCTCAGCGACAATATGAAAATGACATAGTATCGAAAGTCAAGTCTGACCCGAAGCTGTTGTATAGCCACACCAGGAGGAAAACAACAGTCAAGGACCAGGTAATCAGACTGAGGAAGGGTGAGGAGATCAACATGAGATTTAAAGAAGTATGTACAGTGGAAACCGGTAGGACTCCAGGAAATCAGAACAGGGAGGTACACCAACAAGTGCTGGATGAGGTACACATAACCAAGGAGGAGGTGAAGAAGCTGCTATGTGAACCTGACACCTCAAAGGCGGTGGGATCAGACAATATCTCACCGTGGGTCCTTAGAGAGGGAGCAGGGATGCTGTGTGTGCCATTAACAAAGATCTTCAACACATCTATTGAAACTGGCCAACTCCCTGAGGTAAGGAAGATGGCAAATGCAGTCCCAATTTTTAAAAAAGGAGACAGACATGAGGCATTGAACTACAGACCTGTGTCACTAACGTGTATAGTATGCAAAGTCATGGAGATCATCAGGAGGAGAGTGATGGAGCACCTGGAAAGAAACAAGGGTATAATTGACTACCAGCATGGTTTCAGGGAAGGAAAATCCTGCGTAACAAACCTACTGGAGTTTTATGACAAGGTGACAGAATCAAGACAAGAGAGAGAGGGGTGGATAGACTGCATTTTCTTGGACTGCAAGAAGGCCTTCGATACAATCCCTCACAAGAGGTTATTGCAAAAGCTAGAGGATCAGGCACACATAACAGGAAAGGCACTGCAATGGATCAGAGAATACCTGACAGGGAGGCAACAACGAGTCATGGTACGCTCGTCACAGTGGGCGCCTGTGACGAGCGGGGTCCCACAGGGGTCAGTTCTAGGACAAGTGCTATTTTTGATATATGCGAACGACATGATGGAAGGAATAGACTCTGAAGTGTCCCTATACGCAGATGATGTGAAGTTGATGAGAAGAATTAAATCGGATGAGGATGAGGCAGGACTGCAAAGAGACCTGGACAGGCTGGACACGTGGTCCAGAAACTGGCTTCTCGAATTCAATCCAGCCAAATGCAAAGTCATGAAGATTGGGGAGGGGCAAAGAAGACCGCAGACAGAGTATAGGCTAGGTGGACAAAGACTACAGACCTCACTCAGGGAGAAAGATCTTGGGGTGACCATAACACCGAGCACGTCACCGGAGGCACACATCAACCAAATAACTGCTGTAGCATACGGACGCCTGACAAAACTGAGAATGGCTTTTCGACACCTTAATAAGGAATCGTTCAAGACACTGTACACTGTGTATGTTAGGCCCATACTGGAGCATGCAACACCAGTCTGGAACTCACACCTGGTCAAGCACGTCAAGAAGTTAGAGAAAGTACAAAGGTTTGCAACAAGGCTAGTTCCAGAGGTCAGGGGAATGTCGTACGAGGAAAGGTTGAGGGAAATCGGACTGACGACACTGGAGGACAGAAGGGTCAGGGGAGACATGATAACGACATGCAAGATACTGCGGGGAATAGACAAGGTGGACAGAGATAGGATGTTCCAGAGAGGGGACACAGAAACAAGGGGTCTCAATTGGAAGCTGAAGACTCAGACGAATCACAAGGACGTTAGGAAGTATTTCTTCAGTCATAGAGCTGTCAGCAAGTGGAATAGCCTAGCAAGTGAAGTAGTGGAGACAGGAACCATACATAGTTTTAAGAAGAGGTATGACAAAGCTCAGGAAGTAGAGTGGGAAAGGACCTAGTAGCGATCAGTGAAGAGGCGGGGCCAGGAGCTGAGTCTCGACCCCTGCAACCACAATTAGGTGAGTACAATTAGGTGAGTACACACACACAAACACACACACACACACACACACATACACACACACACACACACACACACACACACACACACACACACACACACATACACACACACACACGCACACACACAATGGAAGTCACAGTGGGAGGTGGAAAGGGAGAGATCCATGTTTGTCTATGGGCTAGACGAAGCTAAAGGGAAAACTTATGATGAAAGAAAGCAGGAGGAGAAAAAAGCGATTGAAGATATCATGAAGGTGATAGGCGAGGGGGACATGACCCAGGTGGCAAATTTTCGGAGAATTGGGTGGTTCACAATGAAAAGGAATCGGCCTCTCAAAGTAGTTTTTAAGGCAGAAACAACCCGAACAATGATCCTGAAGGAGAAAGCACGGCTGAGAGGCAAGCAAGAGTTCCGGAGTGTGTACCTCGATCGAGACAGAACACAGGACGAAAGGAAGACGATGAAAGAGTTCAAAAACGAAAGGAGAAATGGGAGGAAATGAAAAAGGAGAGCAGAATAACCCAGGATCAAATTGAAGGACAAGCACACCCCCCAGAAACACCTGCAGAAGGACTCCAGCCACGACACCCCCAAGGCAACTGAACAATCCAAACCAACCATCACACACCGATCCCTCTGTTTCCACCCCCCGCACCACAGTTACAGTATTAGAACAGAAGTTGAAGGTTTGGTACACAAATGCAGATGGATTAACGAATAAACATGAGGAATGGCAAGAAAGAATCAATGAGAAGTCCCCAGACATCATAGCAGTTACAGAAACAAAACTCACGGAGACAATAACAGATGCAATCTTCCCACCAGGATACCAGATCATGAGGAAAGATAGAAGGGGCAGGGGGGAGGTGGGCTTGCTCTGCTCGTAAAAAACAGATGGAAATTCGAGAAAATGGAAGGCATAGATGAGACGGGAGAAAGAGACTACATAGCAGGTACACTTCAGTCAGGGGAAAACAAAGTAGTCATTGCAGTGATGTATAATCCACCACAGAACTGCAGGAGGCCAAGAGAGGAATATGAAGAGAGCAACAGAGCAATGGTGGACACATTTGCTGAGGTGGCAAGAAGAGCTCATTCCAGCAGAGCAAAGTTGCTGGTTATGGGGGATTTCAACCACAGGGAGATTGACTTGGAAAACCTGGAGCCACAAGGGGGTCCCGAAACATGGAGAGCCAGGATCTTGGACGTGGTGCTGGAAAACCTCATGCACCAACATGTTAAGGACACTACCAGAGTGAGAGGGGAGGATGAACCAGCAAGATTGGACCTTGTGTTCACCCTGGGCAGCTCAGACATTGAGGACATCAAGTATGAGAGTCCCCTAGGAGCTAGCGACCACGTGGTTCTGTGCTTTGAATACATAGTAGAGCTGCAAGTGGAAAGAATAACAGGAGATGAATGGGAAAAGCCTGACTATAAAAGAGGGGACTACATAGGGTTGAAGAACTTCCTGCGGGAGGTCCAGTGGGACAGAGAACTGGCATGAAAGCCAGTAAATGAAATGATGGAATATGTAACAACAAAATGCAAGGAGGCAGTGGAAAGATTTATTCCCAAGGGCAACAACAACAACGGGAAGACCAGAACGAGCCCCTGGTTTACCCGACGGTGTAAGGAGGCAAAAGCAAAGTGCAATAGAGAATGGAAAAAGTACAGAAGGCAGAGAACACACGAAAATAGGGAGACCAGTCGCAGAGCCAGGAATGAGTATGCGCAGGTAAGGAGGGAGGCCCAGCGACAGTATGAAAATGACATAGTATCGACAATCAAGACTGACCCGAAACTGTTGTATAGCCACATCAGGAGGAAGACAACAGTCAAAGACCAGGTGATCAGATTAAGGACAGAAGGTGGAGAACTCACAAGAAATGATCAGGAGGTATGTGAGGAGCTGAACAGGAGATTTAAGGAAGTTTTTACAGTAGAGACAGGAAGGGCTGTGGGAAGATAGCACAGAAGGGAACATCAAGAGGGAATATACCAACAAGTGTTGGAAGACATACAAACAACTGAGGAGGAGGTGAAGAAGCTCTTAAGGGACCTTGACACCTCAAAGGCGATGGGACCGGACAACATCTCCCCATGGGTCCTTAGAGAAGGAGCAGAGATGCTGTGCATGCCTCTAACCACAATCTTCAACACATCCCTTGAAACTGGGCAACTACCTGAGAAATGGAAGACAGCTAATGTAGTCCCCATATTTAAGAAAGTAAACAGAAACGAGGCACTAAACTACAGACCTGTATCTCTGACATGTATTGTGTGCAAAGTCATGGAGAAGATTATCAGGAGTAGAGTGGTCGAACACCTGGAAAGGAACAAGATTATAAATGAAAACCAGCATGGGTTCATGGAAGGCAAATCTTGTATCACAAACCTCCTGGAGTTTTATGACAAGGTAACAGAAGTAAGACACGAGAGAGAGGGGTGGGTAGATTGCGTTTTCCTAGACTGCAGGAAGGCCTTTGACACAGTTCCCCACAAGAGATTAGTGCAGAAGCTGGAGGATCAGGCGCATGTAAAAGGGAGGGCACTGCAATGGATAAGGGAATACCTGACAGGGAGGCAGCAACGAGTCATTGTACGTGAAGAGGTATCTCAGTGGGCGCCTGTTATGAGCGGGGTCCCACAGGGGTCAGTTCTAGGACCAGTGCTATTTTTGATATATGTGAACGACATGATGGAAGGAATAGACTCTGAAGTGTGCCTGTTTGCAGATGACGTGAAGTTGATGAGAAGAATTAAATCGGACGAGGATGAGGCAGGACTGCAAAGAGACCTGGAGAGGCTGGACATGTGGTCCAGTAACTGGCTTCTCGAATTCAATCCAGCCAAATGCAAAGTCATGAAGATTGGGGAGGGGCAAAGAAGACCACAGACAGAGTATAGGCTAAGTGGACAAAGACTACTGACCTCACTCAGGGAGAAAGACCTTGGGATGACCATAACACCGAGCACATCACCGGAGGCACACATCAATCAAATAACTGCTGCAGCATACGGGCGCCTGGCAAACCTCAGAATAGCGTTCCGATACCTTAATAAGGAATCGTTCAAGACACTGTACGCTGTGTATGTTAGGCCCATACTGGAGTATGCAGCACCAGTCTGGAACCCACACCTGGTCAAGCACGTCAAGAAGTTAGAGAAAGTACAAAGGTTTGCAACAAGGCTAGTCCCAGAGCTCAAGGGAATGTCGTACGAGGAAAGGTTAAGGGAAATCGGACTGACGACACTGGAGGACAGAAGGGTCAGGGGAGACATGATAACGACATACAAGATACTGCGGGGAATAGACAAGGTGGACAGAGATAGGATGTTCCAGAGAGGGGACACAGGGACAAGGGGTCACAACTGGAAGCTGAAGACTCAGACGAGTCACAGGGACGTTAGGAAGTATTTCTTCAGTCATAGAGTTGTCAGCAAGTGGAATAGCCTAGCAAGTGAAGTAGTGGAGGCAGGAACCATACATAGTTTTAAGAAGAGGTATGACAAAGCTCAGGAAGCAGAGAGAGAGAGGAACCAGTAGTGATCAGTCCTTAAAGAGGGAGCAGAGATATTGTGTGAGCCATTAACAAAGATCTTCAACACATCATTTGAAACTGGGCAACTCCCTGAGGTATGGAAAATGGCAAATGTAGTCCCAATTTTTAAAAAGGGAGACAGACATGAGGCACTAAACTACAGACCTGTATCACTAACGTGTATAGTATGCAAGGTCATGGAGAAGATCATCAGGAGGAGAGTGGTGGGGCACCTGGAAAGAAACAAGTGTATAATTGACAACCAGCACGGTTTCAGGGAAGGAAAATCCTGTGTCACAAACCTACTAGAGTTTTATGACAAGGTGACAGAAGTAAGACAAGAGAGAGAGGGGTGGATCGACTGCATATTTTTGGACTGCAAGAAGGCCTTCGACACAGTTCCTCACAAGAGGTTACTGTAAAAGCTAGAGGATCAGGCACACATAACAGGAAAGGCACTGCAATGGATCAGAGAATACCTGACAGGGAGGCAACAACGAGTCATGGTACGCGACGAGGTGTCAGAGTGGGCGCCTGTGACAAGCGGGGTTCCACAGGGGTCAGTCCTAGGACCTGTTCTGTTCTTGGTATATGTGAACGACATAACGGAAGGGATAGACTCAGAAGTGTCCTTGTTTGCAGATGATGCGAAGTTAATGAGAAGAATCAAATCGGACGAGGATCAGGCAGGACTACAAAGAGACCTGGACAGGCAAACTCATGAAGATTGGGGAAGGGCAAAGAAGACCGCAGACACAATATAGTTTAGATGGCCAAAGACTGCAAACCTCACTCAAGGAAAAAGATCTGGGGGTGAGTATAACACCGAGCATATCTCCTGAGGCACACATCAATCAGATAACTGCTGCAGCATACGGGCGCCTGGCAAACCTACGGATAGCGTTCCGATACCTCAGTAAGGATTCGTTTAAGACTCTGTATACCATCTACGTCAGGCCCATACTGGAGTATGCAGCACCAGTTTGGAATCCACACCTAGTCAAGCACGTCAAGAAATTAGAGAAATTGCAAAGGTTTGCAACAAGACTAGTCCCAGAGCTACGGGGATTGTCCTACGAAGAAAGGTTGAGGGAAATCGGCCTGACGACACTGGAGGACAGGAGGGTCAGGGGAGACATGATAACGAAATATAAAATATTGCACGGAATAGACAAGGTGGACAAAGACGGGATGTTCCAGAGATGGGACACAGACACAAGAGGTCACAATTGGAAGTTGAAGACTCAGATGAATCAAAGGGATGTTAGGAAGTATTTCTTCAGTCATAGAGTAGTCAGGCCATGGAGTAGCCTAGAAAGGGATGTAGTGGAGGCAGGAACCATACATAGTTTTAAGGCGAGGTGTAGACAGCCTGTACTGTCAGAAGACACAGCCTAGCCGTCTGCTATGACTAGTTCATATTTCGCGGCATTTTAGGTGCTGCCCTCTGTAGGCTCACCCACGTCAGTGGGAGGCTGAGCCCACCGGCTCTCACTCCTAGGCCGACCGACTTGACAGACACAAGTGCTCCCCCTCCACGGACTGGCTTGCGGCCACTCCCTCACACTGCCCGTTGTGTACTCACTCCTATCCAATTAAAGCCAACCTAGTCCACGGCCGTATCATTGCTACCTATGCTACCTTCATCGGCACTAAACCGCTGTTCAGCAGCAAGAACAGCAATAACAGTGGTGACAGCAGAGTCAACGGCATTGTAAGCCTCTTCAGGGTGGAGGGGTCAACACCAACGGTCGACGCCAGTCAACATCATCCGTCGTCATCCAACGCACCTGCTGGCCTAAAGAGTTATCTGTTACTCCCAGCGTCTTGACGGGACCTGAGATAGATCTTCGTCCTAGATTTTTCCCACAAAATCTGGACATAGGCGTCACGGCGTCATCTCCAGCCTTAGCAGTCACGTGTTCACCTCATCACCCTCTCTACAGCCCTTCAACACTCTCCAGCACCATTCTCCTGCCTCCAACAGCGTCCCTACGCCCTTCTCAGCTACAAGAAGTAGAGGTGAGGTCGTTTAGTGTGTTGGCTTCGTGTGGCTCCACGCGTGACCACGAGGCAGCTCTGGGGTTGGTTTATACCCTAATCAGCGTGTAAACACACCAGCCTCCTCTACAGCCTTCTCTGCTACGCAACGACGTCCATCTCGCCGTCCATGTGTGTTGTGTTCTTCCCAGTTTCCTCCAAGAAGTTCTACCTGGCTTAACCACGTGGGAACCCAGTTGGCTTAGCCCCTAAGCCAGCTCAGTTCAGCGTCTACAGTAGCTCGTGACTCATCATAGTGTCTACAACTACTCAGCGTCTACGTATCTCCAGCCAGTGCAGTTTTTTTTTTGTGTGTGTTAAGTAAGTAAGTAAGTAAGTTTATTCAGGTATACACAAATACAGTTACATAGAATTATCATACATAGCAGCATATGTGTAGAGAACCTAGGATAACCCAAAAAAGTCAGACAGAGTGACTTATTTCCATTGGGGTCTTTTTACCTTATTATTATAATATAAAGGTTATAATATTTTCTTATTATTCTACAATGAAGATAACATCTTATTATCATACTAAAAAGACTATCTACTACACCAAGGTCATTAAGACTATCTACAATACGAGGGTCATTACTAGGAATATGGTAAAATTTACACGTATGTTAGCTAAAAAATAGAAAATCATTCCCCTCCCTTTCTGTAGCTACATTCATCAGACACCTTTTGGCACTCTTCTTGAACTGGTTCATGCTATGACTGGCTTTGACATGTGCGGGCAGTCTGTTCCATTCCTTTATTGCTGTACAATAAAAGGTGTTTGAAGCCTGGCCACTGACTGTGGGTACTACAAAGTTGTGCTCTCTCCCCCTAGTACTATGATTGCTTTGGTTCCCAACCTTGACAAAATTGACAGCAAGATATTCTGGACATTGTTTGTGAGCAATTTTATAAACATGATTTAGCTTCAGTTGTTTTACTCTGTCTTCAACATTCAGCATATCCAACTGCTGTAATTCATCCTGGCCTACATGTTCTCTTGGTCCCAGCCCCAGGATGAATCTTACGATTTTGTTCTGGGTGATTTGCAGTCTATTTTTCAGTTTTTTTGTCAAGGCAGAGTACCAAGAAGAGCAAGCGTAATCCATATGGCATTGTATAAGGGCTAGACATAGGGTCCTGCGAGCCTCAGTAGGTAGACACTGTGCTTGTCTATACAGGAACTTCAGTCTGGCATTCGCTTTCTTTACTACACTGTTCCTTATCAATTCTCCTGACATGCATGGGTCAAAGGGGATTCCCAAATATTTTGCTGATGAAACCAAAGCAGCTGTGACTCCGGGGATTTCGTCGGCCTGTCATGCCTTCATGTTCGGTATGACAACCCGTGTGGACCGCTCATCGAGTCCACTGTCCACCATAAGCCTGTCCAGCTTTTCCTAGATACAGGTTCGGTGGTTAACATTGTCCGCTCCACTTTTTTCCAAGACATTGGCCTTCACGTGGCCATGTTGACAGAGCCGTCTGCCATTCAGACCTTGAGAGGAGTCTCAGGTAATCCGCTGACGGTTCGTGGTCGTACAACGTTAGAATTTGCGGTCCAGGGTCACAAGCTGTCCGCAAAATTCTTAGTCGTAGATGGTATTGTTTTCCATGGTGACCTGCTCATAGGGTTCAAAACCATGGCAGACCTTAGGATCCGCTTAGATCCAGCTGAGTGGAAGGCAGAATTCAATGGAGTGGATGTGCCCTTCTGGGGCGTGCGCTTAGGATCCACTACGTGCTACTCTGTCTCAGAGTATGCACAGTGCCTAGAATCGTTGGAAACCGGTGGTTTCCATAGCACATTCTCCCCGTGGTCGGTCTCTTGTCCTGATCGACCTCGTAGTAGAGCTCGTTGCCCATCACCTCCTGGCCATCAGCGCTTAGTTACCAGTGAAACCCAGTCTGGGGACGCCCAGTCTAACCTTCACTCTAACTCTGACGCTGTTGTAGAGACCAGCAGTTGTCAAGCCGCAGTATCCCTGTTGGCAGGCGTCTGTCTGACTCGTGTCATGGCATCAGCGAGCAGAGTTACTGCTTGTACAAAGTATGACGTCACTTTGTCAGCTAACTCGCTCACTCCTGTTACGGTGTACGTGAGCAGAGCTTTTGAAGGAGACCATGTGCTGGTTGACAACGACACGTGCCGAGTCAAGGGCCTCTCCCTTGAACCATCCTTGCACACAGTGCAACGTGGTAAGTTGCAAGTCCTTGTTGTCAACATGCATAGTCGAGAATTTCCCCTGCGGAAGAATACCTCACTTGTCGACCTTGTCAGATTCCCTCTCCCGGTGAGAGTGGAGGGTGAAGCCCCAGCTGACTTCCTTGTGAGTGCAGTTCTCCCAGGCGAGTCTGCTGCTGATGATGAGAGCAGAGAGTTGACAGCTTTCTCTACGCCAACTGGTCATTACCAGTTCAGGAGGATGCCCTTCGGCTTGCGTGGAAGCCCAATCACGTTTAGTCGTTTGATGACAATTTTCTGTACCCTCCTAGGTGGCACGCTCATGGTCTACCTGGATGATCTCATAGTCATGTCGCAAGATGTCCCGTCACATCTTGAGAAACTTGACAGGGTATTGGACAGGCTAGCTCAGGCAAATCTTAAGGTAAAGCTCTCCAAATGTCATTTCCTCCGGAAGGAAATAAAATTTCTGGGTCACGTAGTGACTCAGAATGGCATAAAGATGGACGAGTCTAAAATCTCGGCCATGCAGAAATTCCCCAGACCCATGACGGTGGATGCAGTCCGGTCCTTCATAGGCCTGGCAGGTTTCTACCGCACCTTTATCGCAGGTTTCTCCACCATTGCTGCACCCCTGACATGCTTACTCAAGAAGGATGCCCCTTTTGAGTGGACGTGTGATCAGGAACGAGCTTTTGTCATTCTTAAGAACAAGTTAACATCAGCCCCAACCCTTAGATTCCCTGATTTCACCAAGGCATTTACCTTGACGACTGATGCCAGCAAAGTTGGCATCGGTGCAGTCTTGTCACAGGAATCTAATGGTAAGCAACAGCCTATTGCCTATGCTAGCCGTGTCCTTACTAAAGCGGAAGTCAATTATTCAGTGACAGAGCTAGAAGCTTTAGCCATTGTATGGGCCCTGAGTCATTTTTGGGATATCATCTATCATTATCCTATCAAGATTTACACAGATCATTTACCCTTATTGGCCCTTTTTGCGAATAAGAACCTCTTGGGAAAGCATGCTCGGTGGTCGCTCACGTTCAATGACTACAACCCTGAAATTTTCTATGTCCCAGGTAAGCAAAATGTTGTAGCTGATGCCCTGTCGAGGCATATAGCATTCGTGAGTGTCGGCAATTCGTTCTCTGTTGAGGATCTCGAGAGAGCCCAACGACAGGACCCTGTGTGGTCTCCAGTCCTTCGTTTCCTGACCAAGGAGGACGTTGACTTACAGATCAAGTCTCCCGTTCCACTGAAGGATTTGGTGGTCAACCAAGGAGTACTGTGCCGTGTTGCACAGCTGGTGGACCCCGGCAGAACCATATACCAAACTGGTGATACCAGAGTCCATGATACCAGCTACTCTTAGGTTGATCCACAATGTCCCAGGTGTAGCGCACCCCGGGAAGGACCGCAGTATCAAACAGGCACGAATGAAATATTTCTGGCCTAAGATGGCAGCGGACATTGCCAAGCATGTACACCAGTGTGTTGTTTGCCTACAGCACAAGGGTACCATTACAGGTCCTAACCCCATTCTAAAGTATCCCATTACAAAGGAGCCCTGGGAGAGAACTTCTGTCGACCTGTTGACGAACTTCTCGACCTCGGAGAAGGGAAATAAGCACCTGCTTGTAATGGTAGATAACTTGACACGGTAAGTGAATTAGTACCCATTCCTGATAAAACCACCGAAACGGTCGCTAGTGCTTTCCGTGAGCATGTTGTTCTTCGTCATACTTGCCCACGTGTCCTTCTGTCAGATAATGGGTCTGAGTTTATAAATGGCATAATGCAGGATCTTTGCTCCAGATTCAACATTCATCAAGCGCCAGTAGCTCCACGCCACCCTGCGAGTAATGGTCTTGCTGAACGTACAAATCGCAAAGTCCTGGAGGTGCTCAGAGTAACCGTTAACCCAAGTTGTACTACATGGGATGAGGCTATCCCAGATGTTCAGTGTACATTAAATTCCTCCCTCAACAGCTCGATCGGTGAGACACCTCATTTTGCTTTGTATGGCTATGACAAGCGCTTACCATATGAAATTCTGTTTTGCTCCACCTAGACCTACTTACGATACTGATAACCCCAGTGTAGTAAAGATGAGGACAACGCAGCTTGCCTTCCAGTGGGTACGAGAGAACCTTATGAAAGCTACTGATAGGTTCACGTCTGGGCACAATGCCCACGCCAAGGAAAGCAAAGTGGAACCAGGTTGCAAAGTTATGTTGCTCAACCCAGTGCAGACCCCAGGTATGCACAAACTTGTCCCGAAGTTTGTGGGGCCTTACCGTGTCCTACGACAGCTCCGTGGCAATAAGTTCGAGGTGAGGGAGATTGCTACGGGAACTATCAAGGAAGCCCACCTTGATCACATGAAGTATGTGGACCATATGCAGGCTGAAGTAGAGCTGGAGGTGCGTGCGTTGCAACGCCACAATCAGACTAATGCTAGGGACAACCCGTCTATCCCTTCTCCCACTACTACTGGTACGGAAGACGGCCCAGTAAGGCTCCATACTTATGGCCTGCGACCCAGGACAACAGTACATTTCTGTGACATTGACGTACCTACTGACTTGTCCGACTCCTACACTAGTTATGCTAATTGTTTGCTTGCAGAAATGGGTATAAATGCACACATTGTATAGCTAGTCGATAATGGAGTCAGGGTGGACAACATCATGTAATTATGTAAATACTTTTAGAAGGGTACCCAGAGTGTAATAAATTCCATGGATGTAGTATTATTGTAGGTATGTGCACCCAGTGTTTTTATATAAAAAAAAGAGCCTGTATTATGGTCAGGGCAGTGCTGCCCTCTGAGTCACATGTCACACCTTAGGAAATGCTACTGTCAGTCATTGTTTGCAGATGCAAACAGATGCAGGTGCAACAACGTTCGTAGATGAGTGGTCAACTGATGTTCAGCCCTGCAGATAACCTGTATATAGAAGATTTTAGTTCCAGTGCTGACGTCTCCGGACTCTCTCCTCAATGAAACAGCGCGGGCAAACCAGTTTTCTCTTCCCCTGGTTGGGAGAGTTTTTTTTTGCCTGTTGCATTTTTATGTCCATTTTTGATTTACTAGTGAGCGAAAGCCAGTCCCTCTCTGGGGTAGCTAGTGTACGTAATTCCTTTACACTACGGGCCCACCAGTATTGTCGCGTCGGGACGACGCGAGGTGCGTGGCCGAGCAAATGTAGACAGCCTGTACTGTCAGAACACACAGCCTAGCCGTCTGCTCTGACTAGTTCATATTTCGCGGCATTTTAGGTGCTGCCTTCTGTAGGCTCACCCAGGTCAGTGGGAGGCTGAGCCCACCGGCTCTCACTCCTAGGCCGACCGACTTGACAGACACAAGTGCTCCCCCTCCACGGACTGGCTTGCGGTCACTCCCTCACACTGCCCGTTGTGTACTCACTCCTATCCAATTAAAGCCAACCTAGTCCACGGCCGTATCATTGCTACCTACGCTACCTTCATCGGCACTAAACTGCTGTTCAGCAGCAAGAACAGCAATAACAGAGGTATGATAGAGCTCATGGGGCAGGGAGAGAGAAGACCTAGTAGCAATCAGCGAAGAGGCGGGGCCAGGAGCTGTGACTCGACCCCTGCAACCACAAATAGGTGAGTACAAATAGGTGAGTACACACACTATTGAAACAGGACAACTACCTGAGGTATGGAAGACAGCAGATGTAGTCGAAATTTTCAAAAAAGGAGACACACACACATGTACAGTAAGCAAAGTCACAGAGAGGATTATCAGAAGAGTGATGGAGCACCAAGAAATGAATGGGCATATGAACGACAGCCAGCACGGTTTCAGAGACGGAAACCCTGTGTCACAAATACTGAAGTTCTATAACAAGGTGAGAGCAGTAAGACAAGCGAGAGAGAAGGGTGGGTAGACTGTTTTCTTCAGGACTGAACCTAAAGAAGTGATAACCAGGAAAAATGTATTAGTTTTACCATACAATGAGAATCTGGTTTGCCTACATAAGGCCTTAAAAATATCAGTATGAACCTTGATTTCAAAAATACAAGGACTCTGAAACAAAGGCTAATTAAAAACCTACCCTCCAACAAAGTTGGTGGAGTTCACAAAGTCCCATATACTCAGTGTCCTCTCTCATATGTTGGTCAAACAGGAAAAATTCTGGAAACCAGAATATTTTAGCATAAATACTCAGTCAGGACAAAGCAGGTGTCGAATGCTATCTTTAACCAGGTTAGTTCATGTAATTACCCACCGTGGTGGGCTGCTTCCCAGATTATTGTACCCAACAGCTCTGTCAATGAAACAAAATTGAATCTTCTCTCTTGAAACTCAGATTATGGGTTATACAAGTTCGATAGCCATTTAGTAGAGCCTACTGTACACAATCATAAACAACAATGCTATACAAAGTCACAAGATTACTCACTATGGCAGGTGGTTTTATGATAGGTGACGCTCGACCAGTATCTACGTACAAAAACATCTTGCTACGTCTGTCGTGAATGGTTATATAACGCGTTTAGTTGTTACTGTAGCATACACTGACGGGTACACAAGTGATTGCATAGGTAGTGAGGTTAAAGGATATTTAAAGTATAAATTTGAATCATAGAAATGTTCTCGGAGTTGTGTAGAAGATTCCCAAATAAGGCATATTAATTGATACTAAGAAGACCAGGTCACCAGGCCCGGTGGCTAAAGCTCCCGCTTCACACACGAAAGGCCCTGGGTTCGATTCCCGGGGGGTGGAAACATTTCGACGCGTTTCCTTACACCTGTTCACCTAGCAGCAAATAGGTACCTGGGTGTTAGTCGACTGCTGTGGGTCGCATCCTGGGGGACAAGATTGAAGACCCAATGAAAAAGTTAGCCAGTCCTCTTGACGCACTGACTTTCCTTGGTTATCTGCAGGTAGCTAACACACTCTGGTTTCTTTGTTCTGTCTCATAAATAGCAATATTACAGTACTCTTGCTACTTCACTTACACTTAGGTCACACTACACATACATGTACATGTTTATTTACACACTCATCTGAAGTTTATTTTTGATTTAAATCTTAATAGTTCTTGGTCTAGTAACCCTTTTCCTGGTAATACTACTAAAAAGAATAGAAGAAGAAAATTGTCAAAGTGGAAGTCTGAAAGTTGCGTGGAGTTGATGCAAATGATAAGAAAGAGATGATTGTGGATGTTTTGAATGGATGAAGAAGCGGATGTCCTGGCTTTAAGTGAAATCAAAGCAAAAGGGGTGGGTAGAGTTTCAGTAAGAGGAATAAATGGATTAGGTCAGGGTTTCAAATAAATATAAATGCTAAAGAGGAGTTTGCAATAATGTGAAGGATAAGCTATGGTCAGGAAAAAAAGGACAATAAATGTATTAATCAAGATTATGAGAAAAGTAAAATAAAGTTGGATGTTGAAAAAGTGGGTATAGTAACTAATATGCACCGAAAAGAGAGAAGATGTCGAGAGAGAGATTAGAATTTGGAAAGTAGTTGAGTGAATGCGTGGGGAGCTTTGAAACAGTGTGAGAGGTAATGGTGGTTGGAGATTTCATGCTAAAGTGGCTTAAAATGTTTTGGAGTAGTAGGTAAATTTGGGGTGCCAGGGGTAAATGAAAATAGGGAGCCTTTAATTGAGCTATGTGTAGAAAAAGGTTTGGTAATAAGTAATACATATTCTATGAAGAAGAAGATAAGTAAATATACAAGGTATGATATAGCACATAATGAAAGTAGTTTGTTAGATTATGAATTGGCGGATAAAAGAGTTAGGGGTAGGCTCAAGGATGTACACGTTTATAGAAGGGCAATTGATATATCGGATCATTATTTAGTTGTAGCTACAGTTAGAGTAAGAGGTAGATGGGAAAAAGAGAAAAAATGGCAACAACAAGTAAGAGGGAGGTGAAAGTTTATAAACTAAGGGAGGAGGAAGTTCTGGTGAGATATAAGCAACTATTGGCAGAAAGGTGGGCTGGTGCAAAGTATGAGTAGTGGGGGGAGGGGTTGAAGAGGGCTGGAATAGTTTTAAAAATGCAGTATTAGAATGTGGCGCAGAAGTTTGTGGTTATAGGACGGTGGGTGCAGGAGGAAAGAGGAGTGATTGGTAGAATGATGAAGTAAAGGGTGTGATAAAAAAAGAAAAAGTTAGCTTATGAGAGGTTTTTATAAAGCGGAAGTGTTATAAGAAGAGTAGGGTACATGGAGAGTAAAAGCAAGGTGAAGAGAGTGGTGAGAGAGTGGGAGAGCAGATGATAGAGTGGGAGAGGCACTGTCAAGCAATTTTAATGAAAATAAGAAAAATTTTAGGAGTTAAATAAGTTAAAAAAGCCTAGGGAACAAATGGATTTGTCAGTTAAAAACAGAGTAGAGGAGTTAGTTGATGGGGAGATGGAGGTTTTGGGTAGATTGCGAGAATATTTTGAGGAACTTTTAAATGTCGACAAAGAAAGGGAAGCGGTAATTTCATGCGCTGGCCAGGGAGGTATACCATCTTTTAGGAGTGAAAAAGAACAGGATGTGAGTGTGGGGGAGGTGTGTGAGGCATTACGTAGAATGAAAGGGGGGTAAAGCAGCTGGAACTGACGGGATCATGAGAGAAATGTTAAAAGCAGGGAGGGATATAGTGTTGGAGTGGTTAGTAGTTTTGTTTAATAAATGTATGAAAGAGGGGAAGGTACCTAGAGATTGGCGGAGAGCATGTATAGTCCCTTTCTATAAAGGGAAGGGGACAAAAGAGATTGTAAAAATAATAGAGCAATAAGTTTACTGAGTATGCCAGGAAAAGTGTATGGTAGGGTTATAAATGAAAGAATTAGAGGTAAGACAGAATGTAGGATTGCGGATGAGCAAGGAGGTTTTAGAGTGTGTAGGGGATGTGTAGATCAAGTGTTTACATTGAAACATATATTTGAACAGTATTAAGATAAAGGTAGGGAAGTTTTTATTTCATTTATGGATTTAGAATAGGCATATGTAGAGTGGATAGGAGAGCAATGTGGCAGATGTTGTAAGTATATGGAATAGGTGGTAAGTTACTAAATGCTGTAAAGAGTTTTTATGAAAATAGTGAGGCTCAGATTAGGGTATGTAGAAGAGAGGGAGACTACTTCCCGGTAAAAGTAGGTTTTAGACAGGGATGTGTAATGTCACGATGGTTGTTTAATATATTTATAGATGGGGTTGTAAAAGCAGTAAATGCTAGGGTGTTTGGGAGAAGGGTGGGATTAAATTGTGGGGAATCAAATACAAATTTTGTATTGACACAAAAGTTAGTGGACGAATTAGGAAGAGTGTGTAAAGGTAGAAAGTTGAAAGTGAACATAGAAAAGAGTAAGGTGATGAGGGTATCAAATGATTTAGGTAAAGACAAATTGGTTATCAAATTGGGGAGGAGGAGTATGGAAGAAGTGAATGTTTTCAAATACTTGGGAGTTGACGTGTCAGCAGATGGATTTATGAAGGATGAGGTTAATCATTGAATTGATGAGGGAAAAAACGTGAGTGGTGCGTTGAGGTATATGTGGAGACAAAAAAAAACGTTATATATGGAGGCAAAGAAGGGAACGTATGAAAGTATAGTAGTACCAACACTCGTATATGGGTGTGAAGCTTGGGTTGTGAATGCTGCAGCGAGGAGGCGGATGGAGGCAGTGGAGATGTCCTGTCTAAGGGCAATGTGTGGTGTAAATATTATGCAGAAAATTCGGAGTGTGGAAATCAGGAGAAGGTGTGGAATTAATACAAATAATAGTCAGAGGGCTGAAGAGGGGTTGTTGAGGTGGTGGTCATTTAGAGAGAATGGATCAAAGTAGAATGACATGGAGAGCATTTAAATCTGTAGGGGGAAGGAAGGCCGGGAAGGGGTCGTCCTCGAAAAGGTTGGAAGGAAGGGGTAAAGGAGGTTTTGTGGGCGAGTGGCTTGGACTTTCAGCAGGCGTGCGCGAGCGTGTTCGATTGGAGTGAATGGAGACGAATGGTATTTGGGACTTGACGATCTGTTGGAGTGTGAGCATTATAATATTTAGTGAAGGGATTCAGGGAAACCGGTTATTTTTATATAGCCGTGCTTGAGTCCTGGAAATGGGAAGTACAATGCCTGCACTCAAAAGGAGGGGTTCGGGATATTAGCAGTTTGGAGGGATATGTTGTGTATCTTTATACGTATATGCTTCTAAACCGTTGTTCTGAGCACCTCTGGAAAAGCAGTAATTATGTGTGAGTGAGGTGAAAGAGTTGAATGATGAAAGTATTTTCTTCATGGGATTTTCTTTCTTTTTGGGTCACCTGCCTCGATGGGAGACGGCCGACTTGTTAATATATATATATATATATATATATAATTATATTATATATATATATATATATATATATATATATATATATATATATATATATATATATATATATCGTGCCGAATAGGCAGAACTTGCGATCTTGGCTTAAATAGCAACGCTCATCTTGCCATATAGGACAAGCAAAAATTTGTGTATGCAATAATTTCGCCAAAATCATTCTGAACCTAACGAAAAAAACATATTTCACTGTGTTTGTTTAGTATTAAATTATTGTAAACAAATCTAAAATGTATTTAGATGGGTTAGGCTAAAAGAAATTGTTTTTGTTATAATAAGGTTAGGTAAGTTTTCTAAGATTCTTTTGGTGCAAAATTATAAATTTTTTTTCATCAACATTAATGAAAAAAATATATCTTTAAGCGTATAAGAGAAAATTTCAGATAGGACTAAATTTTAAATGAGTTCTTGTTTATTGACCAGTTTTACATATTCGGCACGACATATATATATATATATATATATATATATATATATATATATATTATATATAATATATATATATATATATATTTATATAATATATATGCAATTAAGATCACAGTAAACAGGTAGTCCTGAGTTCATAGATGAGGAAATATCCAAAATTTATGAAATAGGTAATGATTTAAAATACCCAAGAAATGTAATTGATAAATCTTTTAAAGTTGCAAGAAAATACTTTTTACAATCAAAAAGGACAACCATGCCTTATTCAACTAAAAATATGTTGGTTCTCCCTTACCATGAAAACTTGGTTGATATGCCTTCTCTTCTTAAGACTTTTAATATTAAAGTTGTATTCAAAAATCTTGATACAGTAAAAAAAACTTTTGATAAAGAATTCCCCCCAAAATGCTGATGGATGTGTCCATAAGATTCCTTGTAAAATTTGCGATAAAGTTTATTACGGTAAATCTGGTAAAAATCTCGAACTAAGATTAAAACAACATAAATATAGCATTAGAACTGGACAAGATTCCAATGCTCTATTTATTCATGTAAGAGATTTTAACCATCCAATTGATTTTCAAAAAGTTGAGAAAGTAGTATCAAGCAAGTCCATGGTCGACAGGAATATAATTGAATCTTGTTTCATAAAAAAGCAGTTTTGACAATAATATGAATATTTCCTTTGGTTTATATAAATTAGATCCATTTATAATTAATAGAATTTGGGAAGAATTTAATAATACACTGGACAAAAAATAATTTAAAAAATTTTCTTGGGTAGGATAGTTTGTTGGTGGTTTTGCAAAGGACCTGTCCAGTTGGGCCGGCGCGCGTCAGGTGTTTAACCGTTGTGGGATCTGATAGTGAGGTGTTGGCCAGACCCCCTTATATACCTTCTTGGATGCTTTACTTTCATAGTTCCTTGATAATGTGAGTAGTCACGAAAGCGCTTGGAATTTCTCTATTCTTTCAGAGTGGTTATTTTGCATATATATATATATAATATATATATATATATATATATATATTATATATAATATTATATTATATATATATATATATATATGATATATATATATATATCATAACAACACTGCGATAGCCAAGGATTCGAACCTATGTTGTACTGGCCTGCTTTATGGTAATCGAGAAGCACATGACGCTGCACAAAGGACCACTCAACCCTACAAGAATGGCGCAGCCAGGGTCAGCATCAATCAGCTTTTGATAACACTGAGAATAACTTTCAATTTCAGTAGATGATGAAGTGGCATTATGTGATAAATCGTTTAGAAAAGAAAATCTCTCTGCTATTTCTTTGTATATCTCTCTTCGTATTCTCATCTCAGTTTCAAGTTTATCAACAATTTTGTAAAAGATGGTGATACGAAATTATCTCCGGCATTCAGATATACTTCTGGTGCATCTCCATCATTGGGTATCTTTCTGATACATTTGCGAGTTTGAACTGCCTTGTAATCAACATCTTGTAGAATTTCCTTTGTAGCTTCCCATCTGGTGTCAGAGAGTGTTACTATAGCATGTGCCTCCCATCCGGTGTCAGAGAGTGTTACTATAGCATGTGTCTCCTATCTGGTGTCAGAGAGTGTTACCATAGCATGTGTCTTCCATCTGGTGTCAGAGAGTGTTACTATAGCATTTGTCTCCTATCTGGTGTAAGAGAGTGTTACCATAGCATGTGTCTCCCATCTGGTGTCAGAGACTGTTACCATAGCATATGCCTCCCATCTGGTGTCAGAGAGTGTTACCATAGCATGTGTCTCCCATCTGGTGTCAGAGAGTGTTACCATAGCATGTGTCTCCCATCTGGTGTCAGAGAGTGATACCATAGCATGTGTCTCCCATCTGGTGTCAGAGAGTGTTACCATAGCATGTGTCTCCCATCTGGTGTCAGAGAGTGTTACTATAGCATGTGTCTCCCATCTGGTGTCAGAGAGTGTTACTATAGCATGTGTCTCCCATCTGGTGTCAGAGAGTGTTACCATAGCATGTGCCTCCCATCTGGTGTCAGAGAGTGTTACCATAGCATGTGCCTCCCAACTGGTGTCAGAGAGTGTTACCATAACATGTGCCTTCCATCTGGTGTCAGAGAGTGTTACCATAGCATGTGCCTCCCATTTGGTGTCAGAGAGTGTTACCATAGCATGTGTCTCCCATCTGGTGTCAGAGAGTGTTACCATAGCATGTGTCTCCCATCTGGTGTCAGAGAGTGTTACTATAGCATGTGCCTCCCATCTGGTGTCAGAGAGTGTTACCATAGCATGTGCCTCCCAACTGGTGTCAGAGAGTGTTACCATAGCATGTGCCTCCCATCTGGTGTCAGAGAGTGTTACCATAGCATGTGCCTCCCATCTGGTGTCAGAGAGTGTTACCATAGCATGTGCCTCCCAACTGGTGTCAGAGAGTGTTACCATAACATGTGCCTTCCATCTGGTGTCAGAGAGTGTTACCATAGCATGTGCCTCTCATTTGGTGTCAGAGAGTGTTACCATAGCATGTGCCTCCCATCTGGTGTCAGAGAGTGTTACCATAGCATGTGTCTCCCATCTGGTGTCAGAGAGTGTTACCATAGCATGTGCCTCCCATCTGGTGTCAGAGAGTGTTACCATAGCATGTGCCTCCCATCTGGTGTTAGAGAGTGTTACCATAGCATGTGCATCCCATCTGGTGTCAGAGAGTGTTACCATAACATGTGCCTTCCATCTGGTGTCAGAGAGTGTTACCATAGCATGTGCGTCCCATTTGGTGTCACAGAGTGTTACCATAGCATGTGTCTCCCATCTGGTGTCAGAGAGTGTTACCATAGCATGTGTCTCCCATCTGGTGTCAGAGAGTGTTACCATAGCATGTGCCTCCCATCTGGTGGCAGAGAGTGTTACCATAGCATGTGTCTCCCATCTGGTGTCAGAGAATGTTACCATAGGATGTGCCACACATCTGGTGTCAGAGAGTGTTACCATAGAATGTGTCTCCCATCTGGTGTCAGTGTTACCATAGCATGTGCCTCCCATTTGGTGTCAGAGATTGTTACCATAGCATGTGTCTCCCATCTGGTGTCAGAGAGTGTTACCATAGCATGTGTCTCCCATCTGGTGTAAGAGAGAGTGTTACCATTAGCTGTGTCTCCCATCTGGTGTCAGAGAGTGTTACCATAGCATGTGTCTCCCATCTGGTGTAAGAGAGTGTTACCATAGCATGTGTCTCCCATCTGGTGTCAGAGAGTGTTACCATAGCATGTGCCTCCCATCTGGTGTCAGAGAGTGTTACCATAGCATGTGCCTCCCATCTGGTGTCAGAGAGTGTTACCATAGCATATGCCTCCCATCTGGTGTCAGAGAGTGTTACCATAGCATGTGCATCCTATCTGGTGTCAGAGAGTGTTACCATAACATGTGCCTTCCATCTGGTGTCAGAGAGTGTTACCATAGCATGTGCCTCCCATTTGGTGTCAGAGAGTGTTACCATAGCATGTGTCTCCCATCTGGTGTCAGTGTTACCATAGCATGTGCCGCCCATCTGGTGGCAGAGAGTGTTACCATAGCATGTGTCTCCCATCTGGTGTCAGAGAATGTTACCATAGGATGTGCCACACATCTGGTGTCAGAGAGTGTTACAATAGCATGTGCCTCCCATTTGGTGTCAGAGAGGGTTACCATAGCATGTGTCTCCCATCTTGTGTAAGAGAGTGTTACCATAGCATGTGTCTCCCATCTGGTGTCAGAGAGTGTTACCATAGCATGTGCCTCCCATCTGGTGTCAGAGAGTGTTACCATAGCATGTGCCTCCCATCTGGTGTCAGAGAGTATTACCATGGCATGTGCCTCCCATCTGGTGTCAGAGAGTGTTACCATAGCATGTGTCTCCCATCTGGTGTCAGAGAGTGTTACCATAGCATGTGTCTCCCATCTGGTGTCAGAGAGTGTTACCATAGCATGTGCCTCCCATCTGGTGTCAGAGAGTGTTACCATAGCATGTGCCACCCATCTTGTGTCAGAGAGTGTTACCATAGCATGTGTCTCCAGTCTGGTGTCAGCGAATGTTACCATAGCATGTGCCTCCCATCTGGTGTCAGAGAGTGTTACCATAGCATGTGCCTCCCATCTGGTGTCAGAGAGTGTTGCTATAGCATGTGCTTCCCATCTGGTGTCAGAGAGTGTTACCATAGCATGTGTCTCCCATCTGGTGTCAGAGAGTGTTACCATAGCATGTGCCTCCAATCTGGTGTCAGAGAGTGTTACCATAGCATGTGTCTCCCATCTGGTGTCAGAGAGTGTTACCATAGCATGTGCCTCCCATCTTGTGTCAGAGAGTGTTACCATAGCATGTGCTTCCCATCTGGTGTCAGAGAGTGTTACCATAGCATGTGCCTCCCATCTGGTGTCAGAGAGTGTTACCATAGCATGTGCTTCCCATCTGGTGTCAAGAGTGTTACCATAGCATGTGTCTCCCATCTGGTGTCAGAGAGTGTTACCATAGCATGTGTCTCCCATCTGGTGTCAGAGAGTGTTACCATAGCATGTGCTTCCCATCTGGTGTCAGAGAGTGTTACCATAGCATGTGTCTCCCATCTGGTGTCAGAGAGTGTTACCATAGCATGTGCCTCCCATCTGGTGTCAGAGAGTGTTACCATAGCATGTGTCTCCCATCTGGTGTCAGAGAGTGTTACCATAGCATGTGCCTCCCATCTGGTGTCAGAGAGTGTTACCATAGCATGTGCTTCCCATCTGGTGTCAGAGAGTGTTACCATAGCATGTGCCTCCCATCTGGTGTCAGAGAGTGTTACCATAGCATGTGTCTCCCATCTGGTGTCAGAGAGTGTTACCATAGCATGTGCCTCCCATCTGGTGTCAGAGAGTGTTACCATAGCATGTGTCTCCCATCTGGTGTCAGAGAGTGTTACCATAGCATGTGCCACCCATCTGGTGCCA
This sequence comes from Cherax quadricarinatus, assembly GCF_026875155.1. Taxonomy (NCBI): domain Eukaryota; kingdom Metazoa; phylum Arthropoda; class Malacostraca; order Decapoda; family Parastacidae; genus Cherax; species Cherax quadricarinatus. The sequence goes on from NC_069432.1 coordinate 4,569,073, forward strand.
CAGAGGTATTAGTATTTTAAGACACTTTTATTTCCAATACAACCTCTAATAATTTTCCACCGGCTGATTGAGGCTGGAAAAAAGTATAGATAAAAAATTAACCACCTCTTGACAGCAGTCAAGAGCACTTCTGCTTACCAGATTTTGTGAATATATATATATATATATATATATATATATATATATATATATTATATATATTTAATATATATATATATATATATATATATATATATATATATATATATAATATATATATATAATATATATATATATATATATATATATATATATATATATATATATATATATAAAGTAAGTAGTAGGTGGTAAACAGCAACCACCAGGGAGGTACTACTGTCCTGCCAAGCGAGTGTAAAACGAAAGCCTGTAATTATTTTACATGATGGTAGGATTGTTGGTGTCCATTTTTTTTTGTCTCATAAACATGCAAGGTTTCAGGTACGTCTTGCTACTTCTACTTACACTTAGGTCACACTACACATACATGTACAAGCATATATATACACACCCCTCTGGGTTTTCTTCTATTTTCTTACTAGTTCTTGTTCTTGTTTATTTCATCTTATCTCCATGGGGAAGTGGGACAGAATTCTTCCTCCGTAAGATATGCGTGTTGTAAGAGGCGACTAAAATGCCAGGAGCAAGGGGCTAGTAACCCCTTCTCCTGTATAAATTACTAAATTTAAAAAGAGAAACTTTTGTTTTTCTTTTTGGGCAGGGTGACCCAAAAAGAAAGAAAATCCATAAAAAGAAAATACTTTCATCATCATTCAACACTTTCACCACACTCACACATTATCACTGTTTTTGCAGAGGTGCTCAGAATACAACAGTTTAGAAGAAAATACGTATAAAGATACACAGCATATCCCTCCAAACTGCTAATATCCCAAACCCCTCCTTTAAAGTGCAGGCATTGTGCTTCCCATTTCCAGGACTCAAGCACGGCTTTATAAAAATAACCGGTTTCCCTGAATCCCTTCACTAAATATTACAATGCTCACACTCCAACAGATCGTCAGGTCCAAAATACCATTCATCTCCATTCACTTCTATCGAACACGCTCATGCACGCCTGCTGGAAGTCCAAGCCACTCGCCCACAAATCCTCCCTTACCCCTTCCTTCCAACCTTTTTGAGGACGACCCCTACCCCACCTTCCTTCCCATACAGATTTAAATGCTCTCCATGTCATTCTATTTTGTTCCATTCTCTCTAAATGGCCAAACCACCTCAACAACCCCTGTTCAGCCATCTGACTAATACTTTTATTAACTCCACACCTCCTAAATTCCACACTCCGAATTTTCTGCATAATATTTACACCACACATTGCCCTTAGACAGGATATCTCCACTGCCTCCAACCGCCTCCTCGCTGCAGCATTCACAACCCAAGCTTTACACCCATATAAGAGTGTTGGTACTACTATACTTTCATACATTCCCTTCTTTGCTTCCAAGCATAACATTTTTTGTCTCCACATATACCTCATTGCACCACTCACCTTTTTTCCCTCATCAATTCTATGATTAACCTCATCCTTCATAAATCCATCTGCCGACACGTCAACTCCCGAGTATCTGAAAACATTCACTTCTTACATACTCCTCCTCCCCAGTTTGATATCCATTTTTTCTTTATCTAAATCATTTGATACCCTCATCCCCTTACTCCTTTCTATGTTCACTTTCAACTTTCTACCTTTACACACACTCCCAAACTAATCCACTAACCTTTGCAATTTTTCTGTAGAATCTCCCATAAGCAGAGTATCATCAGCAAAAAGCAACTGTGTCAATTCCCGTTTTGTATTTAATTCCCCATAATTTAATCCTACCCTTCTCCCGAACACCCTAGCATTTACTTCTTTAACAACCCCATCTATTAATACATTGAACAACCATGGTGACATTACTCATCCTTGTCTAAGACCTACTTTTACTGGGAAGTAGTCTCCCTCTCTTCTACACACCCTAACTTGAGCCTCACTATCCTCATTAAAACTCTTTACAGCATTTAGTAACTTACCACCTATTCCATATACTTGCAACATCTCCCACATTGCTCCCCTATCCACTGTATCATATGCCTTTTCTAAATCCATAAATGCAATAAAAACTTCCCTACCTTTATCTAAGTACTGTTCACACATATATGCTTCACTCTGAAACCTCCTTGCTCATTTGCAATCCTTCATACTGTCTTACCTCTAATTCTTTCAATTATAACCCTACCATACACTTTTCCTAGCATACTCAGTAAACTTATTCCTGTATAATTTTTACAATCTCTTTTGTCCCCCTTCCCTTTATATAAAGATGCTATACATGTTCTCCGCCAATCCCTAGGTACCTTCCCCTCTTTCACACATTTATTAAACGAAAGTACCAACCACTCCAACACTATATCCCTCCCTGCTTTTAACATTTCTGTCATGATCCCGTCAGTTCCAGCTGCTTTACCCCCCTTTCATTCTAAGTAATGCCTCATGCACCTCCCCCACACTCACATCCTGTTCTTCTTCACTCCTAAAATATGGTATACCTCCCTGGCCAGTGCATGAAATTACCACTTCCCTTTCTTTGTCGACATTTAAAAGTTCCTCAAAATATTCTCGCCATCTACCCAAAACCTCCATCTCCTCATCTACTAACTCCCCTACTCTGTTTTTAACTGACAAATCCATTAGTTCTCTAGGCTTTCTTAACTTGTATAACTCACTCAAAAATTTTTCTTATTTTCATTAAAATTTTTTTGACAGTGCCTCTCCCACTCTATCATCTGCTCTCCTTTTGCACTCTCTCACCACTCTCTTCACCTTGCTTTTACTCTCCATATACCCTACTCTTCTTATAATACTTCAGCTTTGTAAAAACCTCTCATAAGCTAACTTTTTCTTTTTTATCACACCCTTTCCTTCATCATTCCACCAATCACTCCTCTTTCCTCCTGCCCCCACCCTCCTATAGCCACAAACTTCTGCACCACATTCTAATACTGCAATTTTAAAATTATTCCAACCCTCTTCAACCCCTCCCCCCACTACTCATATTTGCACCAGCCCAGCTTTCTGCCAATAGTTGCTTATATCTCACAAGAACTTCCTCCTCCCTTAGTTTATACACTTTCACCTCCCTCTTGCTTGTTGTTGCCATTTTCCTCTTTTCCCGTCTACCTCTTACTCTAACTGTAGCTACAACTAGATAATGATCCGATATATCAGTTGCCCCTCTATAAACCTGTACATCCTGGAGCCTACCCATCAACCTTTTATCCACCAATACATAATCTAACAAATTACTTTCATTACGTGCTATATCATACCTTGTATATTTTTTCATTCTCTTCTTCATAAAATATGTATTACTTATTACCAAACCTCTTCCTACACATAGCTCAATTAAAGGCTCCCCATTTTCATTTACCCTTGGCACCCCAAATTTACTTACTACTCCCTCCACAACATTTTTACCCACTATAACATTAAAATCCCCTCCACAAGTACTCTCACACTTGGTTCAAAGCTCCCCATGCATTCACTCAACATTTCCCAAAATCTCTCCTTCTCCTCTACACTTCCTTCTTCTCCAGGTGCATATACACTTACTATATCCCACTTTTCACATCCAACCTTTATTTTACTCCACATAATCTTTGAATTAATACATTTATAGACCCTGTTTTCCTGCCATAACTTATCCTTCAACATTATTGGTACTCCTTCTTTAGCTCTAACTCTATTTGAAACCCCTGACCTAAACCCAATAATTCCTCTCCACTGAAACTCTCCCACCCCCTTCAGCTTTGTTTCAATTTAAGCCAGGACATCCAGCTTCTTCTCATTCATAACATCCACAATCATCTCTTTCTTATCATTCGCACAACATCCACGCACATTCAGACTTCCCACTTTGACAATTTTCTTCTTATTATTCTTTTTAGTAATTATTACAGGAAAAGGGGTTACTAACCATTGTTCCCGGCATTTTAGTTGACTCTTACAACACGCATGGCTTACGGAGGAAAGATTCTTTTTCCACTTCCCCATGGATATAAAAGGAAAAGTAATAATACCAAGAACTATTAAGAAAAAATCAAAGAAAATTCAAATGAGTGTGTATAAATAAACATGTACATGTATGTGTAGTGTGACCTAAGTGTAAGTAGAAGTAGCAAGACGTACCTGTAATCTTGCATATTTATAAGGCAGACAAAAGACACCAGCAATCCTACCATCATGTAAAACAATTACAGGCTTTCGTTTTACACTCACTTGGCAGGACGGTAGCACCTCCCTGGGCGGTTGCTGTCTACCAACCTGCTACCATTATATATGTATCAAACTTAATTGTTTGTATTTTATTTCTGCATCCTTTATAACTCCCAGACATGTTAGCAGCGTTGTCGTAAGATTAACCTCTGCATTTTGAAAAATTTTGCTTACAAACTTCACATAAGTACTGTAACACCAGTACGGCTTTTCATTTCCTGAAAGGTTATAAAGCATTCAATAGGCTGTGCATCTCTTAAATACTTAAGTACAACACTTAAATGATCGATATGTGATAGATTTGATGCTGAATCAGCTGAGAAACTTAAATAACCAGAAGATTTTTTTCCGTCAACAAAGAGAGAATTGACTTTTTGAACCATTCATTGAATGTGTTCTTCACAGGTGGTTTTGGACAGCTAAAGAGTATTCTGAAATGTGACTTGCTAAAACTGGATCAAACTGTATAATGAGCTCAATCAGCCTTAAAACATTTCCCATTCAGCAATGATACAAATCTTTCCTCTGTTCCTGGAAAAGCCAAATCGCGTACAGCTGGCATGCGACTAACAGCTAGGACACGCCTCAAGACATGTTCCCAGTAGTAACAGCTACGTCACGCCTCAAGACATGTTCCCAGTAATAACAGCTATGTCACGCCTCAAGACATGTTCCCAGTAATAACAGCTATGTCACGCCTCAAGACATGTTCCCAGTAGTAACAGCTACGTCACGCCTCAAGACATGTTTCCCAGTAATAAACAGCTATGTCACGCCTCAAGACATGTTTCCCAGTAATAACAGCTATGTCACGCCTCAAGACATGTTCCCAGTAATAACAGCTACGTCACGCCTCAAGACATGTTCCCAGTAATAACAGCTACGTCACGCCTCAAGACATGTTCCCAGTAATAACAGCTATGTCACGCCTCAAGACATGTTCCCAGTAATAACAGCTATGTCACGCCTCAAGACATGTTCCCAGTAATAACAGCTACGTCACGCCTCAAGACATGTTCCCAGTAATAACAGCTATGTCACGCCTCAAGACATGTTCCCAGTAATAAAGCTATGTCAGCCTCAAGACATGTTCCCAGTAATAACAGCTATGTCACGCCTCAAGTCATGTTCCCAGTAATAACAGCTATGTCACGCCTCAAGACATGTTCCCAGTAATAACAGCTATGTCACGCCTCAAGACATGTTCCCAGTAATAACAGCTATGTCACGCCTCAAGGCATGTTCCCAGTAATAACAGCTATGTCACGCCTCAAGACATGTTCCCAGTAATAACAGCTATGTCACGCCTCAAGACATGTTCCCAGTATAACAGCTATGTCACGCCTCAGGCATGTTCCAGTAATAACAGCTATGTCACGCCTCAAGTCATGTTCCCAGTAATAACAGCCATGTCACGCCTCAAGACATGTTCCCAGTAATAACAGCTACGTCACTCCTCAAGACATGTTCCCAGTAATAACAGCTATGTCACGCCTCAAGACATGCTCCAGTAATACAGCTATGTCACTCCTCAAGACATGTTCCCAGTAATAACAAGCTATGTCACGCCTCAAGGCATGTTCCCAGTAATAACAGCTATGTCACCCTCAAGACATGTTCCCAGTAATAACAGCTATGTCACGCCTCAGACATGTTCCCAGTAATAACAGCTACGTCACGCCTCAAGACATGTTCCCAGTAATAACAGCTATGTCACTCCTCAAGACATGTTCCCAGTAATAACAGCTACGTCACGCCTCAAGACATGTTCCCAGTAATAACAGCTACGTCACTCCTCAAGACATGTTCCCAGTAATAACAGCTATGTCACGCCTCAAGACATGTTCCCAGTAATAACAGCTACGTCACTCCTCAAGACATGTTCCCAGTAATAACAGCTATGTCACGCCTCAAGACATGCTCCCAGTAATAACAGCTATGTCACTCCTCAAGACATGTTCCCAGTAATAACAGCTATGTCACGCCTCAAGACATGTTCCCAGTAATAACAGCTATGTCACGCCTCAAGACATGCTCCCAGTAATAACAGCTATGTCACTCCTCAAGACATGTTCCCAGTAATAACAGCTATGTCACGCCTCAAGGCATGTTCCCAGTAATAACACTCTTCCTGAATTTGTTTTTGCCTTCCCAGCACCTTGTCTGCGAGTTCGTATGTTACCACAGAGCTTCAATGAGTAGTGTTTTTTTCATGATAATCAAATACAATTATATTTGTTAAAAAATAAAGGCACAATTCCGTGACTGGAGCAATATGTGCGGATTATTTGTGTACAATAGTATTTCTCTAGTTTATAACTAAACATTAAACTGATCCTCTTGATGGTGAATACAATAGCATATCTCTCTTGTATTTCTCTCCATTTGCTTTTGTCCCAACGAAAAGTTTTTGTGAAGAGTATGTTGAAGGTTTGCCATACTGAAATGTTTGTTAGACTTGTCAAATGTCCACTGTGGTGTTGACAGTCGCTGAGTCCACAAATATTCCAATAAGCCACATCATCAACAGAGAAATCAAGCCACAACCCAGGAACTTTTGCTATATTTACTTCATCTCACCATCATCACTATGGTTCACTAAACTTTCCTTTTCAGCAATTATTTCAACACCAGCATGTCTTGTAAAGCAACTTTGATGAACGTTTACAGCAGAGGTATCAAGAAAATTTACAGGCAAAATGAGATCAGTAACGAGACAAATGCTGGATGAACCTGCCTGTACACCTCGCTGATTCCATCCTCGTCATATTTTGATTATGAAGTGATCAAAATGGAATTTGTGTCCACTCCTGATTGTGGAGATTGATTCTGATCCTGAATCAGTATATCATCTTGTGTCTTGGACACTAAATCCAGTCTTCCCTTGTTTCTTTTTTGATAGTTTTTCGCTTATTTGCACCAGTTAACTGAATACGTTTTATCTTGGGTCTTAGGGTCTGTAAAATACAGAAATAAAGAGAATATATTGTTTGTATATTATGTATCGATCACATCTACACATATCACAGGCAGAACCAAGATATCAAGAATTTAATAACTAGCTTGCAGATAAATCTTTGTTTTCGTGCACAAGAAAAGCTATCTCCAAAATTCTCACGAAGACCATTTTAAACACCGATTTGGAAAGGCTGTACTGAGTTCTGGTGCACTCTCAGTGGACCACTGAACATGACAGCCGACATGACCAAGAGATGAACGATCACGTGAGCCTCGGAGAACAGTGTGGCAGTTTACCAGTTATCAGAGTCTAATTTTGTTGTATTCCCAAGGTTAATGTATATCATTAACCTCTATTATTACTATTTTATTATTGTTGTTATTATTATTATTATTATTATTATTATTATTATTATTATTATTATTATTATTATTATTATTATTATTATTATTATTATTATTACTGTATGTATATGTAATTTCTTCATTTATTGCGGATCATTTCTTTTGGAATCTGGATCAGCTGCACCATTTGCAGTTTTGCATCATTTGGTTCACGGATTCGGGCAATGGAAAAATTCTGTTGTGCCCCCCTTCCCTTGATGCCCTAAGCATGTGGTCATTTTCCTTACTGGTTAATCCAGGCCTGCAGAGAGGGTGCTGATGGCAGGGAAGGAGACAGGTGCCCTGCAGAGGCGTTATCAGACCATAGAGAGATCCAGGAAATGCTAAGGAAAGCAGCAATGGAGATACTTAAATCGGATCATGAGACACGAAGGGAAATACAATGGGAGGATGAAAAGGAAAGGTCAATCTTTGTTCATAGGCCCCTCAAGAAAGGTTCCTTGATACTGGCGAGGGGCTCTTGATCTAGAGAATTGGATCTGTGCTTCGGTTCCCTGAATTGAGCCTGAATATCTTCCATCCTCCCCTCTATGTGCGCTGTATAATCCTACGGGTTTAGCGCTCCCCATGATTTTAAAAACAATAATTTGTTCATAGGCTGTGTGAGGCTGAAAGAACAACTTATGAAGACGATGGGGAGAAGAAAAAGGGATTGAAAATATCATGAAAGAGATAGGAGAGGAAGACATAACCCAGCTGACAAGTCAAATGATGAGACAAGTCCAATGATGAAACAGTCCAATCAAATTGATTTTCAAGTGAGAAATGGTGCAAAACAGGATCCTGCAGAAGAAAGCATGACTAAGGGGTACATCAGATAACCAGCAGGTGTATGTCGACTGTGACAGAACATGAGAAGAAAAACAGAAACTGAGAGAAATGATGCAAGGGGAAGGAAAAAAGAGTCAAGTATGCAGATGGGCAGGGAAATCCCAGACTCGGGAGGAAGAACAAACACAATCTCTCTCAGTACTACCCACAGAAGATCCCTAACTCAGACAACCCCACTGTCAACAAGCAAATTAACCCAAAGCAACCCATACTCTATACCCCAGCCCCATCCTCTTTAGTATCCTGCCAGATCTCCCACTCCCCCAACCCCCATAAGCCTCCCAGAAAAGAAGCAGAAGGTATGGTACACCAACACAGAATAACAAATAAATGTGAAGAGTGGCATGAAAGAATCATGGAGGCATTCCTAGACATCATAATACTCACGAAAACGAAGCTCACAGGCATCATAACAGATGTAATCTTTCTCTCTGGATATCTGATCCTGAGGAGAGACAGAGGAAGCAGAGGGAAGAAGTTGCACTGCTCATCAAAATCCAATAGGGATTTGAGGAAATGGAAGGAATAGATTTGAAGCAAGGGACTACATAGTAGAACACTTCAGACTGGGGGTCCCAAGGTAGTGATTATAGTGATGTGTAACCTGCTACATAACAGCAGGAGGTCAAGAAAAGAATATGATGAGAGCAACAGAGCAATGGTGGACACAACCATCATTACACAAAACCATAGCCCACAATACAGAAGGAGTGAATGAAGCCTTCTTCAGGGGAAAATGTTGGTATCCTGGAAACAGATAGTAGTGGCTTTGGCTTGGCTAATAAGACTGTAGTGCAATCCTAGAAACTATACAAATTGAGAACACATCTACGACAAATAATGTCCAACCAAACCAAAATAGTGCAAATTCTATGCTTGGGACATCTGTAAGTATTGAATATCAGTATAAAAACATATGGAACATTCAACTTTGAGCATCCCAAGTAATGTTTCGACCACCTGTCTAAAGGAGTGTGTTGTTCTTCCTCCTGCAGATTCTTTCACCCGGAAATGTGCCACTCGTCACTCCTCTAAAAACAATGTTGTACAAGAATGATATGCAATACCGACAAGGTGATAGTTAGACTCATGTGCAACATGTGCCGCTGCCATTACTACTGCTGCCGCTGCTACTGCTACTACTACTACTACCTCTGCTACTACTACTACCACCACCACCACTACCTCTTCGTGCCTATATATACCCCTTCCTGCTCTACTTCTCGTTAGTGTGACTTTGTAAATGGTCCAAGTCGGACCGAAACATAGTCGTAAGCTCCTCTCTTCTATGTGCGGGTTATTTGTGTACCTGGGTATCTATTGTAGACGTTTCGCCATCCAGATTCTAGGACATAATTTCAAGACAGTAGAACTATATACAGAAGATGAGGTAATCAGTCCCTCAGCCTTAGAGTTGGTGTGGAGAGCACTGTAGTCATAAAGATTCTGGAGCATAGGCAAGGCGGCAGGCGCTTATATATTAACGCCAGGTGGAAAGGGACGAGGGTATAGTCACTGGTAGGCGGAATTCCCCAGTGGAAGTAGGTCAAACACAAAGAGTGGCTTAGTTGTAGTATTGGGTTATGTACATGTTCTCAGAATCAAGATTCCATGATGTTGCAATGTCTGACAAGTTGTACAAGAATGGTAATCAATACCGACAAGATATTTAGACACATATGCAACATCTACAATAAAGATAGCCAGATGTTGGATATCATCTTGTCGGAATTGCATGCCATTCTTGTACAACTTGTCAGACACTGCAACATCATGGAATCTTGATTCTGAGGACATGTGCATAACCCACTGCTACAACTAACCCATCTCTTTGGGTCTGACCTACTTCCACTGAGGAATCCCACCTACCAGTGACTATGCCGAGGCAGAGGCACTGTGTGTACCACTAACATCAACCTTCAACATATCTATCGTAACAGGGCCACTACCTGAAATGTGGAAAATGGCAAATGTAGTCCCAGCCTTTAAGAAAGGAGACGGGCAAGTAGCATTAATCTACAGACCAGCATCACTGACATGCATAGTATGCAAAGTCATGGAAAGGCTTATCAGGAGAAGAGTGGTGGAGCACCGAGAAAGAAATGAGATATATACGATAATCAACATGGGTTCAGGGAGTGAAGCTTTTGCGTCACAAACGTACTGGAGTTTTACAACAATGTGACAAAACTAAGAAGGGAGAGAGAGAGGGATGGGTGGATTGCATTTTCTTGAACTACAAAAAGGTATTTGACACAAGTCCGCACAAGAGATTAGTGCAAAAACTACAGGAGCTGGCACGAATAATAGAAAAGGCACTGCAGCGCCTAAGAGAATACCTGACAGGAACGAAAGAACGAGTGATGGTACGTGACGAGGTGTCAGAGTGGGCGCCTGTGACGAGCAAAGTTTCACAAGGGTCAGTCCTAGGTCCAGTGCTGTTTCTGGTATATGTGAATGACATGACGGAAGGGATAGATTCAGCGGTGTCCTTGTTTGAAGACGATGTGAAGCTAATGCGAAGAATTCAAGTAGACGAGGATCAGGTGGGACTACAAAGGGACCTGGACAGTTTTCAAGCCTGGTCCAACAACTATCTCCTTGAGTTTAACTCCACCAAATGCAAAGTCATAAAGAATGGGGTTGGTAAAAAAAGACCATAGGTGGCCAAACATTGCAAACCTCACTCTATTAATAAGATCTTGGGATGAGTAAAATACTGAGCAGTTCTCCTGATTCAAATATCAACCAAATAAATGCAGCAGCAAATGGGCGCCTGGCAAACCTAAGAATAGCATTTCGACAATTGAGTAAGGAATCATTCAAGACTCTGTATACGTTGTATGTCAGGCTCATATTGGAGTATGCAGCACCAGCATGGAACCCATACCTGGTCAAGTACGTCAAGAAATTAGAAAAGTACAAAGATTTGCAACAAGACTAGTCCCAGAGCTAAGGGAGTAAGTCGTACGAGGAGAGGATAAAGGAAATCAACCTGACGACACTGGAGGAGAGGAGAGATAGGGGTACATGATAACATACAAAATACTGAGAGAAATTGAGAGGGTGCATATTTGACAGGATGTTTAAGAGACAGGACACAGCAACACGAGACAGGACACAGCAACAAGAGACAGGACACAGCAACACGAGACAGGACACAGCAACACGAGACAGGACACAGCAACACGAGACAGGACACAGCAACAAGAGACAGGACACAGCAACACGAGACAGGCACAGCAACACAGACAGGGCACAGCAACAAGAGACAGGACACAGCAACACGAGACAGGTCACAGCAACACGAGACAGGACACAGCAACAAGAGACAGGACACGGCAAAAAAGAGGGCAGGACACAGCAACAAGAGACAAGACACAGCAACAAGAGACCCGGACACAGCAACACAGACAGGACACAGCAACAAAGACAGGACACAGCAACACGAGACAGGACACAGCAACAAGAGACCCTGACACAGCAACAAGAGACAGGACACAGCAACAAGAGACAGGACACAGCAACACGAGACCCGGACACAGCAACAAGAGACCAGAACACAGCAACAAGAAACAGGACACAGCAACAAAGACAGGACACAGCAACAAGGGGACAGGACACAGCAACAAGAGACAGGCCACAGCAACAAGAGACAGGACACAGCAACACGAGACAGGACACAGCAACAAGAGACAGGACACAGCAACAAGAGACAGGACACAGCAACAAGAGACAGGACACAGCAACAAGAGACAGGACACAGCAACAAGAGACAGGACACAGCAACAAGAGACAGGACACAGCAACAAGAGACAGGACACAGCAACAAGAGACAGGACACAGCAACACGAGACAGGACACAGCAACACGAGACAGGACACAGCAATAAGAGACAGGACACAGCAACAAGAGACAGGACACAGCAACAAGGGGTCATAACTGAAAGTTGAAAACTCAGATGAATTACCGAATTTTTTTATTAATACATCGGCCGTCTCCCACCTTGGCAGGGTAACCCGAAAAAGAAAATCTTTCATCATCACTGTCCATCACTGTCTTCCCAGAGGCGCGCTCACACTGCAGTTATAAAATTGCAACATTAACACCCCTCCTTCAAAGTGCAGACACTGTACTTCCCATCTCCAGGACTCAAGTCCCACTTTCCGGTTTCCTGAATCCCTCCATAAATGAAACCTTGCAAACACTCCAACAGCACATCAAGTTCTAAAACGCCATTTGTCTCTACTCACTCTTGTATAACACGCTCACGCATGTTTGCTGGAAGTCCAAGCCCCTCACACTCAAACAGTCTGGAGAGTGATGTAGTGGAGGCAGGATGCATACATAGCTTTAAGAAGAGATACGACAAAGCTCATGGAGCAGGAAGAGAGTGGACCTAATAACGATCAGCGCAGAGGCGTGATCAGGAGCTGTGACTCGACCCCTGCAGCATCAAATAGGTAAGTACACACACATAGTGAGTAAAATTAGGGTATTCTTCCAGAATGGTTTGTAGTGTACAAATGTGGAAAAAAAAGGAACTGTTCAACTGTCTCCCAGTATACATAAGGGGGATTACCAATAACTAATATTTTTAATTTATCTCTTCAAACAGGTGCAGTGTCTGATATGTGGAAGATGGCTAATGTAATTCCTATTTTTAAAACAGGGGACAAGTCGTTACCGTCAAATTACCGCCCAATAAGCCTGACCTCAATTGTAGGCAAATTACTAGAGTCAATTATAGCTGAGATTATAAGAAGCCATCTCGATAAGCATAGCTTGATTAATGATACTCAGCATGGATTCACAAGAGGCCGGTCTTGTCTAACTAATTTATTAACTTTCTTCAGTAAAGCTTTTGAGGCTGTTGACCACGATAAAGAATTTGATACTATTTACTTAGATTTAGTAAGGCATTTGATAGAGTTCCGCACCAAAGACTGTTGAAGAAAGTAGCAGCTCATGGCATTGGGGGAAGGGTGCTCTCGTGGATCGAATCATGGCTCACAGACAGGAAGCAAAGAGTGTCCCATAAATGGGGTTAAATCCGAGTGGGAATCAGTAACAAGTGGCGTTCCACGGGGATCAGTCTTGGGCCCGTTTTGTTTTTTATATATCAATGATCTTGAGAAGGAATTACTAGTGAATAGCAAATTCGCCGATAAACACGAAGATAGGTAGGATAATTGTTTCAAACGTAGATGTTAGGGAACTTCAGAGGATTTAAAACAAACTCTACTCTTGGTCAAAAAGTGCAGATGCATTTCAAGTAGATAAATGCAAGGTTCTGAAGCTCGGGAGTGTCCATAACCCTACACTTATAAGTAAATAATGTAGAACTTATCCATACAGATTGCAAAAAAGGACTTGGGGGTTAAAGGGTAAGCAGCAACCTTAAACCAGACAGCAATGCCTAACGAAACGTAATAAGCAAATAGATTACGGGGATTTTATATCAAGAAGTGTAAGCAACAGAAGTCCAGGGGTCATACTCCCAGCTTTATACATCATTAGAAAAAGGCCTCACCTAGATTATCCCAGCTCAATTCTGGTCGCCATATTACAGAATGGACAAAAATTTCGTTAGAAAACTTTCAGCGTAGGATGACTAAATTAATACATAGCATTAGAAATCTTCCTTATGAAGAAAGATTGAAGACTCTTTAATTTAAACATTCACTTGTTAACGAAGAAAGAGGGGAGACCTGATCGAAGTGTAAAAGTGGAAATGGGTATTAATAAAGGGGATATTAACAAGGTCTTGAGGATATCTCCCAAGAGAGAACCCGCAGAAAATGGATTTAAATTAGATAAGTTTAGATTTAGAAAGGACTTAGGAAAGTATTGGTTGGAAAATAGGGTATTAGATGAGTGGAACAGTCTACCTATTTGGGGTTATTGGGGCTAAGGATTTTGGGGTTTAGTTTCAAATTTAGGTTGGATAAATACATGAGTGGGATGGGTTGGATTTGAGTGGGACTTGCACATCAGAGCTTATTTCTTGGGTAGCATTGAAAATTGGGTAGGTCAAATGTTTGTTAGTGGGATGAATTGTAAAGGACCTGCCTAGTATGGGCCAACAGGCCTGCTGCAGTGTTCCTCCTTTCTTATGTTCTTATGTTCTTATGTACCCCTGGCTGTCTTTTAACAAGGCACTGGACAGTCAGCTTGCGTGCGGCCAGCAGTAACAGCCTGGTTGATCAGACACTGATCCACCATGAGGCCTGGTCTCAGACCGAGCCTCGGGGGCGTTAACCCCCCGAAAACATCTCCAGGTAAACTCCAGGTAAACTTCAGATAAACTCCAGGTAAACTCCAGGTAAACTCCAGGTAATTTCCAGGTTACAAGTGTCTTATTCATCAAGTTGGTGGTATTTAATACTATGTTTGATGACAATACTTACATTGTTGTTGTAGTTGAAGAGGCCGTGTTTCTGGGGCACTGTGAAGTAGTTCCAGTCTGACTCACTCTGCATCAGGAACGCATTCATCCCAGGGATCTGAGACTCGGGGGGCGGCGGCCCCCCTGACTCCAGCACCAGCACCTTCCACTCCCTCACCTCAGCCAGCCTGGACGCCACGGCACTCCCGGCTGACCCTGACCCCACTGAAGAACAAGGTCAACCTGTAACATTACTACTGAAGAACAAGGTCAAGCTGTAACATTACTGAAGAACAAGGTCAACCTGTAACATTACTGAAGAACAAGGTCAAGCTGTAACATTACTGAAGAACAAGGTCAAGCTGTAACATTACTACTGAAGAACAAGGTCAAGCTGTAACATTACTACTGAAGAACAAGGTCAACCTGTAACATTACTACTGAAGAACAAGGTCCCAAACTGTAACATTACTAAATGAAAACAAGGTCAAGCGAACATTACTACTGAAGAACAAGGGCAAGCTGTAACATCACTACTGAAGAACAAGGTCAACTGTAAAATAAATACTGAAGAACAAGGTCCAACCTGTAACACACTACTGGGAAAAACAAGGTCAACCTGTAACATTACTACTGAAAAACAAGGTCAAGCGTAACATTACTGAAAACAAGGGCAAGTTTTAACATACTGAAGAACAAAAGGGCAAGCTGAAACATTACTGAAGAACAAGGTCAAGCTTTAACATTACTGAAGAACAAGGTCAACCTGTAACATTACTGAAGAACAAGGTCAAGCTGTAACATTACTGAAGAACAAGGTCAACCTGTAACATCACTACTGAAGAACAAGGTCAAGCTGTAACATTACTACTGAAGAACAAGGTCAAGCTGTAACATTACTACTGAAGAACAAGGTCAAGCTGTAACATTACTACTGAAGAACAAGGTCAAGCTGAACATCACTAAATGAAGAACAAGGTCAAGCTGTAACATTACTACTGAAGAACAAGGGTCAAAGCTGTAACATTACACGAAGAACAAAGTCAAGCTGTAACATTACTACTGAAGAACAAGGTCAAGCTGTTTAAAATTACTACTGAAGAACAAGGCAAGCTGTAACATCACTACTGAAGAACAAGGTCAAGCTGTAACATCACTACTGAAGAACAAGGTCAAGCTGTAACATCACTACTGAAGAACAAGGTCAAGCTGTAACATTACTGAAGAACAAGGTCAACCTGTAACATTACTGAAGAACAAGGTCAAGCTGTAACATTACTGAAGAACAAGGTCAACCTGTAACATCACACGAAGAACAAAGGGCAAGCGTAACATTACTACTGAAGAACAAGGTCAAGCTGTAAAAATTACTACTGAAAAAACAAGGTCAAGCTGTAAACATTACTACTGAAGAACAAGGTCAAGCTGTAACATCACTACTGAAGAACAAGGTCAAGCTGTAACATTACTACTGAAGAACAAGGTCAAGCTGTAACATCACTACTGAAGAACAAGGTCAAGCTGTAACATTACTACTGAAGAACAAGGTCAAGCTGTAACATCACTACTGAAGAACAAGGTCAAGCTGTAACATTACTACTGAAGAACAAGGTCCAAAACTGTAACATCACTACGAAGAACAAGGGTCAAGCTGTAACATTACTACTGAAGAACAAGGTCAATCTGTAACATCACTACTGAAGAACAAGGTCAAGCTGTAACATCACTACTGAAGAACAAGGTCAAGCTGTAACATTACTACTGAAGAACAAGGTCAAGCTGTAACATCACTACTGAAGAACAAGGTCAACCTGTAACATCACTACTGAAGAACAAGGTCAAGCTGTAACATCACTACTGAAGAACAAGGTCAAGCTGTAACATTACTACTGAAGAACAAGGTCAACCTGTAACATCACTACTGAAGAACAAGGTCAACCTGTAACATCACTACTGAAGAACAAGGTCAAGCTGTAACCATCACTACAGAAAACAAGGCAAGCTGTAACATTACTACTGAAGAACAAGGTCAAGCTGTAACATCACTACTGAAGAACAAGGTCAAGCTGTAACATTACTACTGAAGAACAAGGTCAAGCTGTAACATTACTGAAGAACAAGGTCAAGCTGTAACATCACTACTGAAGAACAAGGTCAAGCTGTAACATTACTACTGAAGAACAAGGTCAAGCTGTAACATTACTACTGAAGAACAAGGTCAACCTGTAACATTACTGAAGAACAAGGTCAAGCTGTAACATTACTACTGAAGAACAAGGTCAAGCTGTAACATTACTGAAGAACAAGGTCAACCTGTAACATTACTGAAGAACAATGTCAAGCTGTAACATTACTACTGAAGAACAAGCTTCAGTTATATCCTCACTGAAGAACAAGCTTCAGTTTTATCCTCACTGAAGAACAAGCTTCAGGTATTATATCCTCTCTGAAGAACAAGCTTCAGTTAATCCTCTCTGAAAACAAGCTTCAATTATATACCTCTCTGAAGAACAAGCTTCAGTTATAAACCTCACTGAAGAACAAGCTTCAGTTATATCCTCACTGAAGAACAAGCTTCAGTTATATCCTCTCTGAAGAACAAGCTTCAGTTATATCCTCTCTGAAGAACAAGCTTCAGTTATATCCTCACTGAAGAACAAGCTTCAGTTATAATCCCACAGAAGAACAAGCTTCAGTTATTCCTCTCGAAGAACAAGCTTCAGTTATAAACCTCTCTGAAGAAAAAAGCTTCAGTTATATCCTCACTGAAGAACAACTTCAGTTATATCCTCACTGAAGAACAAGCTTTAGTTATAATCCTCACGAAGAACAAGCTTCAGTTATAAACCTCACTGAAGAACAGCTTCAGTTATATCCTCACTGAAAAAACAAGCTTCAGTTATATCCTCACTGAAGAACAAGCTTCAGTTATATCCTCACTGAAGAACAAGCTTCAGTTATATCCTCACTGAAGAACAAGCTTCAGTTATATCCTCCGAAGAACAAGCTTTAGTTATATCCTCTCGAAGAACAAGCTTCAGTTTATATCCCTCACTGAAGAACAAGCTTCAGTTATATCCTCACTGAAGAACAAGCTTCAGTTATATCCTCACTGAAGAACAAGCTTCAGTTATATCCTCTCTGAAGAACAAGCTTCATTTTTTTATCCTCACTGAGAACAAGCTTTCATTCATATCCTCACTGAAGAACAAGCTTCAGTTATATCCCACTGAAGAACAAGCTTCAGTCATATCCCACTGAAGAACAAGCTTCAGTTATATCCTCACTGAAGAACAAGCTTCAGTTATATCCTCACTGAAGAACAAGCTTCAGTTATATCCTCTCTGAAGAACAAGCTTCAGTTATATCCTCACTGAAGAACAAGCTTCAGTTATAAACCTCTCTGAAGAACAAGCTCAGTTATATCCTCTCTGAAGAACAAGCTTCAGTTATATCCTCTCTGAAAACAAGCTCAGTCATATCCCACTGAAGAACAAGCTTCATTAATCCTCACTGAAAACAAGCTTCAGTCATATCCTCACTGAAGAACAAGCTTCAGTTATCCTCACTGAAGAACAAGCTTCAGTCATATCCTCCCCTGAAGAACAACCTTCAGTTATATCCTCACTGAAGAACAAGCTTCAGTCATATCCTCACTGAAGAACAAGCTTCAGTTAAAATCCTCACTGAAAAAAAAAGCTTCATTATATCCTCTCTGAAGAACAAGCTTCAGTTATATCCTCTCTGAAGAACAAGCTTCAGTTATATCCTCACTGAAGAACAAGCTTCAGTTATATCCTCACTGAAGAACAAGCTTCAGTTATATCCTCTCTGAAGAACAAGCTTCAGTTATATCCTCTCTGAAGAACAAGCTTCAGTTTTTAACCTCACTGAAGAACAAGCTTCAGTTATACCCCCACTGAAGAACAAGCTTCATTATATCCTCACTGAAGAACAAGCTTCAGTTATATCCTCACTGAAGAACAAGCTTCAGTTATATCCTCACTGAAGAACAAGCTTCAGTTATATCCTCACTGAAGAACAAGCTTCAGTTATATCCTCACTGAAGAACAAGCTTCATTTTTATCCTCACTGAAGAACAAGCTTCAGTTTTTTATCCTCCCTGAAGAACAAGCTTCAGTTATAACCTCTCCGAAGAACAAGGGTTCAGTTATATCCCACTGAAGAACAAGCCTTCAGTTATATCCCACTGAAAACAAGCTTCAGTTATATCCTCACTGAAGAACAAGCTTCAGTTATATCCTCTCTGAAGAACAAGCTTCAGTTATATCCTCACTGAAGAACAAGCTTCAGTCATATCCTCACTGAAGAACAAGCTTCAGTTATAATCCTCAACTGAAGAACAAGCTTCAGTCATATCCTCACTGAAGAACAAGCTTCAGTTATATCCTCACTGAAAAACAAGCTCAGTTATATATCCTCACTGAAGAACAAGCTTCAGTTATATCCTCTCTGAAGAAAAAGCTTCAGTTATATCCTCACTGAAGAACAAGCTTCATTATATCCCTCTAGAAGACAAGCTTCAGTTATATCCTCTCTGAAGAACAAGCTTCAGTTATATCCTCTCTGAAGAACAAGCTTCAGTCATATCCTCACTGAAGAACAAGCTTCAGTTATATCCTCACTGAAGAACAAGCTTCAGTCATATCCTCACTGAAGAACAAGCTTCAGTTATATCCTCACTGAAGAACAAGCTTCAGTCATATCCTCACTGAAGAACAACCTTCAGTTATATCCTCACTGAAGAACAAGCTTCATCATATCCTCACTGAAGAACAAGCTTCAGTTATATCCTCACTGAAAAAAAAAGCTTCAGTTTATATCCTCTCTGAAGAACAAGCTTCAGTTATATCCTCTCTGAAGAACAAGCTTCAGTTATATCCTCACTGAAGAACAAGCTTCAGTCATATCCTCACTGAAGAACAAGCTTCAGTTATATCCTCACTGAAGAACAAGCTTCAGTTATATCCTCACTGAAGAACAAGCTTCAGTTATATCCTCACTGAAGAACAAGCTTCAGTCATATCCTCACTGAAGAACAAGCTTCAGTTATATCCTCACTGAAGAACAAGCTTCAGTTATATCCTCTCTGAAGAACAAGCTTCAGTTTAAAATCCTCCTGAAGAACAACTTCAGTTATAAACCTCACTGAAGAAACAAGCTTCATCATATCCTCACTGAAGAACAAGCTTCAGTTATATCCTCTCTGAAGAACAAGCTTCAGTTATATCCTCACTGAAGAACAAGCTTCAGTTTTTAACCTCACTGAAGAAAAAGCTTCAGTTATATCCTCACGAAGAACAAGCTTTAGTTATATCCTCACTGAAGAACAAGCTTCAGTTATATCCTCACTGAAGAACAAGCTTCAGTTATATCCTCACTGAAGAACAAGCTTCAGTCATATCCTCACTGAAGAACAAGCTTCAGTTATATCCTCTCTGAAGAACAAGCTTCAGTTATATCCTCACTGAAGAACAAGCTTCAGTTATATCCTCACTGAAGAACAAGCTTCAGTTATATCCTCACTGAAGAACAATCTTCAGTCATATCCTCACTGAAGAACAAGCTTCAGTTATATCCTCTCTGAAGAACAAGCTTCAGTTATATCCTCACTGAAGAACAAGGTCACACTATACTGAAAGTTTGATGCGAGGATCAAGATGGGGAACTCTTACATAATGTTAGATAAATGAACACTTATGCAAATAATGTGACATTGTACAGTCCGTGGTTCGATCCCCTGTACGGGTGGAAACATTTAGCGTGTTTCCTTAAACCTGCTGTCCCTGTTCACCTAGTAGTAGGTAGGTACCTGGGTGTTAGTCGACTGGTTTGGGTCGCATCCTGGGGACAGGATTTTCTGTACAGTATAATCATTGTCAGTTAGGTCTGTACATGTTGTATCATGTGCTTGTAGAAATCAAAATTAATATTTTTACATACTGACCAACAATGAAGTCGTACTGAGGCAGGAGGTGAGCAGAGTCGTCATAGTTATCCTGATCTATGTTGCCCTTTAGCATGAAGAGCACCAAGAACCTGACCAGTGACTGAGTGATGACCAGGGTGGCTGGCCGACGCATCCTGCCTCACTACACACACCTCTCATATGATGATCCAACCAGATCAAGAGTCTGCAACCTGAAAAACAAGATAAGTTTGCCTTCTGTTAGTGTTGTAAGTGTCGCGTGGCTTGGTTGGTAACGCTCTTGCCGGGCACAATGAGTGTACATGGTTAGATCCCCAACATAGGAGGAAATGCTGGGCTAATCCTCCTGGTTAAAAATCTAAGATAATTATATGTGAGGAGGAATCAAACTCATTGGGAGTGGGGAGAGGGGGGTTACATACTTCTGCAAAATTATCGATTTCCGTTATTTAGGTTAGATTTAGTTAGGTTAAATAGTCTGTCAATAAGAAATCATCAATTATATCATTCCACAACACCAATTAAGGAAATATAAGGTAAAGTCCATGAAAACTGCTTGACACGGGAACAAAACCCGAGAAGCCACCCAGCGCAGTAAAGCCATGTCAGAGAATCACTGTTTAAAATACTCGTTAAACAGTCACCCATATGACTGTCTTAACTACAGTGAAATAGTCTGTTATTGAGAGGATTGGCTGTGATCCAAGAAAGGGGAGGATAACTTTAATAACTTGAGTCAAGGAACCTTCACAGTCAGAACATTTATCTAAGTAAACTTCCCGTCACGAGTGGCTCCATCAGTCACTCATGGAGCCACTCCTCCCGATTTTTTTTTCTTTCAGTAAATGTCGTGGACTGTACATAGGCGGAGTGACCTCAACCATCATCAGAACTCATTGTGAATATTAATAACACTACCTGGGGACCTCATCAATATATACTCTAAGAGTTTAGTTATATCAATATTTCATGGATTCAAGTATTCCTGAGCGGTGGTGTTATGTGATACACTGGGATACCTGATTAGAGAAGAACCAAAGATTTGCAAGGAGATTAGCACAGAAACATATGGGAAAAAGAATGCGAGGGAAGATTTAGGTAATTCAAACTCATTCACAATATGCGAGAGGACGGCAAGATCTGAAGAATTCTTGGAGGATTAGGTAATGGATAGGAAGAGGCTTTATAAGGAATGAGTAGAGGGAGACAGGGGCACAAGAGACGCAGATGAGCTATAGGAGTATTAGGGAGCATCTTGGTGGTTTGGGTAAATATTTGAAGATTAAAGAATAGTACGAGCAGCCCCAGGAACCGGAAATTGGTTAAACCTGATGAATTGAGAGGCAGGACAAGGGAATATGACTCAATCTCTTGCAAAGAAAAAGGTGAGAGAACACACATACACACACACACACACACACACACACACACACAACACACACACACACACACCAACACACACACACACACACACACACCAAGAGAAGAATACGATGAGAGCAACAGAGCCATGGTCGACACACTAGCCGAGGTGGCCAGGAGAGCAGCACACATGGGGGGGAGCAAAGTTACTAGTTATGGGTGATTTCAATCACAAGGAGATTGACTGGGAAAACCTGGAGCCCCATGGGGGTCCCGAAACATGGAGAGCCAAGATGATGGATATAGTACTGGAAAACCTCATGCATCAACATGTTAAAGACACTACCAGAGAGAGAGAAGATGAACCAGCAAGACTGGACCTTGTATTCACCTTGAGTAGTTCAGACATCGAGGATATCTTGTATGAAAGGCCCCTGGGAGCTATTGATCATGTGGTTCTGTGCTTCGATTACATAGTTGAGCTCCAAGTGGAGAGGGTAGCAGGAATAGGGTGGGAAAACCAAACTACAAAAGGAGGAACTACTCAGGCATGAGGAACTTCCTTCAAAACATTCAGTGGGAGAGGGAACTGACAGGAAAACCAGTACAAGAAATGATGGACTATGTGGCAACAAAATGCAAGGAGGCAGAGGAGAGGTTTGTTCCCAAGGGAAACAGAAATAATGGGAAGAACAGAACGAGTCCTTGGTTCACTCAAAGGTGTAGGGAGGCAAAAACTAGGTGTACTAGAGAATGGAAAAGGTACAGAAGACAGAGAACTCAGGAAGATAAAGAGATTAGCCGAAGAGCCAGAAACGAATATGCACAGATAAGAAGGGAGGCTCAGCGACAATATGAAAATGACATAGCATCGAAAGTCAAGACTGACCCGAAGCTGTTGTACAACCACATCAGGAGGAAAACAACAGTCAAGGACCATGTAATCAGACTGAGGAAGGGTGATGGGGAATTCACAAGAAACGACCGAGAGGTATGTCAGGAGCTCAACACGAGATTTAAAGAAGTATTTACAGTGGAAACCAGTAGGACTCCAGGAAATCAGAACAGGGTGGAACACCAGCAAGTGCTGGATGAGGTACATATAACCAAGGAGGAAGTGAAGAAGCTGCTATGCGAACTTGACACCTCAAAGGCGGTGGGACCAGATATCTCTCCGTGGGTCCTTAAAGAGGGAGCAGAGATATTGTGTGTGCCATTAACAAAGATCTTCAACACATCATTTGAAACTGGGCAACTCCCTGAGGTATGGAAGATGGCAAATGTAGTCCCAATTTTTAAAAAGGGAGACAGACATGAGGCACTAAACTACAGATCTGTATCACTAACGTGTATAGTATGCAAGGTCATGGAGAAGATCATCAGGAGGAGAGTGGTGGAGCACCTGGAAAGAAACAAGTGAATAATTGACAACCAGCACGGTTTCAGGGAAGGAAAATCCTGTGTCACAAACCTACTAAAGTTTTATGACAAGGTGACAGAAGTAAGAAAGAGAGAGAGGGGTGGGTCGACTGCATTTTTTTGGACTGCAAAAAGGCCTTCGACACAGTTCCTCACAAGAGGTTACTGCAAAAGCTAGAGGATCAGGCACACATAACAGGAAAGGCACTGCAATGGATCAGAGAATACCTGACAGGGAGGCAACAACGAGTCATGGTACGTGACGAGGTGTCAGAGTGGGCGCTTGTGACAAGCGGGGTTCCACAGGGATCAGTCATACGACCTGTGCTGTTCTTGGTATATGTGAACGACATAACGGAAGGGATAGACTCAAAAGTGTCCTTGTTTGCAGATAATGTGAAGTTAATGAGAAGAATCAGGCAGGACTACAAAGAGACCTGGACAGGCTACAAGCCTGGTCCAGCAACTGGCTCCTTGAGTTTAACCCTGCCAAATGCAAAGTCATGAAGATTGGGGAAGGGCAAAGAAGACTGCAGACACAATATAGTTTAGATGGCCAAAGACTGCAAACCTCACTCAAGGAAAAAATTCTGGGGGTGAGTATAACACCGAGCATATCTCCTGAGGCGCACATCAATCAGATAACTGCTGCAGCATACGGGCGCCTGGCAAACCTACGGATATCGTTCCGATACCTCAGTAAGGATTCGTTCAAGACTCTGTATACCATTTACGTCAGGCCCATACTGGAGTATGCAGCACCAGTTTGGAATCCACACCTAGTCAAGCACGTCAAGAAATTAGAGAAAGTGCAAATGTTTGCAACAAGGATAGTCCCAGAGCTACGGGGATTGTCCTACGAAGAAAGGTTGAGGGAAATCGGCCTGACGACACTGGAGGACAGGAGGGTCAGGGGAGACATGATAACGACATATAAAATACTGCGCGGAATAGACAAGGTGGACAAAGACGGGATGTTCCAGAGATGGGACACAGACACAAGAGGTCACAATTGGAAGTTGAAGACTCAGATGAATCAAAGGGATGTTAGGAAGTATTTCTTCAATCATAGAGTAGTCAGACCGTGGAATAGCCTAGAAAGTGACGTAGTGGAGGCGGGAACTATACATAGTTTGAAGGCGAGGTATGATCGAGCTCATGGGGCAGGGAGAGAGAGGACTTAGTAGCAATCAGCGAAGAGGCGGGGCCAGGAGCTATGACTCGACCCCTGCAACCACAAATAGGTGAGTACAAATAGGTGAGTACACACACACACACAAACACACACACACACATGCACATGCACACATACATGCACACACATGTGTGTGCTTGGGGGCTCAGAGGTGAAGGCGACGGCTCAGGGATAAGAGGAAGATGGTCCTGGGAGAATGGATGGAATAGCAATGTAAAAGGATGGAATAAGAGTGGGAGACCAAACTAGGTGAGCTTTCTACAAATATGGAGAAGAGGATAGAGGAAAAGAAGATCCGGGAGTCACAAGCTAAAGCCACTGAAGCCAGGATACAGTCCCTAAAATACGAGGTAAATATGCTAAAGCGAGTTACAGGGGCATGGCACCTGAAGAAGGCACACCCCTACTAAACAAGGAGCCCAGCAGAAGGGAAGGAGACAAGTTTTACACTAAGGCCCTATCAGTCCACCAAGCAAGGCAGAGGAATATAGGGTGAGAGTTATTAGGAGATGGGATAACAGTAAGGATGGAGAAGGTAGAAAAAGTGACAGGTCCCATGCAGAGGTACGACAATGCCACCAAAAGTTACAGGAAAAAATAAGGGAGACAATGGCTATAGACAAATGGGACCCAGTGACACTAAGGGAAAGGCAATGGGAGAAGGAGAGGGAGAGGCCAATGTTTATTCGTAGGCTTAAGGAGAGCGAAGGAAGAACACATGATAAAAGATGGCAGAAAGCAAAACAGGTGATTGAAAACATCATCAGAGAAATAAGCAAGGATGATATGACTGAGAATAGGAGGGTGCTTGAAGGGGAGAAATTGGCTGGTCAGAATAATTTTCAAGACAGAAATGGTGCAGAACAGGATCTTGCAAGAGAAACAAACCACATAAGAACATAAGAACGAAGGAACACTGCAGCAGAGTGCAGATTCAGGGCCCATAGTCTATCCTCATAGGGAAGGTTTCTGATACATGGGGTCAACTTTGTCATCCTCCTTTGTACGTTTTCCAGAGCATTTATATCCATTCTGTAATACGGTGACCAAAACTGTGCAGCATAATCTAAATGAGGCCTAACCAAGGATGTATAGAGTTGAAGAACAACCTGAGGACTCCTATTATTTATGCTTCTTGATATGAAGCCAAGGATTCTATTAGCTTTATTGCAAACACTTATGCACTGTTGTCTTGGTTTCAGATTACTGCTAACCAGAAGTCCTAAATCTTTTTCGCAATCCGTAATATTAAGATCTACATTATTTAGTTTATATGTGGCATGGTTATTGTCCTGTCCAACATTTAGAACTTTGCATTTGTCAATATTAAACTGCATCTGCCACTTCTCCGACCACTGCATCAGTCTATTCAAATCTTCCTGGAGTGCTCTAATGTCCTCGTCAGAATGAATTCGACGGCCTATTGTGGTGTCATCGGCAAACTTGCTGATGTCGCTCTTTATGCCCTCATCAATGTCGTTTATGTAGATTGTGAACAGCAGGGGGCCCAACACTGACCCCTGTGGAACACCGCTCATGACGCTTCCCCACTCTGATTTCTCCCCATTTATGCAAACTCTCTGCTGCCTATTTGTCAACCATGCCTCTATCCAGGAAAAAATTTCTCCTCCTATTCCATGTGCCTTAATTTTCCTCAATAGTCTCTGATGTGGGACCCTGTCAAAGGCCTTACTGAAGTCCATGTACACAATATCATATTCATTACCATGATCTACCTCCTCAAATACCTTAGTGAAAAAAGTTAATAAATTCGTAAGGCAGGAACGCTCCTTTGTAAAACCATGCTGAGATTCGTTGATTAATTTATGCTTTTCAAGGTGGCTACGAACTGCCTCGGCAATTATTGATTCCATAAATTTTCCCACTATGGAAGTTAGGCTTATTGGTCTATAGTTCGAAGCTAAGGACCTGTCACCTGCTTTGAAAATAGGTATCACATTTGCCATTTTCCACTTATCTGGCACCATGCCAGTTTGTAATGATATGTTGAAAAGATTAGCCAAAGGTTTGCTAAGCTCCTCTTTACATTCCTTTAGAACCCTTGCATACAGTTCATCAGGGCCTGGGGATTTGTTAGGTTTTAATTTATTTATTTGCCTAAGGACCATGTCACTTGTGACCCTAATCGTGCACAGTTTATTATCGTCCTGTTTTACATAATTTATCATTTCTGGAATATCGCTGGTGTCCTCCTGTGTAAAAACGAGAGGAAGTATGTGTTAAAAATTCTACACATTTCCTTATCACTGTCAGTGAGCTGACCCGAGGAACTTTTGAGTGGGCCTATCTTGTCCCTGATCTTACTTCTGTATACCTGAAATAATCCTTTTGGGTTAGTCTTCGATTCTCTTGCAACTTTAACCTCATAATCTCTTTTTGCTTTTCTAATTCCCTTTTTTATTTCTCTCTTTAACTCAATATATCGATTTCTTAATTGCCCCTCTCCTCTTTTGATTTGCCTATATATGCCTCTCTTTTGACCAATCAGATATTTTAATCTATTGTTCATTCATTTAGGATCATTTTTGTTTGATCTGATTTCCCTATTTGGAACATAATTTGACTGAGCAGCTAAAATTATGCCCTGGAAAGCGTCATATCGGCAACCATCACCACCTACCTGACCCTAAGTCAGGTCATTCCAGTTCAGCCCACCTAAGTAATTTTTCAGTCCTATGAAATCAGCAAAGCGAAAGTCAGGGACAGAGACTTGATTGCCATTATTAGGGGAATTCCATGATATATTAAAACTGAGTGATTTGTGATCACTTTCCCCAATCTCATCATTAACCTCAAGATTATTAATTAGTGTTTCCCTGCTGGCAAGAACCAAGTCAAGGAGGTTATTGCCCCTAGTTGGCTCTGTCACAAACTGTTTTAAAAAACAATCCTGGATCGTATCAAGAAAGTCACCTGACTCTAAATTTCCTGTCAAATTGCTCCAGTCAATCTGTCTGTAGTTGAAATCTCCCATTAGCACAACATTTTCGTATGTAGATTCCTCACGAATTTCGTCCAACAGAAGTTTACTGCACTCCCTATCAAGATTTGGGTCCCTGTAAATCACACCAAAAATTAGTTTTTCTCGGCCCTCGAGAAGCTGTAACCAAACAGATTCAGTGGCTGACGCTTCTAATTTTATATCTTGTCTAACACAACAATTTAAATTGTCTCTGACATATATCGCTACTCCACCACCCTTCCTGCTGACCCTGTCAGTGTGGAATAATTTATAGCCTTGTATGTGACATTCAGAGGGCATCCCTCTATCTTTCAGATTGAGCCAGGTCTCTGTTATGGCAATAATATCTATGTTTCCTGCACTTGCAATTAATCTTAGCTCATCTATCTTATTTCTTACACTCCTGCTATTAGTATAGTAAACCTTAAGGGAGCTAGTCCCTTGCTGCCCTCTGCTGCCCTCTGCTGTCCCCCTTTGTTTGCTGACCTGATCTATTGTCTTTATTTATAACTTCATGCTGAATGCCTTTTATACATTTACTGTTTCCAACCCTAGTGTTGCAACCTGCTTGTTTCCCACACACACCCATACCTCTATCTTCTATCAGTTTAAAATCATAGGCATTTCACCAATGGCCTTCTCAATTGAGTTTGCAAGTGCTACCACCCCAGCCCCAGAGAGATGTACACCATCCCTTCCATACATAACATGTTTGCCATAAAAGTTGTTCCAGTTGTCAATGAATGGGATTGCAAGTTCCTTGCAGTATCTGTCTAGCCAGCAATTTACACCAATTGCCCTAGACAACCATTCATTTCCTACTCCCCTTCTAGGCAAGATGCTACATATGATTGGGACCCCTCCCTTAGACTTAATGAAATCTATAGCTGACCTGTACTTATATAGCAGCTCTTCTCTCCTACCCTTCCCAATATCATTTCCACCAGCACTGAGACAGATAATAGGCTTGTTCCCATTACCTGACATGATATTATCCAGCCTGTTAACTATGTCACCAACACCAGCTCCAGGGAAGCACACTCTGTCTCTCATTTTTTATTCCTATTACAAAAAGCACGGTCAATATATCTTACCTGAGAGTCACCAACCACAAGAATGTGCTTACCTCTGTTAGCAGGAGCAGTAGTACCCTTACCTTCACTGGCCACTGAAGTACATTCATCCTGAAGGACAGAGAAGCGATTTCCTACCTTCAGATCTTCACTCTTTACTTTCCTTATTCTGATTTTCCTCCCATTACTGGGAACCACTCGCCACTTGTAGCAGGTGCTGGACTGCACCTCACTGCTGGTAGCCGTTGCTACCTCCCCACCTACAGCCTCCTCACAGCGAGAGACAGACTGCACCTCGCTGCTAGAAGCCTCATTCCCCACAACTCCAGCCACCTCATACTCTCTCCCAGACCCATTGAGGTGGACCTTCAGCCTCCTAATCTCCTCCTGGAGAAGCAAGACCTCCTCCTTCAACTCTCCAACCTCAATTTTTAAAACACTGCAGAAGCAAGCCATGCTTTGTAACCGTCCACGCTAATCCCCAAAGCAGCTCAGGCTGAGCAAGTGCAAGCACTCACAGAACCACCATCAGAACCCCATGGCCAATCATGCATTCCCCCCCCCCCAAAAAAAAAAAAAACACAGTCCACACTTACAGCCACAACATGCTGTAGAATCCCACAGTACACTACCAGGTCACTAACCACCACAGACCCCCTAGAGCACAGTGTTGGAGAGGAATCTGAGGGTATGGTCCACCAATGCTGATGGAATAATGAACAATTGGAAGGAGTGGCATGACAGAATCAAAGAGGCATCACCAAACATCATAGCTCTCACAGAAACCAAGCTCACAGGAATGATAATAGATGCCATCTTTCCAACGAGATATCAGATCCCAAGGAAAGAACGAGGGAACAAAGAAGGTGGAGGATTGGCACTGATCATCAAAAACCAAGGGGATTTTGATGAGGCAGAGAGAGGAGGCAGAGGAAAAGAAAGAGACTACATAATAAGAACAATTCAGTCAGGAGGTCCCAAGGTGGTAATTGCAGTGATGTATAACCCAACAGAGCAACAGAAGAGAGTAACAGAGCGATGGTTGACACACTGACTGAAGGGGTAAAATTGCGTTAGCGCCAGAACTTAATTTTTCGTTCGATTTCTTTCATTGTTTTTTTTTTTTGTACGTAAAGAAGCACCTTTCCATTGTAATGTGACCAAGTTTCAAATGAGAAAAAAATTATTTACTAATAATCATATATATTGCACTGTATTTTCGTAATGGGACTTGGAGAAGCTGTTTTGGCATTATCTACGCATAAAACAATGCTAAACTGTATTTCTGATGGTTAAGTTTACTGTAATTTATCCTTTCTTCATTCTTAAAAAAAATAAAGTTTGTATGATTTTGACATTCAGCCAAATATCTGACTTTAGCCCTCACAAAAATAAAAAACAAATTATGATATCTCAAAATAATAACCACCAGCTGGCAAAACAATCTTTCCTTTATGTTGTCTGTGAATTTCATTGCATTCCTGCTATTATTAACGAAAATATAGCAATATATATGTGAATAACCTACTTCCGAGATAATCCGCGAAACAGCCGGACCACCTATTTTTTTTTTTTCAAGAAAATAGCATTTTTCTCAAGTTTATACTGCATTACGAGTGTATATCATAGTTACCCATGTCCGTTTTCTTTAATATAAGGACCCTGGAGGTGAAAGAAAGAGAATGAAAGCCATCCCTGACTATAGGAATATTATATTCCAGAGGGAACGCTCTAGTAATGTGCCATATATTATTCATTCTGGAGTATTTACCATATTTCTTTGTTATTTATATTGTTTATTATGTCATATTAGATCAATTGTGATAGATAAATAAGCCGTAGAAGCTGTAAAAGCGTTATATTGAAGCATATACCTCTGTATGTATGCTCAAATATTCCCCGGCCATCCCGAGACTGGAATTTTCCATGACGTCAGCAAAATTTTTCCCAGGAGGTTCCTGATTGGCTGTAAGTCTACGTATAAGTCCCACCCACTGTATTATAATGCTAAATCGTCAATTATTATCTTAGAAAGAATAATACAATAAATACACGAATAAAAACGGAAAAAAAAAGATTGACGACAGGTGAGCAGACCTGCCGCGGGTGGTGACGTCACCCTAAGTGTTTTAAATAACCATAATTCCTTGTAGGAATGTCGTAGAACAATGATTCTGGTGCCATTGTGTTGCCAGAGAGTTAAGCTATTTTTCTATATGATTAACTCAGTTTGTGAATTTTTCGACAAAATTTTTTCGCTCGCGCTGAGCCCGCTCTATTTATTCCAGAAGAGCTCATGAGAGCTGGGCAAAGTAACTGATTGTGGGTAACTTCAGTCACAAGGAAATTGACTGGAAGAACTTGGAGCCACATGGGGTCCCAGAAATGTGGAGGGCTAAGATGATCAGTGTGGTACTCTAAAACCTTACATACCAATTGCAATAGACACTACCAGAGAGGAGAGGATGAACCAGTAAGACTGGACTAGTATTCACCTTGAGTAGTGCAGATGAATACTAGTCCAGTCTTACTGGTTCATCCTCTCCTCTCTCTCTGGTATCGTCTATTGCAATTATTCACCTGGAGTAGTGACGATATTCATTACCTCTGTAACTTGCTCAGCTATCAAAACTTTGGAGTCCAGTCCCTGGACCAATTATGTACCTGGAGTTTACCTGGAGAGAGTTCCGGGGGTCAACGCCCCCGCGGCCCGGTCTGTGACCAGGCCTCCTGGTGGATCAGAGCCTGATCAACCAGGCTGTTGCTGCTGGCTGCACGCAAACCAACGTACGAGCCACAGCGCGGCTGATCAGGAACTGACTTTAGGTGCTTGTCCAGTGCCAGCTTGAAGACTGCCAGGGGTCTGTTGGTAATCCCCCTTATGTGTGCTGGGAGGCAGTTGAACAGTCTCGGGCCCCTGACACTTATTGTATGGTCTCTTAACGTGCTAGTGACACCCCTGCTCTTCATTGGGGGGATGGTGCATCGTCTGCCAAGTCTTTTGCTTTCGTAGTTAGCGATTTTCGTGTGCAAGTTCGGTACTAGTCCCTCTAGGATTTTCCAGGTGTATATAACCATGTATCTCTCCCTCCTGCGTTCCAGGGAATACAGGTTTAGGAACCTCAAGCGCTCCCAATAATTGAGGTGTTTTATCTCCATTATGCGTGCCGTGAAAGTTCTCTGTACATTTTCTAGGTCGGCAATTTCACCTGCCTTGAAAGGTGCTGTTAGTGTGCAGCAATATTCCAGCCTAGATAGAACAAGTGACCTGAAGAGTGTCATCATGGGCTTGGCCTCCCTAGTTTTGAAGGTTCTCATTATCCATCCTGTCATTTTTCTAGCAGATGCGATGATACAATGTTATGGTCCTTGAAGGTGAGATCCTCCGACATGATCACTCCCAGGTCTTTGACGTTGGTGTTTCGCTCTATTTTGTGGCCAGAATTTGTTTTGTACTCTGATGAAGATTTAATTTCCTCATGTTTACCATATCTGAGTAATTGAAATTTCTCATCGTTGAACTTCATATTGTTTTCTGCAGCCCACTGAAAGATTTGGTTGATGTCCGCCTGGAGCTTTGCAGTGTCTGCAATGGAAGACACTGTCATGCAGATTCGGGTGTCATCTGCAAAGGAAGACACGGTGCTCTGGCTGACATCCTTGTCTATGTCGGATATGAGGATGAGGAACAAGATGGGAGCGAGTACTGTGCCTTGTGGAACAGAGCTTTTCACCTTAGCTGCCTCGGACTTTACTCTGTTGACGACTACTCTCTGTGTTCTGTTAGTGAGGAAATTATAGATCCATCGACCGACTTTTCCTGTTATTCCTTTAGCACGCATTTTGTGCCCTATTACGCCATGGTCACACTTGTCGAAGGCTTTTGCAAAGTCTGTATATATTACATCTGCATTCTTTTTGTCTTTTAGTGCATTTAGGACCTTGT
This sequence comes from Cherax quadricarinatus, assembly GCF_026875155.1. NCBI lineage: Eukaryota > Metazoa > Arthropoda > Malacostraca > Decapoda > Parastacidae > Cherax > Cherax quadricarinatus. The sequence goes on from NC_069432.1 coordinate 4,601,880, forward strand.
CGTAGTGATCCAATAGTTGAGACAGACAGGAGCGACCTGTTCTAAACCCATGTTGCCCTGGGTTGTGTAACTGATGGGTTTCTAGATGGGTGGTGATCTTGCTTCTTAGGACCCTTTCAAAGATTTTTATGATATGGGATGTTAGTGCTATTGGTCTGTAGTTCTTTGCTGTTGCTTTACTGCCCCCATTGTGGAGTGGGGCTATGTCTGTTGTTTTTAGTAACTGTGGGACGACCCCCGTGTCCATGCTCCCTCTCCATAGGATGGAAAAGGCTCGTGATAGGGGCTTCTTGCAGTTCTTGATGAACACAGAGTTCCATGAGTCTGGCCCTGGGGCAGAGTGCATGGGCATGTATTTATCGCCTGTTCGAAGTCATTTGGCGTCAGGATAACATCGGATAGGCTTGTGTTAATCAAATTTTTGTGGCTCTCTCATAAAAAATTCATTTTGATCTTCTACTCTCAGTCTGGTATAGCGGCTTGCTAAAAACTGAGTCATATTGGGACTTGAGTAGCTCACTCATTTCCTTGCTGTCATCTGTGTAGGACCCATCTTGTTTAAGTAGGGGCCCAATACTGGACGTTGTTCTCGATTTTGATTTGGCATAGGAGAAGAAATACTTTGGGTTTCTTTCGATTTCATTTATGGCTTTTAGTTCTTCCCGCGATTCCTGACTCCTAAAGGATTCTTTTAGCTTAAGTTCGATGCTTGCTATTTCTCTGACCAGTGTCTCCCTACGCATTTCAGATATATTGACCTCTTTTAGCCGCTCTGTTATTCTTTTCCGTCGCCTGTAAAGGGAGCGCCTGTCTCTTTCTGTTTTACATCTACTCCTCCTTTTTCTTAGAGGAATAAGCCTTGTGCATACATCGAGTGTCACCGAGTTAATCTGTTCTAGGCACAAGTTGGGGTCTGTGTTGTTTAGTATATCTTCCCAGCTTATATCGGTTAGGACTTGGTTTACTTGGTCCCACTTTATGTTTTTGTTATTGAAGTTGAATTTGGTGAATGCTCCCTCGTGACTAATCTCATTATGTCGGTCTGGGGCTCCGCGCATACATGACTGAACCTCAATTATGTTGTGATCTGAGTATATTGTTTTTGATATGGTGACATTTCTTATCAGATCATCATTGTTAGTGAAGATGAGGTCTAGTGTATTCTCCAGTCTAGTAGGCTCTATTATTTGCTGGTTTAAATTGAATTTTGTGCAGAGATTTAAAAGCTCGCGTGAGTGTGAGTTTTCATCAGAGCTGCCTCCTGGTGTTATTACTGCAACAATATTATTTGCTATATTCCTCCATTTTAGGTGCCTTAAGTTGAAATCCCCCAGGAGCAAGATGTTGGGTGCAGGAGCTGGAAGGTTTTCCAGACAGTGGTCAATTTTTAACAGCTGTTCCTGGAATTGCTGGGATGTTGCATCTGGAGGCTTGTAGACTACCACAATGACTAGGTTTTGGTTCTCGACCTTTACTGCTAAAACTTCCACTACATCATTTGAGGCATTTAGCAGTTCTGTGCAAACAAGTGACTCTGCAATGTACAGGCTAACCCCCCCCCCCCTTTTGCCTGTTCACTCTGTCACATCTGTATAGGTTGTAACCTGGGATCCATATTTCGTTGTCCAAGTGATCCTTTATGTGGGTCTCAGTGAAAGCCGCGAACATTGCCTTTGCCTCTGCAAGCAGTCCACGGATGAAAGGTATTTTGTTGTTTGTTGCTGGCTTTAGACCCTGTATATTTGCAAAGAAGAATGTTATCGGACTGGTGGTATTGTTGGTACTGTAATCTTTTGACTACCGGCCACAGGATGGGTATGGGGTGCATAATAAACATATTAAACTAACTAAAAAGTAGTGCAGATATCGAGGACATGGCAAATGAAAGACCCTTCAGAGCCAGTGACCACTTGGTTCTGAGCCTCGAATACATAGTAGAAATACAAGTAGAGAAGGAAGAAGGAAAGGTTCAGTGGGACAGAGCACTGACAGAGAAGTCAGTAAATGAGATGATGGAATATGTGACAACGATTTGCAGGGAAGCTGAGAAGAGGTTTGTTCCCATGGGTAACAGAAATAACGAGAAGGCCTGGATGAGCCCTTGCTCACTCATAGGTGTAGAGAGGCCATAACCAAGTGTGCTAGAGGCTAAAGACATGGAGAATAAGGGAAACAGTCATAGAGCCAGAATTGATTGTGCACAGGTAAGAAGGGAGACCTAATGACAATATGAAAATAACATGGCAGTGAAAGCTAGATCTGATCATAAGCTGTTGTACAGCCACATCAGGAGGAAAACAACAGTCAAGGAACAGGTAATCAGGCTGAGGAAGGAAGGAGGAGAGATCACAAGAAACGACCGAAAAGTATGTGAGGAGCTCAACGTGAGATTCAAAGAAGAGTTCACGGAGGAGACAGAGGGGACTCCAGAAAGACAGTGAGGTGGGGTTCACTATCAAGTGTTGGACACCATACATACAACCAAGAAGGAGGTGAAGAGGCTGCTAAGTGAGCTAGATACCTCAAAGGCGATGGGGCTGGATAACATCTCCATGGGTCCTGAGAGAGGGAGAAGAGGCGCTATGTGTGCCACTAACAACAATCTTCAACACATGTATTAAAACAGGACAACTACCTGAGGTATGGTAGACAACAAATGTAGTCCCAACTTTTAAAAATGGAGGCAGACACAAATTACTAAACTACAGACCAGTGTCACTGACATGTATAGTATTCAAAGTCATGGAGATTATCAGAAGAGTGGTGAAGCACCTAGAAAGGAATGAGCTTATCAACGACAACTAGCACGGTTTCAGGGATGGCAAATCCTGTGTCACAAACCTACTGGAGTTCTGTGATGGGGTGACAGCAGTAAGATAAGAGAGATAGAGGGGTGGGTAGATTGCGTTTTCTTGGACTGTAAAAATGCTTTTGACAGAGTTCCACACAAGAAATTAGTACATAAGCTGGAAGACCAGGCAGGTATAACAAGGAAGGCACTTCAGTGGATCAGGGAATACCTGATGGGAAAACATCAGTGAGTCATGGTATGTGACGAGGTGTCAGAATGGGATCCAGTGACGAGCGGGGTTCCACAAGGGTCAGACCTAGGACTGTACTGTTTCTGGTGTATGTGAATGACATGACGAAAGGAATAGACTCAGAAGTGTCCCTGTTTGCAGATGATGTGAAGCTGATTAGAAGAATTTAATCCAAGGAGGACCAGGCAAAACTTCAAAGGGATCTGGATAGGCTGCAGGCCTGGTCCGGAAACTGGTTCCTGGAGTTCAAGCCATCAAGTGAAAAGTCATGAAGACTAGGGAAGGGCAAAGAAGCCTGCAGACGGAGTACAGTCTCGGGGGCCGGAAACTACAAACCTCAGTCAAGGAAAAGGATCTTTGGGTAAGTAGAACACCGGGCACATCTCTTGAGGCACACATCAACCAAATAACTGCTGCAGCAAACAAGCGCCTAGCAAACCTAAGTATAGCATTCCGACATCTCAATAAGAAATCGTTCACCACCCTGTACACCGTGTAGGTCAAGACAGGAGAGCTATTGGGGATATGATAACGACATATAAATACTGAGACGAATCGACAAGGTGGACAGAGACAGGATGTTTCCGAGATGGGACGCACCGACATGGGGTCACAATTGGAAAATGAAGACTCAGATGAATCACAGGATTGTTATGATTTATTTCTTCAGTCACAGAGTTGTTAAGAAGTGGAATAGTTTGTAAAGCGATGTAGTGGAGACAGTATATATATATATATACATAGTTTTAAGAAGAGGTATAATAAAACTCATGAAGCGCCCAGTGAAGAGGCGTGGTCAGGAGCTGTGACTCGACCCCTGAAACTACAACCAGGTGAATACACACAAACATCTTTGAATGAATGCAATACCGAGCACATCTCCTGAGGTGCACATCAACCAGGTAACTGCTGCAGCATAAGGGCGCCTGGCAAACCTAAGAACAGCGATCCGATACCTCAGTAAGGAACAAGAACATAAGAACATAAGAATGGAGGAACATTGCAGAAGGCCTACTGGCCCATAGAAGGCAGGTCCTTATCAAAATGACCGCTACCCAAGAATTAACTCCCGTATCCAATGGCACCAATCTAACCCAGCCCCTTCCACTCATATATTTGTCCAGTCTCTTCTTAAAGCTACCCAAGGTCCTAGCCTCTATCACCCAACTGGGAAGATTGTTCCACGCATCCACAACTCTGTTAGAAAACCAGTACTTACCTATGTCCTTTCTAAATCTAAATTTATCCAACTTAAATTCATTATTTCCGGTTCTTACCTGGCTCGACACCGTGTACGCTAGGCCAATGTTCGATTATGCAACACCAGTTTGGAACCCACACCTGATCAAGAGGAAGTACTAAGGTTTGCATCAAGACTGGTCCCGGAGCTTAGGGTAAATACCCTACGAAGAAAGATTAAGGTAAATCAGCTTTACGACACAGGCAAACAGGAGGGTTAGGGAAGACATGATAACGACATACAAAATACTGAGAGGAATCGACAAGGTGGACAGATACATTATGTTCCAGAGATGGCACACAGAAATAAGAGGTCACAATTGAAAGTTGAAGACTCAGATGAGTCAGAGGGATGTTATGAAGTATTTCTTCAGCCACAGAGTTGTCGGGAAGTGGCACAGTCTGGAAAGTGGTGTAGTGGAGGCAGGAAACATACATAGTTTTAAGACGAGGTCTGATAAAGCTCATGAAGCAGGGAGAGAGTGGATTTAGTAGCGACCAGTGAAGAGTCAGGGCCAGGAGGAATGAATCGACCCCTTCAACCACAAATAGGTGATTACACACACACACACACACACACACACACACACACACACACACAAACACACACACACGCATGTGCTTGTGCACATGTCTCATGTATTGAGTATACACTGGAGTGTGTACGTGAAGAGCTGGACATAGCAGACATAAAACCTGTTTACTGTGTGAAGGTTACCGATGATTTAACATATATATTTAGAAACCAACTGTGTTCATTACAAAAATATAAATTCTCAACAAAATTGTTCACATAACAGGTCACGTAAGAGAAGGTCACGTAAGAGAAGGTCACATAAGAGAAGATCACGTAACAGAAGGCCATGTAACAGAAGGTCACGTAACAGAATGTCATGTAACAGAAGGTGACGTAACAGGAGGTCGTGTAACAGGTCACGTAACAAGTCACGTAACAGAAAGTCACGTAACACACAAAGCACAGGCCAAGTGTCTATCAACAAGTGCCTTTGATAACGATAAACTAACACAACAGACAGTAGCAACAGAGGAAATAAACTAAAGGTCATACACAACAGACGACAAATATTTTATCCCATTACAAAAATTGAAACTTGGTATGTGTGTAAACGTGACCATAACAAACCTGGAAATAAGGTTAACCTTCGCCGCCTCTACACTCACTATTATTGTCTTGACAAGTTTGTCACTAGTGCAAAAAACTCGACTACCTCACTGTCTGTACAAGTTGTCAAGTTATTATTAATATATATATATATATATATATATATATATATATATTATACACTGATCTTTGGCTGAAGGAGACTCGAACCTTCGAACCTTGGAACAAGGTATGCAGTGCTATACCAAACTCACCACACTGGACCAATACCTTGGAGTCCAGCTTGCGCTAGACTTTGATCCAAGGCAGCCAGCTTTCAGGGGATGAGATGAAAAGCTGTAAGCCTTCTCCCTGAAAGCTGGCTGCCTTGGATCAAACGTGTAGCGGATGCTACACGCCAAGGTTGTTAGGTAAGACACATATGCAACAGTTAGGTATCTTTATTATGAAACGTTTCGCCTACACAGTAGGCTTCTTCAGTCAAGTACAGAAAAATTGATAGAAGCAGAAGATACTTGAAGACGATGTAATCAGTCCATCACCCTTAAAGTTTTGAGGTGGTCAGTCCCTCAGTCTGGAGAAGAGCATTGTCCCATAGTATGAAACAATATGGAGAAGAAGTGACAGGATGGAGCTTTTTATAGCGCCAAGAGGTGAGACGTAGGCCACTAGGAGAGGTAAGAACTCAGATGTTGAGAAGTCAGGTCCCTCTCAAATCCAGCCCCTCTCACTAGTGGAAGTTGTCGAAGTTGATTGCAGGTCTGTACCAAGATACCCTTGTGTTGCAGTGTCTGACAGATTGAACATAAAAATGGTATAAAATACCTACAGGTTGTTAGGTAAGACACATATGCAACAGTTAGGTATCTTTATTATGAAACGTTTCAAAACGTTTCATAATAAAGATACCTAACTGTTGCATATGTGTCTTACCTAACAACCTGTCGGTATTTCATACCATTTTTATGTACACGCCAAGGTATTGGTCCAGTGTGGGTAGATTGGTAAAGCACTGCGTACCTTGTCCTTAGGTTCGTAGGTTCGAGTCTCCTTCAGCCAGAGATCAGTGTTTGTGTATATTTCGCATGCTCTCGCGAATTCCTTGCATTGTTCAAATCTCTAGTAAGGCTGATGCATGCAGGGGATGAGATGAAAAGCTGTAAGCCTTCTCCCTGAAAGCTGGCTGCCTTGGATCAAACGTGTAGCGGATGCTACACGCCAAGGCATTGGTCCAGTGTGGGTAGATTGGTAAAGCACTGCGTACCTTGTCCTAAGGTTCGTAGGTTCGAGTCTCCTTCAGCCAGAGATCAGTGTTTGTGTATATTTCGCATGCTCCGCGAATTCCTTGCTATATATAATATAATATATTATTTTAATATATATATATATAATATATATAAATTATATAATATGCCGTGCCGAATTGTAAAACTGATCAATTAGCAAGAACTCATTTAAAAATGAAGTCCTTTCTGAAATTTTCTCTTATACGTTTAAAGTAAAATTTTTTCATTAATGTTAATGTAAAATTTTTAATTTTGCACCCAAAAAAATCATAGAAAACTTACCTAACCTTATTTTTAACAAGAAACAAATTTATTTTTATATTTTATATATATAATATAAATTTTAAAATATATATATATATATAATATATATATATATATATATATATATATAATTATATAACACATATATATATATATTTGTCGTGCCGAATAGGCAAATTTGCGATCTTGGCTAAATAGCAACGCTCATTTGCCATATAAGACAATGAAAATTTTTTATCAATAATTTCGCCAAAATCATTCTGAACCTAACGGAAAAAAAAAATTTCACTGTGTTTGTTTAGTATTTAATTTTTTGTAAACAAATCTAAAATATATTTATTTTTGGTTTAGCTAAAAAAATTGCGATGTTTTTTTTAAGGTTATTTAAATTTTTCTAAGTTCCTTTTAGTTCAAAATTATATATTTTTACATCAACATCAGTGAAAAAAATATATCTTTAAACGTATAAGAGGGAAAATTTTAGAAAGGAACTTAATTTTAAATGAGTTTCTTGCTAATTGACGTTTGCAATTTTTGCACAAAATAAATATATATATATTATATATTATATATATTTTATATATATATAAATATAAATAAAATTATATAATATAATATTATATTATATAAGGGGATTAGGTCAGGGGTTTTAAAAGAGTTAGAGCTAAAGAAGGAGTACAAAAAATGTTGAAAGGGTAACTATGGCAGGAAAAGAAAGGGGCTAATAAATGTTTTAATTCGAGGATTAATTGGAGTAAAATAAAGGTTGATGTGGAATGGGTTTTTTTTTAAGTTTTAAAATGCCCTTGGGGAAAGAGAAGTATAAGAGAGAAAAAAGAGATTTTTGGGAAATGTTTGAGTGAAAGTGCGTGGGGAGTTTTTGAACCAAGTGTGAGAGTATTTGTGGTTGGGAATTTTTAAGCTAAAGTGGGTAAAAAATGTTGTTAGAGTAGTAGGTAAATTTAGGGTGCCAGAGGTAAATGAAAATGGGGAGCCTTTAACTGAGCTATGTGTAGAAAGAGGTTTGGTAATAAGTAATACATATTTTATGAAAAAGAGGATAAATAAATATACATGGTATGATGTAGCATGTAATGAAAGTAGTTTGTTAGATTATGTATTGGTGGATAAAAGGTTGATGGATAGGCTCCAGGATGTACACGTTTATAGAGGGGCAACTGATATATTGGATCATTATCTAGTTGTAGCTAGAGTTAGAGTAAGAGGTAGATGGGATAAGAGGAAAATGGCAACAAGTAAGAGGGAGGTGAGAGTTTATAAACTAAGGGAGGATGAAGTTTGGGTGAAATATAAGTAATTATTGGCAGAAAGGTGGACTGGTGCAAGTATGAGTAGTGGGGGTAAGGGGGTGGGTTGAAGAGGGTTGGAATAAGAAAATAAGAACATAAGAAAGACGGAACACTGCAGCAGGCCCACTTGCCCATACGAGGCAGGTCCAAGTCTTCTACCGGCTTAAGCCAATGCCCCAACCTAGTCAGGTCAGGTCACATTCACATAAGGAAGGAACACAGCAAGTGACCTAGTAGCACAAGTTATCAGGTCCAACTCACACTCACCCACACCTACTCATGTATTTATCTAACCTATTTTTAAAATTACACAACGTTTTAGCCTCTATAACAGTACTCGGGAGTTTGTTCCACTCATCCACAACTCTTACCAAACCAGTGCTTTCCTACATCCTTCCTGAATCTGATTTTTTTCCAACTTAAAACCATTTCTGCGAGTCCTGTCTAAGTTAAATATTATCAGCACGCTATTTACATCCCCTTTATTTATTCCTGTCTTCCAATTATACATATCCCCCCTAATTCTACACCTTTCTAGAGAGTGCAGATTCAGGACCCTCAGTCTATCCTCATAGGGAAGATTTCTGATACATGGGATCAACTTTGTCATCCTCCTTTGTATGTTTTCCAGAGAATTTATATCCATTCTGTAATACGGTGACCAAAACTGTGCAGCATAATCTAAATGAGGCCTAACCAAGGATATAAAGAGTTGAAGAACAACCTGAGAACTCCTATTATTTATGCTTCTTGATATGAAACCAAGGATTCTGTTAGCTTTATTGCGAATACTTATGCACTGTTGTCTTGGTTTCAGATTACTGCTAACCAGAACTCCTAAATATTTTTCGCAATCCGTAATATTAAGATCTACATTATTTAGTTTATATGTAGTATGGTTATTTTCCTGTTCAACATTTAGAACTTTGCATTTGTCTATATTAAACTGCATCTACCACTTCTCTGACTGTGATGTAGTTCAGCTGGGCTTGTGAGGTCTCTGGGGAGACCTAATTTGACCTAATTATATGGTCACCTTGCCCTTTGGCAAGTGGCTAAGCAGCCCGTCTTTTCGGCTTAAGTCTCAGCTCCTTTGTTCGTCACTGACGTCAGATCTCGGCGTCAGGTCGTGCACGTGGTACTCACCTCATTGTGCAGGGTGCTTGGTCCACCATATATGCCCAAGGAAGAGCATGATCGGGAGATTCGTGCGGAGCTTTGGCCTGGGTGCAGAGCTCTGAGCAGAGAGATTCGAGAGGAGCTCTGGCCGATTGGCAGAGCCCGGGAGAAGGCTGCTGGAGAGTCGAACAGAGCTCTAGCCTGTGAGCAGAGCTGAGCTCGAGAGTCTCGGGAGGAGAGTCTGTTGGAGACAGTGGGCAGAGTGCTGGCTTGGAGCAGTACTCATGCTGTGTAGGTCTTGGGACCTGTGGCTTAGTTCCTGTGATGAACTGTCCTCTAAACTATATTGTAAGTTACATTCTGTTTCGCCAAGCTGATTGTATTTCCTGTCTCACTGCTTATATGTACCACCTCATTTATCTAAACCACAATAATGTTCTGTTCCCAAATATATTATTGTACAAGGACTTAATAATAAACTGTGTTTGAGTGGAATAGTAATATTCACTGTCCCCGTTACTTGTTCATTTATTCATTTATTTTATTTCAAGTAGTGAGAGGGTGAGTAGGGTGGTGGGTGGAGTAATGAGAGGTCAAGGAGGTGTCACCAGTGACCTCACATTACCCACCCACCTCCGCTAATCATCTGGTGGTTCTTGTTATTTTTATAGTAGTAACCAGTCCCATGTGCCTTTTGACTGCTCGGTTATATTTATGTTATGTTAACATTTGCTACCATTTTTTTTTCTTGTGTGTGTAAAGTTAAAGTAAATATCTGTGTGATATTATAATCCTGGTGACCTTAGCCGGCCCTTTTTGACGGTGGGTCTGAGTAATTGTGTGGCTGTATTATTATATTTGGTGGAGTTGTGTGTTGGTTTGGGATAAATGGTGGAAGGTGTGAAGTTTTGGGTGGGACTTTTGGGGGAAACCGCTGTATAGCCCTTGAAGCTTAGCGCTTCTTTTTGATTATGATAATAATAATTTTGGGGGAAACAATTACTGGCTGAAATTGAATACTTGCAGAGGAATGAGAAGTCACCCTTGGAAGACTCACCCACAACTGTTACCCATTGAAGAGCTGCATATGATTGTTATCCTGCCGATGTGCCCAGTCACCCAGCTGATGTGCCCCAATAGATGTATTGCTGCCCTGGTCTGTCATCCATTGTAGTGGGTGTCTGTCTGCATCACCTAATAGTTTTAAAAATGCTGTGCAATGCAGGAATAGTTTTAAAAATGCAGTATTAGAATGTGGGGCAGAAGTTTGTGGCTATAGGAGGGTGGGTGCAGGAGGAAAGAGTAGTGATTGGTGGAATGATGAAGTAAATGGTGTGATAAAAGGGAAAAAGGTAGCTTATGAGAGATATTTACAAAGCAGAAGTGTTATAAGAAGAGCAGAGTATATGGAGAGTAAAAGAAAGGTGAAGAGAGTGGTGAGACAGTGCAAAAGGAGAGCGAATGATAGAGTGGGAGAGGTATGTCAAAAAATTTTTGAATGAAAAAAAAAAAAAAATTTTGGAAATGAGTTAAACAAGTTAAAAGCCTAGGGAAAAAAAGGATTTGCAGTTAAAACAGAGTGGGAGTTAGAGAGGGGAGATGGGGGTTTTGGGTAGATTGTAAATATTTTGGGGAATTTTTAAAGTAAGAAGAAAAGGGAGGGGGTAATTTCTGCACTGGCCAAGGTGGTTACCTCTTTTGGGAGTGAAGACGGGCAGGATGTGAGTGTGGGGGAGGTGCGTGAGGTTTCCCCAGAATGAAAGGGGGTAAAGCACGGGAACTAAACGGGATCTGACAGAAAGTTAAAAGCAAGGGGGGAATAGTTTTTGGGAAGGGTTTGATATTTATGTTTTTTAAATGTAAAAGAGGGGAAGGTACCTGGGGTTTGGGGCGGAGATGTGTATACCTTTATTAAAGGGAAGAGGAAAAAGTGTTGTAAAAATTATAGGGGAATAAGTTTACTGAGATCCCGGAAAAAAGTGTACGGTGGGTATTATTGAAAGAATAGAGGTAAGACAGAATTAAATTGTGGATGAGCAGGGGGTTATAAGTGGAGGGATGTGTAGTTAAAAGTTTTTAAATTGAAGCATATATGTGAGCAGTTTTTAGATAAAGGTGGGGAAATTTTTTTTAATTGCTTTTTTGGTTTTTAAAAAAGGCAAATAGAGGGGATGGGAAGAAATGTGGCAATGTTGCAGGTATAGGGAAAAAAGGTGGTAAGTTACTAAACGCTGTAAAGAGTTTTTATGGGATAGTGAGGTTTAGGTTAGGGTTGTAGAAGAGAGGGGAATTTCCCGGTAAAGTGGGTCTTAGACGGGGATGTGTAATTCACCAGGGTTTGTTTAATATATTTATAGATGGGCTGTAAAAGAAGTAAATGAAAGGGTGTTCGGGAGAGGGGTGGGTTTAAATTTATTGGGAATTAGACACAAAAGGGGAAGTGTCAGTTACTTTTTGCTGATGATACTGTGTTACGGGGATTCTAAAAAAAAATGCAAGGTTAGGGGACGTTTTTTTTGGGAGTGGGAAAAAGGTGAAAGTTAAAGTAAAGTAAAAAAAGAAAGGTGATGAGATTTCAAAGATTTAGAAAAAAGAAAAATTGGATAAAAAATTGGGGAGGAGAATAGGGGAGAAGAAAATTTTTTCAGTTTTTTGGGATTTTAGTGTCAGCAGATGGATTTATGAAGGGAGGTTTAAACATAGAATTGTGAGGGAAAAAAAAGGGAGTGGTGAATTGAGGTTTTGGGAACAAAAAATGTTTCTAGGGGGCAAAGAAGAGAGTATGAAAGTATAGTAGACCAAACCTTTATTGGGTTGAAACTTGGGTTGTAAAAACTGCGCGAGGAGGGGGTTGGAGACAGTGGGATTTCCTGTCTAAAGGGGAATGTTGGGGGTAAATATTATGCAAAAATTCGGGGAGTTTGGGGAAAATTTGGAGGTGTGGATAATAAAAAATTGTCAATGGTGAAAAAGGGTTTGTTTTAGGTGGTTTTGGGCATTTTTGAGAGAATGGATCAAAGTAGAATGACTGGGGAGTGTATAAATCTTAGGGGGGAAAGGGAAAGGGGGGGTAGGGGTCGTCCTCAAAAAGGTTGGAGGGGGGGGGTAAAGGAGGTGTTGTGGCAGGGGGTTGACTTCCGCAAACGTGCGTGAGCATGTTAAATAGGGGTGCATGGAGACAAATGATATTTGGGAACTGACGATCTGTTGGAGTGTGAAAGGGTAATATTTAGTGAAGGGATTAGGGGAAACCCGGGTTTTTTTTAAAAACCGGATTGAGTCCTGGAAAAGGGAAGGACAAACCTTTCACTTAAAGGAGGGGTTTGAGAATTGGCAGTTTTTGGGGGGGTACTTGTGATTTTTATACGTAAAATTCTAAATGTTTGTTTTGAGCACCTCTGCAAAAACAGTGATTTGTTGAGTGAGGTGAAAGTGTTGAAATGATGATGAAAGTATTTTTTTTTTGTTATTTTCTTTGTTTTTGGGTCACCCGCCTCGGTGGGGGAAAGGCCGACTTGTGAAATATATATTTTTTTATATATTAATATATATATATATTATATATATATTATATATATATATATATATATTTTATATAATATGTTATATATATATATATTATTTTTTTTAAATAATAGATATTATATATTTATATATATAGAATATATATATATATATATATATATTTATATATATATTATTTATATATATTTTTTTTTTTTTTTTTTTCAACAAGTCGGCCGTTTACCACCGAGGCAGGGTGACCATAAAAAGAAAAGAAAATCCCCAAAAAAGAAAATACTTTATCATTCAAACACTTTCACCACCCATCTCACATTATCACTGCTTTTGCAGAGGTTGCTCAGATACAACAGCTTGGAAGGCATATACGTATAAAGATACACAACATGACCGTCCAAACTGCCAATACCCAACCCTCTTTAAAGTGCAGGCATTGTACTTCCCATTTCCGGGATCAAGTCTGACTATATGAAAATAAAAACCGTTTCCCTGAAGCCCTTCACTAAATTACCTGCTCCACACTCCAACAGATCGGTCAGGTCCCAAGTATCATCGTCTCCATTCACTCCTATCTAACACGTCATTGCACGCTTGCTGGGAAGTCCAAGCCCCAGCCCACCAAAACTCCTTTATCCTCCTCTTTCCAACACTTTCGAGGACGACCCTACCCCTCCTTCTTCCCCTATAGATGTCATATGCTTTCCATGTCATTCTACTTTGATCCTTTCTCTCTAAATGACCAACACCACTCTCAACAACCCTCTTCTGCCCTAGACTAATGCTTTTATAACTCCACACCCTTCTCCTAATATCCACACTCTGAAATTTTCTGCATATTATTTACCACCCACACATTGCCCTTAGACAGGATATCTCCACTGCCTCCAACGTTTCTCTCGCTGCTGCATTTACCACCAAGCTTCACATCCATATAAGTTCGAGTGTTGGGTACTGCTATATTTTCATACCATTTTCCCTACTTTGGCCTCCAATAGATAACGTTTGTTGACTCCAATATACCTCAACGCACCTTTCACCTTTTTTCCTCAATCAATTCTATGATTAAACCTCATCTTCATAAATCCATCCGCTGGTGCTCGGTCAACTCCCATGTATCTGGAAAACATCTCACTTTCTTCCATACTCCTCCTCCCCAATTTGATATCCAATTTTTCTTTATCTAAATCATTTGATGCCCTCATCACCTTACTCTATTTTCTATGTTCGCTTTCAAATTTTCTTACACTTTACACACATTCTCAAAAAAAACCCCCCCTCATCCACTAACCTTTGGCTAATTTTTCTTTAGAAATCTCCCACAAGCACACGTTCATCAGCAAAAATGTAACTGTGTCATTCCCATTTGAATTTTGATTCCTATAATTTAATCCCACCACCTCTCTCCCGAACACCTTAGCATTGTACTTCTTTTTCAACCCCTTCTATTAAATATATTAAACAACCATGGTGACATACAATCCCTGTCTAAGACTACTTTTACAGGGAAGTTATTCTCATCTCTTCTTCAACCTAACTGAGCCTCACTATCCTCATAAAAAGCTCTTTACAGCATTTAGTCTACTTACCACCTATTCATATACTTGCAACATCTGCCACATTGCTCATCTATCCACTCTATCATTTGCTTTTCTAAATCCATAAATGCATAAAAACTTCCCTACTCCTTTATCTATATACTGTTCACAACATGCTTCATGTAAACACTTGATTACACATCCCCTAACCCACTCTGAATCTCCTGCTCATCTGCAATCCTACATTCTGTCTTACCTCAATTCTTTCAATTATAACCCTACGTTTCTTTTCCTGGATATACTCAGTTAAACTTATTCCTCTATAATTTTTACAATCTCTTTTGTACCCCTTTCCCTTTATATAAAAGGGACTATACATGCACTCTCTCGCCCAATCCCTAGGTACCTTCCCCCTCTTTCTACATTTATTAACAAAAGTACCAACCACTCCAAACCAACTATATCCCCCCCTACTTTTAACATTTCTGTCATGATCCATCAGTTCCAGCTGCTTTACCCCTTTCTTTCTACGTAATGCCTCACGTACCTCCACCACACTTACATTCTGCTCTTCTTCACTCCGAAAAGATGGTATACCTCCTTTGCCAGTGCATGAATTTACTTTATTTTGGGAGGCCCTCCCTTTCTTCCTCAACATTTAAAAAGTTCTCAAAAATATTTCGCCATCTACCTAATTCCTCATCTCCCTTCTACTACTCCCCTACTCTGTTTTTAACTGACAAAATCATACTTTCCCTAGGCTTTCTTAACTTGTTTAACTCACTCCAAAAATTTTTTCTTTTTTTCATTAAATTTCTTGACAGTGCCTCTCCCACTCTTTCATCTGCTCTCCTTTTTTGCCACTCTCTCACCACTCTCTTCACTTTCTTTTACTATCCATATACTCTGTCTTCTTATAACACTTCTGCTTTGTAAAAAAAACCTCTCGACGCTACTTTTTCTCTTTTATCTACCCTTTATTTCATCATTCCACCAAGCACTCCTCTTTCCCTCTGCCCCCACCCCTCCTATATCCACAAACTTTGCCTCCACATTTAATTCTGCATTTTTATAACTATTACAACCTCTTCAACCCCCCTCTACTCATCTTTGGAAGCCCACCTTTCTGCCAATAGTCGCTTATATCTCGCACGAAACTTCCTCCTCCTAGTTTTTTACACCTTTCTCCTCCCTCTTACTTCTTCGTTGCCACCTTCCTCTTTTCCCATCTACTCTTACTCTAACTGTTGTAGCTACAAACTAATAATGATCCGATATATCAGTTTGCCCCTCTATAAACATGTAACCTGGAGCCTAACCATCAACCTTTCATCCACCAATAATAATCTAAAAACTACTTTCATTTACGGTGCTACCCTAACTCATACCTTGTATATTTATTTATCCTCTTTTCATAAATATGTATTACTAATTACAAATTTCTTTCTAAACATAGCTCAATTAAAGGCTCCCCATTTACATTTACCCAGGCACCCCAAATTTACCTCACTACTCCATCCATAACATTTTTACCACATTACTCTCACACTTGATTCAAAACTCCCACGCATTCACTCACATTTTCCAGAATCTCTCTCTCTCCTCTCATTCTCTTTCCAGGTGCATACCGCTTACTATAACCTACTTTTCACATCCAATCTTTATTTTAATCACATTAATCCTTGAAATTTATACATTTGTAGTCCTCTTTCCTGCCATAGCTTATCCTTTCAAACAATTATTGCTACTACTTCTTTTAGCTCTAACTCTATATATATATATATATATATATATATATATATATATATATATCTATATATATATATATATATATAATATATATATATATATATATATATAGTATTTATAATATAATTATTATGGGGTGGGTACCAACCTCTGAAACTGTCTTGGAGGACCCTCATCCTCAGAGAAAAGAATAAACTTGTTTCAGGAAAACTCAAGGTTCTCCCTGAAGTGTTTGAGTATTTTTTCTCCTTACCACCCCCTATATTTAATATATATTTTATTTAAAGACAAAATACATTGACAAAACATTCACAAAGAAACAATAGAAAGTAAAACAACATAGGTAACTCAGAGTTGCATCTCTAATACTTCGTCCAGCTTCCCTGCAGTGGGCCATGTGCCCAGAATGCTGCAGGCATTTCCTCTCTGGATCGCAACACTGAGTCTCTGAAAGAGGAAGCTGGTCGCCCTGTGCTCTTTGAGGAACTTTAGAGCACACTTGCCCCCTGCTCCAAGGGTCGCCGACCTATTGGGGATGAAAGTTATAGCAAGGGGAAGTCCTAATATTTGCGTATCTCTCGGGTTTCCCTGTGGCTGGCAGCTCCACCCCCTTCCAATACGGAGTTATGGGCAAGTAGGTATCTGGCAATGTGGTGGCACAGGTGTAGTCCCTGGCATGTGATTTCCTTCCTTCCAAGGTAGCATGGTGGCTCCATCAGGCGATACGATTTTGACTTCCGTCCAGCCTCTGCACTTGGGGTTTCCCGTTGCTGGGAACGGGCTGTGGCGAGGTTCTCTTTATTGATGTCATTGACCTCCTCATGTCTGGCATACTTCCCTTCTGCTGTGTGACACACGAGACCATGAAGTCCGAATTGATCAGCTTGCACCCTACCTTTGTTCGTTGAGGATGGGGGCGGCTAGGCGACGAGCAACCCCACCAATCCGAATGGTGTGGTCTTAGTCGAGTGCCAAGGAGGAATTGGGAACAGTTAACAGGAAATCTCCTGAGTGTGATGCCTTCACTGCCAGGAAACGAGCTTTGTCCTTTCCTGAGGTGTTGGAGAGCACTGTGCTGGCGATTTTTCCTATGATCGGTTTGTCCCAGTGGGATGTTCTTTGGAGGAGTGGTCTTTACTGGAGGAATGTGTAAGGGTGTGTTCACGAATCGCTGCTTCAGTAACCTGGGTCTTGAGCCTCCTTTACCACGTCTCTCCAGCGTTTCCGGGAAACAATTTTCTTGATAATGTACTGGAAGCCAAATATGAGACAGAATGCAGGTATTAAAGCAACATGCGTTGCTTTGCGCACCCTTATACTCAGTCGCACTGGGAGGGTTGCCTGATCCCATTGCTGTCTTAGTGACAGGTCAGTGCCTTCTTAAAGGTTGACCTCAGGTCTTGTGCGGCATATTCTTCGAGTGTTGGGTTGTCAAAAGAGGGTGTACACCTTCAGGAAGGTAAGTGAGTCTTGGATAGTAAGGGGCACCTTGTGAGGAAGATACGAGCATCATGGGCATCAAGATCGCTTATTTCCTCCTCCATTATCATCAGGTATTCGTTTGTCCTGAGACAGTGCCAATGGCTTGGTGACCCAGCGGTGCCTCCAGAGGGTCTGTTGGATGGAGGGTACTAGAGATTTTGGGAGGATTCATCACATCAGCATTGATTATTTCCTGGTTCGCTGTGATGATTTCCACACTTGGAGGGGGGTTGAGGTGAGTCCCAAGTCTTCTTCTCCCGGTGTTTTCACCAGTTGGAGGTCCCCTTCCTGGGACCTTCTGTAACCCTGACAGGGTGCCATCATCAGGTTCCAGATGTTGAGCTCTTTTGCTGTGTATGTAAGCTGGAAGTTTGTTCTTTTACTGCAAGCAGAGAAGAAGGTTGAGCTAGTGGGTCACCCTGCTGAAACAACCCTCTGATGAGAGGAATTTCATGTTCTCAAACAAAAGAATAGTGGGTTTGCTGTAGCCGGCCTGAAATGAAGGGTAAAGACTGGGGAAACCGATCCCGAACAGTGTGCAAGGGACAGGTTCTCTCTTCCCCAATATTAAAAGGCATTTTCTAAAATCAAGTTTGACT
>NC_069432.1:4624608-4640021 GCF_026875155.1 Cherax quadricarinatus
ATGACATGTTTAGTAAATAAAGATATTATTTCATTTATTGTTATTGAATATTAATTACCTGGTGAACCTCATTAGATACATACCAGTAATTTGTAACAAAGACAATTATTTCATACTAATTGCTACTGAGGTATGTAGAATTTTGAGGCACAATAGGTCGCCAGGAGAATATCTCCCTTCGATACCCACTAACCTCATATACCCCACAAGTTACTCTGGACATATATTAACTTCAAATTTAATAAACACAACCAGTAATTCTGGTAATAATATTTACATAAATTATGTGGACTGAATGTTAATTGACATAAATAAGAAATACATATACATATTTATACATCATATGAGAAAAATTTATGTTACCAACACCCACCAAATTTGTCTGGAGGTTACTTGGTGCAGCTAGGTCACCTAGGTCATCAGAACTGCAAGAAGCCCCTATCACGAGCCTTTACCATCCTAAGGGAGGGAGCATGGACACGGGGGTCGTCCCACAGTTACTAAAAACAACAGACATAGTCCCACTCCACAAAGGGGGTAGTAAAGCAACAGCAAAGAACTACAGACCGATAGCACTAACATCCCATATCATAAAAATCTTTGAAAGGGTCCTAAGAAGCAAGATAGCACCCATCTAGATACCCATCAGTTACACAACCCAGGGCAACATGGGTTTAGAACAGGTCGCTCCTGTCTGTCTCAACTATTGGATCACTACGACAAGGTCCTAGATGCACTAGAAGACAAAACGACTGCAGATGTAATATATACAGACTTTGCAAAAGCCTTCGACAAGTGTGACCATGGCGTAATAGCGCACAAAATGCGTGCTAAAGGAATAACAGGAAAAGTCGGTCTATGGATCTATAATTTCCTCACTAACAGAACACAGAGAGTAGTAGTCAACAGAGTAAAGTCCGAGGCAGGCACGGTGAAAAGCTCTGTTCCACAAGGCACAGTACTTGCTCCCATCTTGTTCCTCATCCTCATATCTGACATAGACAAGGATGTCAGCCACAGCACCGTGTCTTCCTTTGCAGATGACACCCGAATCTGCATGACAGTGTCTTCCATTGCAGACACTGCAAGCTCCAGGCGGACATCAACCAAATCTTTCAGTGGGCTGCAGAAAACAATATGAAGTTCAACGATGAGAAATTTCAATTACTCAGATATGGTAAACACGAGGAAATTAAATCTTCATCAGGGTACAAAACAAATTCTGGCCACAAAATAGAGCGAAACACCAACGTCAAAGACCTGGGAGTGATCATGTCGGAGGATCTCACCTTCAAGGACCATAACATTGTATCGATCGCATCTGCTAGAAAAATGACAGGATGGATAATGAGAACCTTCAAAACTATGGAGGCCAAGCCCATGATGACACTCTTCAGGTCACTTGTTCTATCTAGGCTGGAATATTGCTGCACACTAACAGCACCTTTCAAGGCAGGTGAAATTGCTGACAAAGAAAATGTACAGAGAACCTTCACGGCGCGCATAACGGAGATAAAACACCTCAATTACTGGGAGCGCTTGAGGTTCCTGAACCTGTATTCCCTGGAACGCAGGAGGGAGAGATACATGATTATATACACCTGGAAAATCCTAGAGGGACTAGTACCGAACTTGCACACGAAAATCACTCACTACGTAAGCAAAAGACTTGGCAGACGATGCACCATCCCCCCAATGAAAAGCAGGGGTGTCACTAGCACGTTAAGAGACCATACAATAAGTGTGAGGGGCCCGAGACTGTTCAACTGCCTCCCAGCATACATAAGGGGGATTACCAACAGACACCTGGCAGTCTTCAAGCTGGCACTGGACAAGCACCTAAAGTCGGTTCCTGATCAGCCGGGCTGTGGCTCGTACGTTGGTTTGCGTGCAGCCAGCAGTAACAGCCTGGTTGGTCAGGCTCTGATCCACGAGGAGGCCTGGTCACAGACCGGGCCGCGGGGGCGTTGACCCCCGGAACTCTCTCCAGGTAAACTCCAGGTAAACAACCCCTGCCTAGATATGAGGAAAATACTGACCAGAATTTCAACATATAATGCAGTACAATTTCTTTGTGACTGAAGTCACTCATATGGATGACTTCAATCACAAAGATGTCAACATGGGCTATTCTGGCTACTTCACCCAGTGTGTCAACCATCGCTCTGTTACCCTCATCGTATTCTTGTCTTGGCCTCCTGTTATTCTGTGGTGGGTTGTACATCAATGCAATTGCTACTTTGGGACCTCCCTACTGAAGTGTTCCTATTATGTAGTCTTTTGTTTCTCCTCTGTCTCATCTCTCCAACTCCTCAAAATCCCATTGGTTTTTGATGAGCAGTGCCACTGTTTGTGTATGTGCTGGGGGGGGGAGGGGGACTACGATCGAAAACACCATTCATGATAAAATTCATAGCAAACAAATAAAGAGACATAAACAATCGTGCCTTCGGTTAACTGAGACGATTTTTGATTATAAGCCAGTGACGGCACTGCTGATGTCCCACTGTAACCCCGCCAGTGACGGCACTGCTGATGTCCCACTGTAACCCAGCCAGTGACGGCACTGCTGATGTCCCACTGTAACCCAGGCAGTGACAGCACTGCTGATGTCCCAGTGTAACCCAGCCAGTGACGGCACTGCTGATGTCCCAGTGTAACCTAGCCAGTGACGGCACTGCTGATGTCCCACTGTAACCCCGCCAGTGACGGCACTGCTGATGTCCCACTGTAACCCCGCCAGTAACGGCACTGCTGATGTCCCACTGTAACCCGCCAGTAACGGCACTGCTGATGTCCCACTGTAACCCCGCCAGTAACGGCACTGCTGATGTCCCACTGTAACCCCGCCAGTAACGGCACTGCTGATGTCCCACTGTAACCCCGCCAGTAACGGCACTGCTGATGTCCCACTGTAACCCGCAGTAACGGCACTGCTGATGTCCCACTGTAACCCCGCCAGTAACGGCACTGCTGATGTTCCACTGTAACCCCGCCAGTAACGGCACTGCTGATGTCCCACTGTAACCCCGCCAGTAACGGCACTGCTGATGTCCCACTGTAACCCCGCCAGTAACGGCACTGCTGAGTCCCACTGAACCCGCCAGTAACGGCACTGCTGATGTCCCACTGTAACCCCGCCAGTGACGGCACTGCTGATGTCCCACTGTAACCCCGCCAGAAACGGCACTGCTGATGTCCCAATGTAACCCAGCCAGTGACGGCACTGCTGATGTCCCACTGTAACCCAGCCAGTGACGGCACTGCTGATGTCCCACTGTAACCCCGCCAGTGACGGCACTGCTGATGTCCCACTGTAACCCAGCCAGTGACGGCACTGCTGATGTCCCACTGTAACCCAGCCAGTGACGGCACTGCTGATGTCCTACTGTAACCCCGCCAGTGACGGCACTGCTAATGTCCCACTGTAACCCAGCCAATGACGGCACTGCTGATGTCCCACTGTAACCCCGCCAGTGACGGCACTGCTGATGTCCCACTGTAACCCAGGCAGAGACGGCACTGCTGATGTCCTACTTAACCCCGCCAGTGACGGCACTGCTGATATCCCACTGTAACCCCGCTGGTGACGGCACTGCTGATGTTCCACTGTAACCCAGCCAGTGACGGCACTGCTGATGTCCCACTGTAACTCCGCCAGTGACGGCACTGCTGATGTCCCACTGTAACTCCACCAGTGACGGCACTGCTGATGTCCCACTGTAACCCTGCCAGTGATGGCACTGCTGATGTCCCACTGTAACCCCACCAGTGACGGCCCTGCTGATGTCCCACTGTAACCCCACCAGTGACGGCATTGCTGATGTCCTACTGTAACCCAGCCAGGGACGGCACTGCTGATGTCCCACTGTAACCCAGCCAGTGACGGCACTGCTGATGTCCCACTGTAACTCCACCAGTGACGGCACTGCTGATGTCCCACTGTAACCCCGCCAGTGACGGCACTGCTGATATCCTACTGTAACCCAGCCAGTGACGGCACTGCTGATGTCCCACTGTAACTCCGCCAGTGACGGCACTGCTGATGTCCCACTGCAACCCCACCAGTGACGGCACTGCTGATGTCCCACTGTAACCCAGCCAGTGACGGCACTGCTGATGTCCCACTATAATTCCGCCAGTGACGGCACTGCTGATGTTCCACTGTAACTCCGTGTGCAGTGAACCATTAAATGAATTTCTTTGTGAGGTGACAAGCGAGTGAATATATTCTTTTTATATAACCCTCGTCACTCCTCCTCTCTCTATATTGACTTTAAAAAAATCGATAACAACACATCCATATATTGACCCGGAACTCTCACTCACAAATCATTATTTTCACTGGACAAAAAACTTCATACCAATCATACTAATCAGGTATACATAAACACAGTTACACAAATTATCATATATACCTGGAGTATACCTGCAGAGGGTTTTCAAGGGTCAGCGCCCCCGTGGCCCGGTCTGAGACCAAGCTTCATGGTGAATCAGGGTATGTTCAACCAGGCTATTACTGCTGGCCACATGTAGACTGACATACGAACCACAGCCCGGCTGGTCAGGTACTGACTTTAGGTGCCTGTCCAGTGCCCTCTTGAAGACAGCCAGGGGCCTATTGGTAATCCCCCTTATATATGTTGACAAGTAGTTAAACAGTCTTGGGCCACTGACATTTATTATGTTGTGTCTTAGTGTACTAGTGGTGCCCCTGCTATTCACTGGACGGATGTTGCATCTCCTGCCGAGTCTTTTGCTTTCATAGGGAGTGATTTTCGTGTGCAAATTTGGGACTTGTTCCTTTAGGACATTCCAAGTGTATATTATTACGTATCTTTCTCGCCTGCGTTCTAGGGAATACAAATCACGGGACTTCAACCGTTCCCAGTAATTTAGGTGCTCATCGTGTTTATGCGTACCGTGAAGGTTCTCTGTACATTCTAGGAAGTACGACTGGTTATCTTGTGGTGCTGGGAAGTACGACTGGTTATCTTGTGGTGCTGGGAAGTACAGCTGGTCATCTTGTGGTGCTGGGACGTACAGCTGGTCATCTTGTGGTGCTGGGACGTACAGCTGGTCATCATGTGGTGCTGGGAAGTACAGCTGGTCATTATAATAGTGATTAAAAATAATAATAATATAATAAAATAAAAATAATAATAATAATTATAATTATAATAATAATAATAATAATAATAATAAATTAATAATATAATAATAATAATAATAATAATAATAAAAATAATAATAATAATAATAATAATAATTTAAATAATAATAATAATAATAAAAATAATAATAATAATAATAAAAATAATAATAATAATAAATAATAAATAATAATAATGTTTATGTATACAAGTACATGATACAACTTGTACAGACCAAGCTGACTTCAATGATATCTATATCCCTTTTGAGAGTTTCAAAGATTTTTATGTACTTCCGGAGCCCGGCCATAAACTAGGCTTGTCTGGAACTTTTTTGGTTAACCATGCAATTGTTTCTGCTAGCCAGCAGTCCCACATGTCCATCACAGCCTGGTTGATCTGGCACCTGGTGAAGATACTCCTCCAGTTTGCTCTTGAAGATTTCTACACCTTTCCCAGCAGTGTTTGTGACACCTTATAGTAAAATGTTAAATAATCTGGGACCACGAATGTTGATACAGTGTTCCCTTATTGTGCTCACTACACCTCTTATTTTCACTGGGTTTATTTTGCGCTTCCTCCCATATCTCTTGCTCCATCATGTTCCAGGATTGCGACCCACACAAGTCGGCTAACACCCAGGTACCTGTAGATGAATGGTTCAGAGAACCGACATGTTGATAAAATAGACACATGTGCAACTCTTGGGTATCTTTATTTTCCTCAATAAAGATACCCAAGAGTTGCACATGTGTCTATTTTATCACCCAGGTACCTACTTTCTGCTAGGTGAACAAAGATAGCAGTTGTGTTAAGAGACACATCCTAATGTTTACACCCGTACCGAGGATAAAACCAACCTATATAGATCTTCGTCATTTCTGTCCTTATTCTTCTTAATAGTTTTCTAGTATCAGGCACATACCATTCCATCCCATGTGTAAAGTCATTTGCATACACAGAGGCTCTTAGTGGAAACCTCTCCTGACACCCTGGCCTATCCTCTCTCGCATTTCAAGACCTCCTTGAGCCAGTGGAAGACTTTCCCGTTACTACCCTGCTTGGTATTCTGCTTGTTGCTCTGTCCCAGTAGGAGAATCGTGTTCTGTGGCTTTATCAACGCACTCGCTTCACACAAATGAATGTCCAAGTCTCAGTTTCCGGCACTTGTGGAAATGTAGGGCATGTTTTCTTACACTTGCTGCTGTCCCTGTTCACCTAGTCGCACGTAGGTTCATGGGTGCTAGTCGACTGGTGTGGATTGCATCCTGGGGGACAGTCCTCTATGACTCACTGACTTTCTTAATTTATCCTGGGTGGTTAACTCTCCAGGTTGAAAATCCCAACAAATCCTATCGTATCTTAACTGTCAGTCGTGTATATGGCGCTGTTAAGACTGAGCTGTGCCAGCGCTGGCACTGTTAGAACTTGTCTGATATAAACAGCAGGTTAACCTTCTGCTTCTTGAGTTATGTACATCGTGATCTTCTATCATATATTCAGTAAGTCCTCCTCCACCTCTTCTTTCTCCTCCTCCTCTCCTCCTCCTCCCCTCCTCCTCCTCTCCCTCCTCACCTCTTACCCATTTTCTTCTTCCTTCTTTCCCATCCCCTTTCTCCTCTTGTTTAAATAGCATATTTCTATAATCGGTTTATTGGTAGGGCGCTGAGGGGGACAAGTTGTCAAAGTATTCCCTTAATGTAACAACTGTTATGAGGGGTTTTGTGCATACAAGTGTCGAATATATTGTAAAAGGGTTTTACGTAGAGGTTACTTATACACTCGTTGACTAGATGGCTTTATTACACATATGGGTAGTAAAGGGAATTAGAGAGCAAATAAATAAAAGCAGTAGTTTTTAATTATATTTCTCTCACCAAGTATGATTATAGATATTTACAAACTCAAGAGGCCAGAGACAAGAGACAAAATGTGATCAACCAGCAGATGTATGAATTGAAAAGAGCTAACCGTGGTGCTACCACATCACCTTAGCAATCGTCTGACCCATGCTATGAATAGCTGAACCAAGATACTGATTAAAACGATCGGGCCCGCTTAATCATTAAACCCCTTTGCACCTGGTTCACTGGTTGGGAGGCAGCTTATATGGGGGGAGTGAACATGCGCCCAATTAAAGAGTATGTACTCTTTTCATGCCCACACCCACCGCCCAAAAGGACTCTAAAGGACAGGACTAGGTAGAGTGCCGCCATGGCACATTACAATAATGGACCACCTTTCCTATCAAACCCTCCAACTCATTAGATAGAGCTCTTTTTTCTTGAGACATAAAGCCAAACTCTTTAAAATTAGAGCAAGACAGCAGACAGTAGGGCTAATGTAGGTTCTGGATACATGGGGGATGGTAGCATAAAAGAGCTTTTTTACCCATAGTTCCTAACATCGTAACCTAACAATTTTTTTTTGTTTTTTGTAAATTTTTTGACAAAGAATCAACCAGCAATATGTAATATTGAATTGGTAACCCTTGCAGCCTAAGACCGCAACACATGAGTCTTGTGTTGGCTTTATCATGGAGATAAGATACACCAGAGGGCTGTGGTCACTGTATGGTTCCTTTTCAAATTTTGGAGTAGACTTTAGAGGGAAATTATATTGGCTGAGAAGTTAGCCACAGGCTGCAAACACTCATCTTCCCCCAAAATAAGAATACTGCCCCCACCCATGGCCCAAAAATAATGTTAGATTGGCCAAAGGATGATTTGATAAATTATCGTTAAGTGGGGAAAATCTGGAAAGTCCAAGTAACCTTAAGCTTAAAACATAGTTGGGCCTTGTGTCTGACACAACAACTTCATCAAGTAAGCGGCCCTGCCTTCAAGTCTTTAATAGCCTGATGAAAACAGGTTCTGGAATGATCCACTGAGTTTTTCATTCCAAAGGGGTACTCTAATTGAATTGGCGCCTCCTGGAATTATGAATTATCTGTTAAAAGGTGCCTGAAAGTAACCCTTTTAAATAGGTCAAGATAGACACAAAGTAGCCTTAACCACGAAGTCAATTTACATCATCCAGACGGACAGAAAGTAAGATCTGAGATAGTGACCCATTCACCTTACGGTAGTCGTACCACTTGAAATTTCCATTAGCTTCTTAACAAAGGTTGCACAGTGAAGGACTGGAAGACTTCCCACTAGCCCATGCTCTACGAAATTCTACCTCCTGCTAAGTAGATAAGGTAAGATTTCGTTTGGATTTTTAACCCCGGAGGGTTAGTCCCCAGGCAAACCCAAGAAAGTAGTGCGTCACCGGATGTCATCTCAATTCCATTGGGCTTCTCAATCTTCTCCCCCCGGATGCACCCACACCAGTCGACTAACACCCAGGTACCCTATTTGCTGCTAGGTGAACCGGACAATAGGTGTAAGGGAAGAGTCGAAATGTTTCTACCCCCACTGGGAATTGAACCGAGCCCTCCTGTGTAAAAGTGGAGCTTTAGCCACCAACCACCGAGGTCTCTGTTTTTCAGGGTTAGGTCTGTAGGGGAGGTTTAAAGGTTAGAGTTCCAACATCTACATACGATGATATAGTGTATATTTTTTCAACCATCTGAAAAGATATCAGGATAAGATTGTGGGGAAGCGTTAAACTTGTTACTTGATTCTTAGACAGCTCCACCATTAAAGGGCTAGGGTCCTTGAGGAGGCAGGAATTGGGGAAGCTTTACGGGAATGTTCAGGAATAAGCGCAAAGGAGTCAGGGTCGTCTACAGAGGCAAGGACAGAGTCATTCTGGGACTTATTGGAGAATTAATGCTTAATATGAAAAATTGTGGCAGTTTTACTCTTTTTCTTACCTTTTGAGGTCTTGTCAAGGGAAACTAACAAAATAATTTACAACGAAAAATTTACTTACAATTAAGCATTGCCCCATAAATCGCTGTTAGGCAGAAAACCCTGTTCCTGCACTAACACCTTGGTCCCCGGATGAAAGGAGAGAAACTTTTGAGTTTCTGTCGTACCCCTGTTTCATATATTTTGAGTGCTTTAAGTAGCCCTTTGCCCAACTACAGCCACCTGCCCTAAAAAGGGTTTATATGTTAGCAGGGATCTTCTCCATCCACCTTCAAAGAGCACTCGAAGAAGACCTCATACGTTGTGCCAAAGATCAGCTCAAACCCGGTCTGTACCCTGTGGAGTCCTGCGTAGTTCCTCTCATTGCGAACAGCAACAGAGGTTTGTGGTTCATCAGTATGTAGGAAAAAAGCATGCTTAAGTTCTCAACTTTTTTTTAATGTCTGATGGATTCTTTCAACGGTATCTTGGGACTGAGGATGAAAAGGCAGTGGATAAGGTATGAATTAGTCCTAGCCTAGTTAATGTTCCCTAAAAACTTAGCAGTAAAATTAGTACCTATGTCACTCTGAATAGATTTAAGAATACCAAAGCAGGAAATAAACCTAGTTAAGGCCATAAGAATTGCTTAGTATTGATAATGCACATTGAGATTGCCTCTGGATATCTAGTTACTTTATCCATGATAGTAAATAAACACTGGTTTCCAGACTTAGACTTAGGTAGTGGACCTACACAGTCTATGATTAACTCTGCAAAAAGTTCTCCATCAGCAGATATGGGATGGAGAGGTGCAGGTTTAATGGGTGTCCAGGTTTTCCTACTGCTGACACTCTCTACAACAGCGGATATGATTCTTCACATCCTGTCTTAACTTTGGCCAAAAGAATTCTTGTAGTTGTTCTATACATGGTTTAGTAATTCCTAAGTGGCCTCCTGACTAAGAGTTATGAGCTATATTTAGTATTAGTGATTTAAACTTTTTAGGAACTACCAATCTATCTGTGTGTTGCCTTCCCTCTACCTCCTTACCAGTCTCAATGCAGATTAAGAAGTCGTTTTTAATTTCATATTTGACTGGGTGATCTGAGGGGGATTCACCCATGGCTGCTTGAAAAACTAAATTCAACGAGGGTCTTTCGCTGTTCTTTCCAAAAGGACAGTCACTTAGGCATGGAAACAGAGATATCTGGCAATCCTACAACCCTGGAATAGGAAGGCTTGATCTGGGTCTCCTCACTAATTTACGAGACCCTGGTCAGTTTTCCTCGTAAAACAAATTGGCTATTCCAAGATCAAAGCCGTCCAAGGATGGGTTAGCCAACATTAGGGAAGAATTAATCATCATAGATTCTGTACACTTAGTAGAATTAATGTTATTACCCAGTAATAACATGGTATCTTTCAGTGGAAATCCGTCAGAAACACCTATAGTCAAATAGTCAGTGTAATATTTACTCTGCACATATATTTAATGTAAAGGGACGGGAAATACTGCTTCTTCAAATGATTCTAAAAGTACTGATAAGTGTAATGACGTTTGTTCAGAGAGGGGAAGTACTCCCTCTCTTATTAAAGAAAGATATGCCCCAGTATTTCTAAATGTTCTCACTTCAGTTTTCTTTGAATGCTACTGTAGTATGGGGCCATTTCCCCTTTTATTTCTTTTTTATCCATGTCAGTAGGAAGATTAGTAATTCTTACTTATGGTTGGGGCTTAAGTGGGCAATTAGGCTTCACATGGCTGGGTTTGTGGCAAAGATAACACATTACCTCAGGTTTCACTTTTGTTCCCTGCTGATTTTGCGGCTTATGCCACTCTGGATACCGACGTCGTGGTTCACCATATTGAGTGGTTTGATATCACTCACCCAGTTGACCGTGAGTTGAGTAACATGGCTGACCCGGTGACTTCGTTGGGTGACGTCATTGTTCACCTTCGTTCTTGCACTTCGTTCTCTAATCAGGAACTCTTCTTTGACGATCTCTGCTCATGCCAGGCTGTTGAAAAGAAAGATAAGACGCTCGGACAAGAAACGTTTAGTTTCAAAAGTATCAGCACCTGGCTGCTTCTAATGCAGTAGCCAACGAATGATCTTCAAGGAAGACTCGATCCTCTGGTCCAACAGACTTCATCAGGTTATCCACCAAGATTAATTGTACAGGTTCCGAGAAGTTAGCGACACCATTTTCCTTGTACCACTTGGTAAAGGCTTTTGTCTGCTGTCTTACAAAGTCAACATAAGACTGACCCAGCTGTCGTTTGCCTAGTTTGAATTCCTTCCTGTACTTGGCAGGAATACACTGATAAGCCCCAAGAACCGTGTTTTTTCACCACCCGATAGTTGCCAAAATTGTCATTGTCTAACACCGATGTAAATTCCTGTGCCTACCAAACAATGCTGTATGCACCAATGCTGCCCAAGGCACTTCAGGCCACCTTAAGGCTTGAGCCTGGTTTTAATATGTCTCAAAAACTGTTGAGTCTCAGCTTCAACCAAACGAGGAGCTAGCTGTGCTCCTTTTGCAACTAAAGTCATCAACAGTTTGCTTAAATTGGCTCCTCTCATTCTCTCTTTCAAACTCCTCTCTAGCAAATGTTCGCTGCTCCTTGGTTTGTTTAAAGATTGAGTTTGGCTAACTCAAGCGCCAATGAAGCGGACTCGCCCTTAGACAACCCACATACACCTGCTGCTGCAGAGAATTCTGATGTTGTGTGACTCCCATTAGACAAACCCGATACACATGCAGCTGCACTAGATTGTCGATAGGAGAATTCTGGTGTTGTGTCTCTCCCATTCTGCAGGAACCTAAGCGGAGATCTGCGACTTACTGATCCTATAGAGCAGGGGTTCCCAACCAAGGGTTCTCCCACCCCCTGGGGGTGCGAGACATCATTCAGGTTGTGCGAGAAGCGTCCGTCTTAATAACAGAATATTGATTCATTTATTACTTATTAATATTCAATATCATAGTAAAATTACAATTATCTTTATTTTCATCTCTTTATTTCAGATTATCAATTATCTTTTGTCAATTAAGACAAAATCCAGAAATCATTTGAATGCACAGGCAGACATGCGTGTTACTATCAGCAACATAGTTTCCCGTTTTGTAAAACTCTCAAACAAGAAACAGGAACAAAAGAATCATTGAATTAAAATGGATAGCAACTTTTTGGAAGTCAGCCTTTTGATTTTATTATCTTGTACATATTAAAGAAAGTAAGTATTTTTTGTATGGTATATTCAAATGTTAATCGGAGACATCCTTTCTTGTCCATATGTTTGATTTTTTACATATTAAAAAAAATAAAATTCTTCTAAAGGTTTGAAAGCTAGTTCTTGATTTGACTTTTTTGTATATATTTCAAGCAAGAGTTATTATTTTTGTAAGGTGTATTCAAAATATCATTCTGTGATATGTTTCTTTTCTGTAGTTCTGATTTTTGTTCACATATTAGAAAGTGAAATAAATATCTTCTTTTGATAAAATTTAGTGGATTCCACATCCTTTATCCTTGAACAAAGTTTAAATTGTAGGGGGTGCGAGGATAGAGCAAAATTTTTATAGGGGTGCAGGAGTAAGAAAAAGGTTGGGAACCACTGCTATAGAGGAAGAAATGTTAATCTGGTGTACCATAGTTGCCTCTGCTTCCAACTTTGTAGAATAATGTCACGAAGCTGCACACCAGTAAGGGTGTTGTGATACCCAATACCAATGTAATGAACAATTTGCCAGCAATGCTTTAGAGAAAGTTTGGACAGATTTAGTAGAGTAAATTCAGATACAATCATCTGACTTGTATAGGTGGCATTAATTAACCCCAGCATAAACACGCTGTTTGCAATACATGCTCAAGCAGGTATGCACAGTACGACTGCAGAATACTCACACACAATAGCAAGGCTGGCACGCAATAGCGAAGCAAGTGCAAAGTTGACACGCAATAATCCGAAGTGATAGCAAAGCTGATACAATGCCAGATAGCAAAGCTATCTAAACAATGCAAAACTAGGTCCTGCTTCAGCTCTCGGGCAGGCTACTCATATTACACACCCAGGTGAGAAAGGCTTCTTATCCAGAGTCATAAAGGGAATTTGAGTGCAAATAAATATGGCAGTAGTTTTTAAATTATATTTTCCTTCACCAAGTATGATTACAGGTATTTACACTTATGTACACTATGTACAAGAGTTTGGAAAGTAAGTATATCATGGTGATCAAGAGGCAAGACAACAGCCAGAGACAAGAGACATCTGTGATCACCAGCAGCTGTATGAATCTGACAAGAGCTAACCGTGAGTGCTACCAAGTCACCTTAGCAATTGTCTGACCCATATTATGATTGACTGAACCAAGGTACTGATTTAACGATGGGGTCTCTCTTAATCATTAAACCCTTAGCACCCAGTTCGCTGGTTGAGAGGCGGCCTGCCACAATGGGTACACCAGGTAGTCGTTCTTCGAGGGTAGCCAAGAGCCAGTTCAAGGGGGTAATGTTGACTGGAGTTCAACAGGGTGGCAAGTGAGACAGAGGCCAGGAAGAGAAGGTAGACCTCGGTGCATGTCATCTGCCATGCACTTCTGAAACTAGGCCTTGGGCCAGCAAATCCCTCTTAGAGGGGTATGTGTGAGACATGGGTAGGTATACCGTCTAAATTTTTGTTTTGTCGCACACCCTGGGTCGTCCCAACCCGACAACACAGGGTGCAAAAGAAAGAAACTATAAATACACCCATGGAGCATGGCTTGGTTTACCACTATGCAAACATGGTTACTTTATCCGATCTCAAAAAGCTCTCTCCTGTTTCTGGCTGGAGAGAAAAAGGCATACCACTCTGCAGAGTGGTGAGTGTTACCAAGTGACGTCAGAACAGCGCTGGAGTATAAATCTTCTTATGTACAGTTTTGTCAAGGGACGCTAATCCATCCACACGTCTGTAAAACAATGAATGGCAGTAGCTTTTCCTAGGGTGTGATATGTGACATGAAAGGGCAGCACTGCCCTGGTCTATAATACAGAAAACATAATACATGTTGAGTGCCATAAATCTGCATTTACTTTACTTGCAAGGAAAATATTATGTCATTACTATAGTTACAATCATACACAACATACTTTAACTATAAAACTGTTAAACGAATGAGCATTGATGCCCATTTCAGCAAGAAGACACTTAGTATAGTCAGCAAAGCAGTCTGACAACTCAACAGGTGTGTCAGTATCACAGAAACGTTCTGCTGTCTTCGGTCTCAGACCATAGGTATCTTACTGGACGGGAGGAGAGTTATTGGTCATATTAGCAGAAGTAAGAAAAGTTGATGAGTTGTCGCTAGTGTCAATCTGATTGCACTGTTGCAACGCACGCTCCTCCAGCTCACCCTCAGCTAGTGTCAGTCTGGTTGTACTGTTGCAACACACGCTCCTCCAGCTCAGCCTCAGCTAGTGTCAGTCTGGTTGTACTGTTGCAACACACGCTCCTCCAGCTCAGCCTCAGCTAGTGTCAGTCTGGTTGCACTGTCGCAACACACGCTCCTCCAGCTCAGCCTCAGCTAGTGTCAGTCTGGTTGCACTGTTGCAACACACGCTCCTCCAGCTCAGCCTCAGCTAGTGTCAGTCTGGTTGCACTGTTACAACGAACGTTCCTCCAGCTCAGCCTCAGCTAGTGTCAGTCTGGTTGCACTGTTGCAACGCACGTTCCTCCAGCTCAGCCTCAGCTAGTGTCAGTCTGGTTGCACTGTTGCAACGCGCGCTCCTCCAGCTCAGCCTCAGTTAGTGTCAGTCTGGTTGCACTGTTGCAACGCACGCTCCTCCAGCTCAGCCTCAGTTAGTGTCAGTCTGGTTGCACTGTTGCAACGCGCGCTCCTCCAGCTCAGCCTCAGCTAGTGTCAGTCTAGTTGCACTGTTGCAACACACGCTCCTCCAGCTCAGCCTCAGCTAGTGTCAGTCTGGTTGCACTGTTGCAACACACGCTCCTCCAGCTCAGCCTCAGCTAGTGTCAGTCTGGTTGCACTGTTACAACGAACGTTCCTCCAGCTCAGCCTCAGCTAGTGTCAGTCTGGTTGCACTGTTGCAACGCACGCTCCTCCAGCTCAGCCTCAGTTAGTGTCAGTCTGGTTGCACTGTTGCAACGCACCCTCCTTCAGCTCAGCCTCAGCTAGTGCCAGTTTGGTTGCACTGTTGCAACGCACGCTCCTCCAGCTCAGCCTCAGTTAGTGTCAGTCTGGTTGCACTGTTGCAACGCACGCTCCTCCAGCTCAGCCTCAGTAGTGTCAGTCTGGGTTGCACTGTTGCAACGCACCCTCCTTCAGCTCAGCCTCAGCTAGTGCCAGTTTGGTTGCACTGTTGCAACGCACGCTCCTCCAGATCTGCCTCACCTCTAACATTATCAATGTCCTTCATGTGGCAAGGTGAGCTTCTTAATCGTCCTGTGGTAAT
>NC_069432.1:4640521-4688533 GCF_026875155.1 Cherax quadricarinatus
GAATATAATGCAGAGAATTCGTAGTTTGGAAGTTAGGAGGAGGTGCGGGATTACCAAAACTGTTGTCAAGAGGGCTGAGGACAGGGTTGTTGAGGTGGTTCGGATTGTAGAGAGAATGGAGCTAGAAACATATGACTTCAAGAAGTGTATCAGTCTGTAGTGGAAGGAAGGCAGGGATAGGGGTCAGCCTAGAAAAGGTTGGAGGAGGGGTAAAGGAGATTTTGTGTTGCGAGTGGCTTGGACTTCCAGCGGGCATGCAATGTGCGTGTTTGATAGGGTGAATGGAGACAAATGTTTTTAATACTTGACGTTGCTGCTTGGAGTGTGAGCAAAGTAACTTTATGAAGGGGTTCAGGAATCCGGCAGGCGGACTTGAGTCCTGGAGATGGGAGTAGAGTGCTGCACTCTGAAGGAGGGGTGTTAATGTTGCAGTTTAAAAAACTGTAGTGTAAAAGCACTCTTCTTGCAAGTCAGTCTTGGAGTGAATGATGGTGAAAGTTTTCTTTTTCGGGCCACCCTGCCTTGGGGGAATCGGCCAGTGTGATAAAAAATATATAGATATAATATATATATATATATCATAATTTATATATATATATATATTTATATATACTATATATATATATATAATATTATATATATATATATATAAAAAATTATATTAAATATAAATATATATATATGTATATTATAGCATATATATATATATATATTATATTATCTATATATATATATTATATATATATATATAGCTATATTATATAAATATATATATAATATATATATATATATATATGGCCCTCGGCCAGGAGGGTTGTGGGCTCCTATCTGTGATTTTGGCACCAATATCGTCTAATCAAGAAACACCTACCAGGATTATCATCAACAGATGGTGTGTGAATATCTGCTGCTCGTGTTGGGAAATGCCAGAAGACTCGCATTTCGTCTCTTCCTTCAGAATCAGAAAAGTGTTGGGTATGTGAATTCAGTGAGGGAGCATAACAGTCATCATGGGTAGGAGAGGTAGGGTGAGGGGTGGCTCATGGAGGAGGAGGAGGACGGAGGCGGGAGGTTGAGGAGTAAAACTGTGGCCCCCCTTCCCCCTTCCCCAAACAGGCGCATACACCGTGTGCTCGTGTTACAACAATGGAGTGTTGATTCACCGTGTGTATAGTGTATATAGTGTATAGTGCGTTAGTATGTGCATAGCATATGTAGTGTATAGCGGTGTGTCGTTTATAGTGGAGGCTGTGCACAGTGCTAGTGGTGTATAGTAACAGGTGCACAGCGCATTGTGGTGTATAGTGACTTTTATTTTCTTGTTATCTTCCGTACTCCGCCTCATCTCACATCTTCCACTCTCCCTTTCCTCCACCCCCCTCCCACCACAAGGAGGGAGAACCCCTTTCCTCCCCCCACTACTGCAATGAACTACATGGGGTATTTTCCCTTCAGCTGGGCTTACCACACAGTTTGAGGTATGGCAGGATAATGAAGCCAGCAGCCACAAAAACAGGGAAAACAGTGCACCCAACAATGAAAGGGCACTGTCAGTGTGTGGATGAGTTTCGTGCACGCAACAGGGATGGCTGCATTCGTGCCACATGGTGTGCAGGATCCATATGCTCCCAGCAGAGAGCAGCCCCACAGCCTCCACAGGCAGGAAGCCCCCTTTAATGGCACCTCCTCACTTGCGATTAACTTCTGTTGGCATTTAAATCCATTGCTAGCAGTACCCTATTCCACTATCCCTAAAGTGGCTCGCCAATATGCAGCAGGGAAATTCACTGACCTTAAGCAGGGAATGGTGGTTCCACTACTTAGAGCCGAGGCACCATCCAAGCATGGCGCAACCTAGCTCCTGCTAAGCAATGTCTGTCTTGCAGTTCCTCCAGAGACGAGGGCAAACTGCTAACACATCAATATCAAGGCAGTGCACAACTACCAAGAACAGATATATTGTGTCCCTCTGCCCCATATCGCAGGAATCACGGAGGTAGACCAAGAAAAGTCCCACTGAAACGAGAAAATTTGCGCACAGGTTAGCAAATAATCGAATGGTTAACAAAGTGGAGGCATCCGAATTACTACAGCAAGTGACGCACTGTAGCCCCCAAAGATGAGCCACGGCCCAAGGCACTAAGAGACAAGATCCAACAAGGGACATCATAGCCATCAATAAACAAACCCTGAGGATGACCCATCATTGAAAAATAATTTTGCCAGAATGGGAAGTCTATAAGGCGATTGTGTCATTTCCAGCAGGATGTGCAGGAGGTTACACTGAATTCGCCTCAGCACTCCAAAGAGATGGTAAATCCAGTACTCGGTGCATCTGCTCATTCTTTCACCGAGTTAAAACTTTCGTCAACAACTGCCTGGCTGGGGAATCAGAAGATATTAAACCTTTCTTTTTTGGAGCCACACTATGTGCTTTGAAGAAGAAAGGATGGGAATCAGGACTCATTGCAGTTGGAAACATTCTCGCCGTCTCGTTGCCAAAGCAGCAGTAAGAAACTTTCGCCTAGAGCTGCCAGATTATCCAGCCACACCAACTGGCTTTGGGGTCTCTCAAGGCAGTGAAATGCAGCTCATGCAGCAAGGGCTACATCAGGGACCTACCTGAAGACATGGCCGTGTCAAACTTGATTTTAGAAATGCCTTTAATATGGTGCAAGAGAGACGCTGTCTTGCCAAGTGTTCGGGATCGGTTCCCAGTCTTTACCTTCCATATCAGCGGCTACAGCAAACCCACAACATTCTTTTGTTGGGAGACCAGGAAATTCTCTCATCAGAGGGTGTTCAGCAGGTGAACCCCACTAAGCTCCCACTTCTTCTGTTGGCGATAGGGAACAAACTTCCAGCTTACACAGCGAGCTCAACATCTGGTACCTGATGATGGATCTGCAGGTACTGAAGAGTCCCTGGAAGGGGGACCTAAACCTAGTGAAAACCACAGGGAGAAGAAGATGGGATCTCCTCAAACCCTCCAAGTGTGTAAATCATCACAGCGGATACCAGGAAATAATCAATGACTGTGTGATTGGGAATCCTCCAGAAATCTCAGTACCACTCCATCCACAGACCCTCTTGGGAGGCACCGCTGGTTCCCAGGCCATTGGACACTGTTTCAAGGACAAAATGAATGACCTGATGATAATGGAGGAGGATAAGCGGATCTTGATGCCCAGATGCTCTTTATCTCCTCACAGTGCCTTACTTGCCAGACTCCCACTTACTTCCTGAGGTGTACCACCCTCTATTGACAACCCAACATCGACGAATATGAGCACACCTGTGGTCAACTTTAAGAAGGCACTGAACCTGTCACTAGAGGATCAGCAATGGGATCAGGCAATCCCTCCCAGTGCGATGGGAGGTATTTAAGGAGTGCGCAAAGCAACGCAAGTGATTTACTGCTTTCTGTCTTCATATTTGGCTTCCAGTAAATAGTCAAGAAAATTGTTCCTGAACGCTTGAGTGAGTGGTAGGAGCTTCAAGTACCCCAGGTTTACTGAAGCACGCGAATCGGGGATCACCCTTACACATCTCCAGTAGACCAGCTCCTCCAAAGAACAGTCCCACTGGGTACAAACCGATCATGGGAAAAAATCGCCGCACAGTGCTCTCCAAACACCTCAGGAAAGGCCAAAGTCGTTTCTGGGCAGTTGAAGGTCACACTCAGGAGATTTTCCTGTTAACTGTCCAATTCCTCCTTGGGCACTCGACTAGACACAGGCCATTCGGCATTGGAGTTGCTCGTCGCCTAGCGCCCCATCGACTCAACGAACAAAGGTTAGGTGCAAGCTGATCAATTCGGACTTCATGGTCTGTGTGTAACAGCAGAAGGGGAAGTATGCCGACATGAGGAGGGTCAATGAAATATAAAGAGAAGCTCGCCACAGCCCGTTTCTACTCTTCCCCCCAGTTCCGAGGTCTGACGGAAGTCCAAAATGTCTGATGGAGCACCATGCTACCTTGGAAGGATGGAAAATCACATTGCCAGGGACTACACTGTGCCCCCCCACATGTCAGATACTACTTGCCATACTCCGTAGTGGAAGGGGGTGGAAGCTGCCAGCCACAGGGAAACCCAGAAGATCGCAAATTGCGGGCCTTCCCTCTTGCTATAACTTCATCCCATGGGTCGGAGACCCTTGGAGCAGGGGGCAAGTGTGGCTCTAAGTTCCTCAAAGAGCACAGGGCGACAGCTTCCTCTTCAGAGGACTCGTGTTGCGATCCAGCAGAGGAAATGCCTGCAGCATTTCTTGGGCACATGGGCCCACTGCAGGGAAGCTGGACGAAGTATTAGAGATGCAACTCTGAGTTTACTATGTTGTTTTACTTTCTATTGTTTCTTTGTGAATGTTTTGTCATGTATTTTGTCTTTAAATAAAAATTATTATATTAAATTAGGGGTGGTAGGAGAAACCCATTCTCAAACAGATTCAGGGAAACCTTGAGTTTTCCCTGAAGCAAGTTTATTCTTTTCTCTGAGGATGAGGGAGTCTCAAGACAGTTCATAGGTGGTACCTCAAATATTATATTCATATTATATATATCCTATATATATATAAATATATATATATTTATATATTATATCTATATTTAGATAATATATTATAAATATAATATGGGGAGGTACCACCTCTAGAACTGTCTGGAGACCCTCTCATCCTCAGAGAAAAGAATAATCTTGCTTCAGGGAACACTCCGGTTTCCCTGAAGCTGTTGAGAATTTTCTCCTACCACCACCTATATTTATATATATTTTATTTAAAGACAAAATACATTGACAAAACATTCACAAAGAAACAATTAGTAGTAAAACAACTAGTGGTAACTCAGAGTTGATCTCTAATACTTCGTCCAGTTCCTGCAGTGGGCCATGTGCCCAGAAGCTGCAGCATTACCTCTATGGTTCGCAACCATGTGCTCTGAAAGAGGAGGAAGCTGGTCGCCCTGTGCTCTTTGAGGAACTTTAGAGACACTTGCCCCTGCTTCCAAGGGTCTACGACCTATTGGGATGAAGTTAGAGCAAGAGGGAAGGTCCTCATATTTGCGATCTTCTGGGTTTCCCTGTGGCTGGCAGCTCCACCCCCTTCCACTACGGATATCGGCAAGTAGGTATCCTGCCAATGTAGGTGGCACAGGTGTTTAAAAGTTTTTTTTTTTCCCTGGGACATGTGATTTCCATCCTTCCAAGGTAGCATGGTGTGCTCCAATCAGGGACGATTTGACTTCCGTCTCAGACCTCTGCCACTTGGGGTTCCCGTCTAGCTGGGCAACGGGCTGTGGCGAGGCTTCTCTTTATGATGTCATTGACCTCCTCATGTCTGGCATACTTCCCTTCTGCTGTGTGACACACGAGACCATGAAGTCCGAATTGATCAGCTTGCACCCTACCTTTGTTCGTTGAGGATGGGGGCGGCTAGGCGACGAGCAACACCAATCCGAATGGCCTGTGGGTCTAGTCGAGTGCCCAAGGAGGAATTGGGAACAGTTAACAGGAAATCTCCTGAGTGTGATGCCTTCACTGCCAGGAAACGAGCTTTGTCCTTTCCTGAGGTGTTGGAGAGCACTGTGCTGGCGATTTTTTCCATGATCGGTTTGTCCCAGTGGGACTGTTCTTTGGGAGGAGCTGGTCTACTGGAGGAATGTGTAAGGGTGTTCCACCGAATCGCTGCTTCAGTAAACCTGGGGTCTTGAGCTCCTACCACGTCTCTCAAGCGTTCAGGAACAATTTTCTTGACTAATGTACTGGAAGCCAAATATGAAGACAGAAAAGCAGGTAAAGCAACATGCGTTGCTTTGCGCACCCTTATACCTCCCAGTCGCACTGGGAGGGTTGCCTGATCCCATTGCTGATCCTCTAGTGACAGGTTCAGTGCCTTCTTAAAGGTTGACCTCAGGTGTGCGTCATATTCGTCGAGTGTTGGGTTGTCAAAAGAGGGTGTACACCTCAGGAAGTAAGTGAGTCTTGGCATAGTAAGGCACCTTGTGAGGAGATACAGAGCATCATGGGCATCAAGATCGCTTATTTCCTCCTCCATTATCATCAGGTCATTCAGTTTGTCCTTGAGAACAGTGTCAATGGCCTGGTGACCCAGCGGTGCTCCCAAGAGGGTACTGTTGGATGGAGTGGTACTAGAGATTTCTGGGAGGATTCATCACACAGCATTGATTATTTCCTGGTTCGCTGTGATGATTTCACACTTGGAGGGGTTGAGGATGAGTCCCAAGTCTTCTTCTCCCTGTGTTTTCACCAGTTGTAGGTCCCCTTCCAGGGACTCTTCAGTACCTGCCAGAGTGCCATCATCCAGGTACCAGATGTTGAGCTCGCTGTGTAAGCTGGAAGTTAGTTCTCTTACTGCCAAGCAGAAGAGAAGTGGAGCTAGTGGGTCACCCTGCTGAACACCCTCTGATGAGAGAATTTCATGTTCTCCAAACAAAAGAATTGTGGGTTTGCTGTAGCCGGCTGAAATGAAGGGTAAAAGACTGGGGAACCGATCCCGAACAGCTGGCAAGACAGCGTCTCTCTTCACCATATTAAAGGCATTTCTAAAATCAAGTTTGACTACGGCCATGTCTTCAGGTAGGTCCCTGATGTAGGCCCTTGCTGCATGAGCTGCACCTTCACTGCCTTGAGAGACCCCAAAGCCCAGTTGGTGTGGCTGGAGTAAACTGGCAGCTTCTAGGCGAATGTTTCTTACTGCTGCTTTGGCAACGAGACGGCGAAGAATGTTTCCAACTGCAATGGGTCTGATTCCCCATCCTTCTTCTTCAAAGCACATAGTGAGGCTCCAAAAAAGAAAGGTTTAATTTCTTCTGGGATTCGCCCAGCCAGGCAGTTGTTGACGAAAGTTGTTAACTCGGTGAGAAGAATTGATGCAGATGCACCGAGTACTGGATTTACCATCTCTTTGAGGTGCTGAGGTCGAATTCCAGTGTAACCTCCTGCAGATCCTGCTGGAAATGACACAATCGCCTTATAGACTTCCGATTCTGGCAAAATTATTTGTTCAATGATGGGGTCTTCCTCAGGGTTGTTATTGATGGCTATGATGTCCCTTGTTGGATGCTTGTCTCTTAGTGCTTGGGCCGTGGTCTCATCTTTGGGGGCTACAGTGTCGTCACTTGTAATTATTCGGATTGCTCCCACTGTGTTACCTTCGATTATTTTGCTAACCTGTGCGCAAATTTTCTCGTTTTCAGTGGGACTTTTCTTGGGTCTACCTCTGTGATTCCTGCGATGATGGGGCAGAGGGACACAATTATCTGTTCTTGGGTAGTTGTGCACTGCCTTGATAATTGATGTGGTTAGCAGTTTGCCTCGTCTCTCAGGAACTGCAAGACAGACATTGCTGAACAGGAGTAGGTTGCGCCATGCTTGGATGGTGCCTCGGGCTTCTAAGTAGGTGGAACCTCCATTCACCTGCTTAAGAAGGTCTGTGAATTTCCCTGCTGCATATGGGCGAGCCACTTTAGGGATGTGGAATAGGGTACTGCTAGCAATGGATTTAAATGCCAACAGAAGGTTATCGCAAGTGAGGAGGTTGCCATTAGAATTGTCATCTGCCTGTGGAGGCTGTGGGCTGCTCTCTGCTGGGAGCATATGTGATCCTGCACACCATTGTGTGCACGAATGCGGCCATCCCTGTTGCGTGCACGAAACTCTCCACACACCTGACATGTGCCTCTTTCATTGTTGGGTGCACTGTTTCCCTGTTTTGTGGCTGGCTGGCTTCATTATCTGCCATACCTCAAACTGTGTGGTAAGCCCAGGCTGAAGGGAAAATACCCCATGTAGTTCATGGCAGTAGTGGGGGGAGGAGAGGGGTCTCCCGTCCTTGTGGTGGGCGGTGGAGGAAAGGGAGGAGTGGAAGATGTGTGATGAGGCGGAGTAAGGCACTCACTCCCTCCAAGGACAAGTCACTATACACCACAATGCTCTGTGCACCTGTTACTATACACCACTATGCTCTGTGCACAGCCTCCACTATAAACGACACACCGCTATACACTACATATGCTATGCACATACTACGCACTATACACTATATACACTATACACACGGTGAATAAACACTCCATTGTTGTAACACGAGCACACGGTGTATGCGCCTGTTTGGGGAAGGGGGAAGGGGGGGGGCACAGTTTTACTCCTCAACCTCCGCCTCCTCCTCCTCCTCCTCCATGAGGCCACCCCTCACCTACCTCTCCTACCCATGATGACTGTTATGTTCCCTCACTGAATTCACATACCCAACACTTTTCTTGATTCTGAAGGAAGAGACGAAATGCGGAGTCTTCTGGCCCTTTCCAACACGAGCAGCAGATATTCACACACCAGTCTGTTGATGATAATCCTGGTAGGTGTCTGATAACATATTGTGCCAAATCACAGAGCAGATGCCACACTCTCTCTGCCGAGGGCCATATATATTATATATATATATCATATAGTATATATATATATATGTAATATATATATTGTATAAATATATAATATAAGTATGCTATATATATACTATATTAGTGATTATTTTATATATATTATATATATATATATATATATATATATATATATATATATATATATATATATATAATATATATATATATATATATATTATATATATATTTTATTATCACACTGGCCGATTCCCACCAAGGCAGGGTGGCCCGAAAAAGAAAAACTTTCACCATCATTCACTCCATCACTGTCTTGCCAGAAGAGTGCTTTACACTACAGTTTTTAAACTGCAACATTAACACCCCTCCTTCAGAGTGCAGGCACTCTACTTCCCATCTCCAGGACTCAAGTCCGGCCTGCCGGATTCCTGAACCCCTTCATAAATGTTACTTTGCTCACACTCCAACAGCACGTCAAGTATTAAAAACCATTTGTCTCCATTCACTCCTATCAAACACGCTCATGCATGCCCGCTGGAAGTCCAAGCCACTCGCACACAAAATCTCCTTTACCCCCTCCCTCCAACCTTTTCTAGGCTGACCCCTATCCTGCCTTCCTTCCACTACAGACTGATACACTCTTGAAGTCATTATGTTTAGCTCCATTCTCTCTACATGTCCGAACCACCTCAACAACCCTTCCTCAGCCCTCTGGACAACAGTTTTGGTAATCCCGCACCTCCTCCTAACTTCCAAACTACGAATTCTCTGCATTATATTCACACCACACATTGCCCTCAGACATGACATCTCCACTGCCTCCAGCCTTCTCCTCGCTGCAACATTCATCACCCATGCTTCACACCCATATAAGAGCGTTGGTAAAACTATACTCTCATACATTCCCCTCTTTGCCTCCAAGGACAAAGTTCTTTGTCTCCACAGACAAAGAT
The DNA here is from genome assembly GCF_026875155.1 of Cherax quadricarinatus. Classification (NCBI taxonomy): domain Eukaryota; kingdom Metazoa; phylum Arthropoda; class Malacostraca; order Decapoda; family Parastacidae; genus Cherax; species Cherax quadricarinatus. Next base: position 4,649,890 of record NC_069432.1, read on the forward strand.
ATATAAATATATGTGTATATGTTGTGCCGATTAGGTAAAACTTGCAGTTTTTTGCAATTTAAGGTAAATCACATTATTTCCATTACATTTGTGCTCTTTAGCTACAAAAAACAACATTATCACTTTTGTTTTTGAAAGATCTTATGTCTATAAAAAAGTTGTTTGGATTTTTGGGGGAGAAATCTCACGAACATGTACCTATACCAGCAGAGAGTTTCGGGGGTCAACGCCCCCGCGGCTCGGTCTGAGACCAGGCCTCGTGGTGGATCAGGGTCTGTTCAACTAGGTTATTACTCAGGCCGCACGCAAACTGGCGTACGAACCATAGCCCGGTTGGTCAGGTACTGACTTTAGGTGCCTAGCCAGTGCCTTCTTGAAGACCGTCAGGGTTCTACTGGTAATCTCCCTTATGTTCTGGGAGGCAGTTGAACATCTTGGTCCCAAACCCTTTTGTGTTTTCTCTCATGATCGTGGTCCCCCGTTTTTCATTGGGAGAAATGTTCAGCTCCTGCCAAGTCTTTTGTTTAATAGGGAGTGATTTTTGAGGCAATTTAGGTACTAACCCCAAGGTTTTTCCAAGTGTTTTTTCATGTACTTTCTCGCTTGCTTTCCCGGGGAAATACAAATAAAGGGACATTAACCGTTCACAGCGAAAGTCCCGTGAAAGTAATTTGTACACTCTCCGATCATAATTTCGTTTCCCTTTTAAAGGGGGGGCAGTTAGTAAAAGCAGTATTCCAGCCACGAGATATTAAATTTTGTTTATACCCTAAAGTTTTAATTTCCTCAATTTTTTCCATACCCCGAGTAGCTGAAATTTCTCTTATTAAACTTGATTGTTTTGGTGACCCAATTGAAAATTTGGTTGATGTTCCTTGGAGTTTTTGTGGTGTCTTCGATGGACGTCACTCTCAAGCAATTTGGGGGTGTAATCCACAAAAGGAAGATATGATTATGTTTAAATTTTTGTCTATTCAGTTGAGGATAGGAATAAATTATCAGTTTATAAAACAAAGATTTATCTAACAGTATTTTTCGGGAACGAAAACGCTCTATTTGAGGATCTACTGTATTTCTTTGTGTTCGTTTATTATTAATTATTGTAAAACTATCTTAAATTTATTTAGTTGAAAGGGTTAAATTAAATTGCGCTTTTTTAAATAAGGTTAGGTAAGTTGTCTAAGGTTCTTCTGATGCAAAAGAAAAATTTTTGAACATAAAAAAAAAAAAAATATATGTATTTTAAACGAATAAGGAAAATTTTAAAAAGGTTTTAATTTTTAAAGAGTTTTTTGCAAATTTGACCAATTTTACCCATTTGGGACGACATATATCCCAAAAGTCGGTGTAAACACAATATTTTTGGGTTTTTGAAAGCCCCGCATCAGTGTTAAAATATCGAGAAAATGTAACAGGTTTAAAATGGGGAAACACTTTTCTGTGTTTGGGGGGAGTAATTTTCCTTTTGTAGGGGCCGTATTCTGTGTTGTGGGGCCGTTTTTCTATTTGTGACAGCTTTTTTTTTCTGTTTGAGAAAGCTCGTTTTCTGTTTTTGGGAGCCTTTTTGTGTAGGGGGAGCGCTTTCTGTGTTGGGTACCATTTTTTTCTTGTTGTGGGTGCCTTTTCCCTTCTTTTTTCATGAGACGTGCAGGGATAATGTATTCACACCACACCTTTTGTAAATCCGAGAGATAGTCCATCAAATGATGATAACGTTTGATTTTTTTAAGTGACGGTCTCACAAGAATTATTTCAACCTTGTTGAATGTTTTGTGTTTGACTTTTTTTTTATATATGGAGAATTTATTGACACGTTCCTGCAGTAAGTAGGTTTTGGTGTATCCCCTTTACACCTTTTTCACTTTTCCCTAAATTTGGTACCTTGGCCAATCACCTTACTCTGCTGCCTCTTTTCACCCGCGTAAAAAGGTATTTGGGGGTGTTAATCAACGGGTGTAAAAGGCTCCTAGGGAAAAAATTAAAAGGGACCACTTTGTAAAAAAGACAACATCCTCGCTGACGCACTACCTGGCTTATCCAGATAAAAACCTGCCCTACCCGGGTTTATTCTGTGGGGCTAACACACCCATCGCGGGGTTATTTTGAGGGGTTTAAAAACCCCCCTACCCCGGGTTATCCGGGGAATAACCCCCTTTACCCCCGGGTTACCCAGTTGGATAACCCCCCCAACATGGGATATCCAGGGTGGTAACCCCCTCCCCACGTGTTACCCGGGGTGGATAACCCAAAACCCCCCCAGGACCCCGGGGGACCCTCCCAGGATCCTTCAGACCACCACCAACCACCACTCACCTGCTCCCCTGCACTCCCACCACACCACTACCACCACCCCACTACCACCTCACCATTACCACCCCACAACCCCTCTTCCCCCTGCATTACCCCCACATTACCACCGGGTCTACCTGCATTTCCACCACCATTACCACCTGCTCTACCTGCCCTACAACCACTACCGCTAAAAAACTACCATGCCACCCCCACCCACCACCACTACCAACACACTACTCCATGCCCCCACCACCGCAACCACCACCCTATTACCATGCCCCCCACCACTTCTACCACCACCACAAACCCACCCCCATCACCATTACCACTACTACCACCCCACTACCACTACCCACTTACCACCACCACTACCCCCCACACCACCATCTGTTTTTACCGAACTACCACCACCCAAAAACTGTTCCACCTGCGTCCCACCGACGCCACCCCCACCACCACCACCCCCCACCACCCCCAACTGCCCCCCCCACAAAACTGCCCCCACCGCTACCTACCACCCCGCCCCCACATACCCCCACCACCCCCACAACCACACCACCACTACCACCACCCCACCACCATAGCCCCCAACACACCACACCACTGCGCCCCCACCCCCCACAAAACCACTCCCACCCCCACCCCCACACATCACTACCCTCCAAACCCCCCCCCTACCACACTACCACCACTCCCACAACTACCACCGCACCATCACCACCACCACCATCACCACCATCCCCCCATCACTACATTTACAACACCATCATAACACCACTAAACTACCACCATCACTACCACCCGGCCCCACCACTAGCATTTCCCCACTCCCACCACTGCCACTACCACCACCCTTTCACCATCACTATCATCTACTACCGCAACACACCACCACTACCACTGCCACCATTCCCACCACGCCCAAAAAACCCCCACCACTCCCAAAACAAACCACCACCATATAACCACAACCCCCACTAAAACTCCCCCACCACCCCCCCAAATTGTTCTAATGCACTACCCCCACCGCTAACACCTGCTCTACCACAGTACCACCATACCATTCGACCACCATCACTCCCACCCTACCAACACCACCCCACCCCCAAACCACCACCCCCCCCTCTTCTTCCTGCATTGCCAAACACCATTATCCCCTTTTCTACCTGCCACACCACTACCACTACCCCACCACTACTCCACTACCCCACCACCACCACTCCCAACTATCACCACCACTGCCCCCCACCACCAACACCACCATCGTTCCACCTGAACTCCCACCATTTTCCACCTCTCACCCCCCAAAAGCCTACCCCATCCTACCACCCCACTACTATCACCCTATCACCCCCACAATCTTTTTTAAAACCTCCCCAAAACAACCACAACCCCACAATCACCACCATCTGTTCTACCACAACCACTAAACAACCAGACCACCTTTTTACCTGCCCCCCAGCACCAATCCCACCCACTACCACAATCACCACTGCCGCCACCTTTTTCCACAATCACCCCCAATACCACAACACCATCCCTCCACCCCCACTCCCACTAAAACCACCATCAACACTTTTTTTCTAACTCACTACCCCCACCCCCACCTTTTTTTACCTGCATTACGACCTACATCTCCCCCACCACCACCCCCCTTCCTATCACCACCACTGGTACTACCACCTCACCCCTTGTTAACTGACTACCCCCAACTACCCCCATCGCCATTACCATTACCAAAACTACCACCACCCACACTACCTTTACCCCCACCACAATCTTTTCACTTGCATACCGGGACGCTACCACCACGTCCTACCTGCTTTTTCCAGCATTTCACCCCCACCAACACTGCTCACCAACACCCCCAACACTCAATATTAAACACCCACCCCCAAAGCCCACCAACAAACTACTTTCTCCGCCCTACGCCAGGGAGAGCTCAAGACAACCACTCACTGTTGACCTTCAAAAAAATTTATAATAAAGTGCTTCATTACTTAAAAAATAGCTCGTTAACATTAATGTTTTTCTGACGTCTTGACGTCACTTTGGAGGGTTCGACCCACAGGAAATCCAAAAGGGGTGTCTGGAACGTCAGGAACACCATTACGGTATCGACAACACGGGCTACTCACCGGGGACCCCACCACTGGGGTAGGGTGGCAGGAATGGCTTGTTGACCAGGCTGGAAGACTTTTAAGTACCTAACTGACCTTTGGGGGGGCGGGGAGGTGAGGGAGAGAGGGAAAAGACGGGAAGGAAGAATAGAAGAAAGCAGGGGGAGGAGCAGAAGGAGGATTTAGGAGGAAAAAGTAGTGTAGCACAGGTAGTAGTAGTAGTTGTAGTAGAAAATATAGTAGTAGTAGTTAGTATTTGTAGTTTTGTAGTAGTAGTAAAAGTGGTTAGTATATAGTTGTTTTTTTGTACATGTACAAAGGTACCTCACTGGTCCTAAACCCCCCATCAATATCCCGTTAAAAGGAGCCTGGGGGAGAACGTCTGTCGACCTATTTAAAGAAACTCTCGACCCCCACAGAAGGGTAAAAAACACCTGTTTGTTATGGTGGAAAACTTGCCATGGCCTGTGAAATAGTACCCATCCCCAACAAAACCCTCGAGACTATTGCTAAGCTTTTAGAGAATTTTGTTCTCCGCCCAAATTGCATCCCGTCCCCCGTTGGGCAATGGACGAGTTCATTATGAACAATGCTGGGTTTTTGCTCAATTTACAACATCAAGCGCCATAGCTCCACGCCATTTAATGCGAGTTGTTTTACATGTGATAAACATTCTAGATATGCTGAGTACTCCATGTAAGGGGCTTCACATAACAGCTCGGGGACACACCCAACTTCGCATTGTAGGTATGGGAAGTGTTTTTGAGGAATTCTATTTCCCACTCTTTAGCCTGAAAAAGGGGCTACAAGTCGCATCAAAAGTGTGACTGTCAGCTTTTTTTGGAAATACGAAAAAAATCTGAAAAGAGCGATGGATAAATTTACGTCTAATCGCATTGCAAGAAGATAAGGTTGTACCCGGTTTCAAAGTGCCCCCTGCTTAAAACCCCACGCAAACCCCCGGTACACGAAACTAGTTTCCCTTTTGTTGGTCTTCACCGTGTCCTTTCGCTTCACGGCAAAAATTTCCCGGTAAGGGGGATTTCCAAGGGAAAGATTAAAGAAGCTCACCTTGACCCAGAAGGGCATTGATAATGTTTGAGGTAGGCAACTGGGGAGCGTGCGTTGCAACGTGCAACCCAAAATGGCCACTACTGACTAGCTGAAGGGGGGTGCGTTTCAACAGTCAACCCGACTGACACAACTGAGGGGAGTGGGGGAGGGCGTTGCAACAGTGCAACCCGATACACAACTGAGGTGACTGGGGGAGCGGCGTTCAACAGTGCAACCAAAACTGGCACAGTGGGCTGAATGAAAGGGGGGTGCGTTGCAACAGTGCAACCAGATGCACTAATGAGGTGAGCGGAGGACGTGCGTTGCAAAAGTGCAACCAGACGACACTAGCTGAGGGTGATGGGGGAACGTTCGTTGTAAAAGTGCAACCCGACTGACACATGAGGCTGAGCTGGGGGAGCGTGTGTTGCAACTGCAAAACCAAGACACTACTGAGGTGAGCTGGAGGACGTGTGTTGCAACAGTGCAACTAACGACACTAGCTGAGGCTGAGCTGGAGGAGCGCGCGTTGAAAAAGTGCAACCCGATGACACTAACTGAGGCTGAGCTGGGGACGTGCGTTGCAACAGTGCAACCAGACTGACCAATGAGGCTGAGCTGGAGGGGCCGCGTTGCAACAGTGCAACCCCGCTGCACTAGCTGAGGCTGACTGGAGGAACGTGCTTGCAAAAGTGCAAAACCCGACTGCCTAGCTGAGGGGAGTGGGGGAACGTTCGTTGAACAGTGCAACAGACTGACACTACTGAGGCTGACTGGAGGAGCGTGTGTTGCAACATGCAACCAGACTGACACTACGAGGCTGAGTGGGGGAGCGTTGTTTTTCGACAGGCACCAGACTGAACAGCTGGGCTGAGCTGGGGAGCGTTGTTGCAACAGAAAAACCAGACTGACACAAACTGAGGGTGAGCTGGGGGAGCGGGTTTTTTGCAACATACAACCAACTACCTAGCTGAGGGGGACAACTCTTGCCGTGAATCAGTTTGACACTACGACAACTCATCAACTTTCTTACTTCGCTAATAGACCAAAACTCTCCTCCCCCCCAGTAAAACCTATGGTCTGAGACCGAAGAAGCAGAATTTTTCTGTGATACTGCAACCTGTTGATTTTGTCAGACTTTTTTGCGACTATACTAATGTCTTTTGCTGAAATGGGCAAAATCCTTTCGTTTAACAGTTTTATAGTTAAATATGTTTGTATGATTGTAATTTTAAAGTAATGAATAATTTTTTTTCCTTGCAAGAAAGAAATGCAGATTTATGGCACCAACATGTATTATTTTTTCGTATTATAGACCGGGGCGTGCTCCCCTTTTTCTTTCACATATCACACCCTGGGAAAAACACTGCCATTCATTTTTTAAAACAGACGTGGGAGGGGATTAGCGCCCCCTTGAAAAACGTACAAAAGATTTTAACTCCAGCGCTGTTCTGACGTCACTTGGAACACTCACCACTCTGCAAGGGGGTTATCCCCTTTTCTCTCCACCAGAAACAGGAAGAGCTTTTTGAATCGGAAAAGTAACCATTTTGCATAGGGGAAACCAAGCCATTTCTCCTGGTGATTTATAGTTTCTTTCTTTTGCCCCTGTTTGTCGGGGGGGACGACCCAGGGTGTGCACAAAACAAAAAAATTTGACGGGAAAACCTACCCATTCTCACACAAACCCCCTAAGAGGGATTGCTGGCCCAAGGCCTAGTTTCAGAAGGCATGGCAGAGACAGCACCAGGTCAACCTCTTTCCCGGCCCTGTCTCACTTGCCACCCTTTTGAACCCATCAACATTACCCCCTTGAACTGGCTCTTGGGGTACCCTCGAAGAACGACTACCGGTGTACCCATTGTGGCAGGGGCCCCCTCTCAACCACGAACTGGTGTAAGGGTTTTAAAGATTAAGAAGACCCCATCGTTAAAACATACCTTTGGTTCAAATCATAAAATGGGTCAGACAATTGCAAGGGGGCTTGGTAGCACTCACGGTTTGCTCTTGTCAGATTCAACGCGCTGGTGACACAGATGTCTCTTGTCTCTGGCTGTTGTCTTGCCTCTTGATCACCATGATATACTTACTTTCCAAACTCTTGTACATAGTGTACATAAGTGTAAATACCTGTAATCATACTTGGTGAAGGAAAATATAATTTAAAAACTACTGCCATATTTATTTGCACTCAAATTCCCTTTATGACTCTGGATAAGAAGCCTTTCTCACCTGGGTGTGTAATATGAGTAGCCTGCCCGAGAGCTGAAGCAGGACCTAGTTTTGCATTGTTTAGATAGCTTTGCTATCTGGCATTGTATCAGCTTTGCTATCACTTCGGATTATTGCGTGTCAACTTTGCACTTGCTTCGCTATTGCGTGCCAGCCTTGCTATTGTGTGTGAGTATTCTGCAGTCGTACTGTGCATACCTGCTTGAGCATGTATTGCAAACAGCGTGTTATGCTGGGGTTAATTAATGCCACCTATACAAGTCAGATGATTGGTATCTGAATTTACTCTACTAAATCTGTCCAAACTTTCTCTAAAGCATTGCTGGCAAATTGTTCATTACATTGGTATTGGGTATCACAACACCCTTACTGGTGTGCAGCTTCGTGACATTATTCGTACAAAGTTGGAAGCAGAGGCAACTATGGTACACCAGATTAACATTTCTTCCTCTATAGCAGTGGTTCCCAACCTTTTCTTACTCCTGCACCCCTATAAAAATTTTGCTCTATCCTCGCACCCCCTACAATTTAAACTTTGTTCAAGGATAAAGGATGTGGAATCACACTAAATTTTATCAAAAGAAGATATTTATTTCACTTTCTAATATGTGAACAAAAATCAGACTTACAGAAAAGAAACATATCACAGAATGATATTTGAATACACCTTACAAAAATAATAACTCTTGCTTGAAATATATACAAAAAAGTCAAATCAAGAACTAGCTTTCAAACCTTTAGAAAGGAATTTTATTTTTTTTAATATGTAAAAAATCAAACATATGGACAAGAAAGGATGTCTCCGATTAACATTTGAATATACCATACAAAAAATACTTACTTTCTTTAAATATGTACAAGATAATAAAATCAAAAGGCTGACTTCCAAAAAGTTTGCTAATCCATTTTAATTCAATGATTCTTTTGTTCCTGTTTCTTGTTTGAGAGTTTTACAAAACGGGAAACTATGTTGCTGATAGTAACACGCATGTCTGCCTGTGCATTCAAATGATTTCTGGATTTTGTCTTAATTGACAAAAGATAATTGATAATCTGAAATAAAGAGATGAAAATAAAGATAATTGTAATTTTACTATGATTATTGAATATTAATAAGTAATAAATGAATCAATATTCTGTTATTAAGACGGACGCTTCTCGCACAACCTGGAATGATGTCTCGCACCCCCAGGGGGTGGGAGAACCCTTGGTTGGGAACCCCTGCTCTATAGGATCAGTAAGTCGCAGATCTCCGCTTAGGTTCCTGCAGAATGGGAGAGACACAACACCAGAATTCTCCTATCGACAATCTAGTGCAGCTGCATGTGTATCGGGTTTGTCTAATGGGAGACACACAACATCAGAATTCTCTGCAGCAGCAGGTGTATGTGGGTTGTCTAAGGGCGAGTCCGCTTCATTGGCGCTTGAGTTAGCCAAACTCAATCTTTAACAAACCAAGGAGCAGCGAACATTTGCTAGAGAGGAGTTTGAAAGAGAGAATGAGAGGAGCCAATTTAAGCAAACTGTTGATGACTTTAGTTTGCAAAAGGGAGCACAGCTAGCTCCTCGTTTTGTTGAAGCTGAGACTCAACAGTTTTTTGAGACATATTAAAACCAGGCTCAAGCCTTAAGGTGGCCTGAAGTGCCTTGGGCAGCATTGGTGCATACAGCATTGTTTGGTAGGCACAGGAATTTACATCGGTGTTAGACAATGACAATTTTGGCAACTATCGGGTGGTGAAAAACACGGTTCTTGGGGCTTATCAGTGTATTCCTGCCAAGTACAGGAAGGAATTCAAACTAGGCAAACGACAGCTGGGTCAGTCTTATGTTGACTTTGTAAGACAGCAGACAAAAGCCTTTACCAAGTGGTACAAGGAAAATGGTGTCGCTAACTTCTCGGACCTGGTACAATTAATCTTGGTGGATAACCTGATGAAGTCTGTTGGACCAGAGGATCGAGTCTTCCTTGAAGATCATTCGTTGGCTACTGCATTAGAAGCAGCCAGGTTGGCTGATACTTTTGAAACTAAACGTTTCTTGTCCGAGCGGTCTTATCTTTCTTTTCAACAGCCTGGCATGAGCAGAGATCGTCAAAGAAGAGTTCCTGATTAGAGAACGAAGTGCAAGAACGAAGGTGAACAATGACGTCACCCAACGAAGTCACCGGGTCAGCCATGTTACTCAACTCACGGTCAACTGGGTGAGTGATATCAAACCACTCAATATGGTGAACCACGACGTCGGTATCCAGAGTGGCATAAGCCGCAAAATCAGCAGGGAACAAAAGTGAAACCTGAGGTAATGTGTTATCTTTGCCACAAACCCAGCCATGTGAAGCCTAATTGCCCACTTAAGCCCCAAACCATAAGTAAGAATTACTAATCTTCCTACTGACATGGATAAAAAAGAAATAAAAGGGGAAATGGCCCCATACTACAGTAGCATTCAAAGAAAACTGAAGTGAGAACATTTAGAAATACTGGGCATATCTTTCTTTAATAAGAGAGGGAGTACTTCCCCTCTCTGAACAAACGTCATTACACTTATCAGTACTTTTAGAATCATTTGAAGAAGCAGTATTTCCCGTCCCTTTACATTAAATATATGTGCAGAGTAAATATTACACTGACTATTTGACTATAGGTGTTTCTGACGGATTTCCACTGAAAGATACCATGTTATTACTGGGTAATAACATTAATTCTACTAAGTGTACAGAATCTATGATGATTAATTCTTCCCTAATGTTGGCTAACCCATCCTTGGACGGCTTTGATCTTGGAATAGCCAATTTGTTTTACGAGGAAAACTGACCAGGGTCTCGTAAATTAGTGAGGAGACCCAGATCAAGCCTTCCTATTCCAGGGTTGTAGGATTGCCAGATATCTCTGTTTCCATGCCTAAGGGACTGTCCTTTTGGAAAGAACAGCGAAAAGACCCTTCGTTGAATTTAGTTTTTCAAGCAGCCATGGGTGAATCCCCCTCAGATCACCCAGTCAAATATGAAATTAAAAACGACTTCTTAATCTGCATTGAGACTGGTAAGGAGGTAGAGGGAAGGCAACACACAGATAGATTGGTAGTTCCTAAAAAGTTTAAATCACTAATACTAAATATAGCTCATAACTCTTAGTCAGGAGGCCACTTAGGAATTACTAAAACCATGTATAGAACACTACAAGAATTCTTTTGGCCAAAGTTAAGACAGGATGTGAAGAATCATATCCGCTGTTGTAGAGAGTGTCAGCAAGTAGGAAAACCTGGACACCCCATTAAACCTGCACCTCTCCATCCCATATCTGCTGATGGAGAACTTTTTGCAGAGTTAATCATAGACTGTGTAGGTCCACTACCTAAGTCTAAGTCTGGAAACCAGTGTTTATTTACTATCATGGATAAAGTAACTAGATATCCAGAGGCAATCTCAATGTGCATTATCAATACTAAAGCAATTCTTATGGCCTTAACTAGGTTTATTTCCTGCTTTGGTATTCTTAAATCTATTCAGAGTGACATAGGTACTAATTTTACTGCTAAGTTTTTAGGGAAGCATTAACTAGGCTAGGACTAATTCATACCTTATCCACTGCCTATCATCCTCAGTCCCAAGATACCGTTGAAAGAATCCATCAGACATTAAAAATCATGTTGAGAACTTAAGCATGCATTTTCCTACATACTGGGATGAACCACTACCTCTGTTGCTGTTCGCAATGAGAGGAACTACGCAGGACTCCACAGGGTACAGACCGTTTGAGCTGATCTTTGGGCACAACGTATGAGGTCTTCTTCGAGTGCTCATTGAAGGATGGATAGGAGAAGATGCCTGCATAACATACTACAACCCTTTTTCAAGGTTGCAGGTGGCATGTCAGTTGGCTAAGGCTAACTTAAAAGCAGCTCAAAATAATATGAAACAGAGGTACGACAGAAACTCAAAGTTTCTCTCCTTTCATCCAGGAGACAAGGTGTTAGTGCAGGAACAGAGGTTCCTGCACTAACAGCTAGATTTATGGGGCCAATGCTAATTGTAAGTAAATTATCCGTTGTAAATTATGTGGTAGCTCCCCTTGACAAGACCTCAAAGAGTAAGAAAAAGAGTAAAACATGCCACAATTATCATATTAAAGCATTTAATTCTCCAGATAAAGTCCCAGTAATGACTCTGTCCTCTGCCTCTGTAGACGACCCTGACTCCTTGCGCTCTATTCCTGACATTCACGTAAAGCTTCCCAATTCTGTCCTCCTCAAGGACCCTAGCCCTTTAATGGTGGAGCTGTCTAAGAATCAAGTAACAAGTTTAACTGCATTCCTACAATCTTATCCTGATATCTTTTCAGATGGTCTGAAAAAAATATACACTAGAATATCATCGTAATGTAGATGTTGGAAACTCTAAACCTATAAACTCTCCCCCTACAGACCTAACCCTGAAAAACAGAGACCTCGGTGGTTTGGTGGCTAAAGCTCTCACTTTACACAAGGAGGGCTCGGTTCAATTCCCAGTGTGGTAGAAACATTTCGACTCATTTCCTTACACCTATTGTCCTGTTCACCTAGCAGCAAATAGGTACCTGGGTGTTAGTCGACTGGTGTGGGTTGCATCCTGGGGGAGAAGATTGAGAAGCCCAATGGAAATGAGACTGACAATCCTTGGTGACGCACTGACTTTCTTGGGTTATCCTGGGTGACTAACCCTCCGGGGTTAAAAATCCAAACGAAATCTTACCTTATCTTACTTCAGCAGGAGGTAGAATTTCTGTTAGAGCATGGGCTAGTGGAGAAGTCATCCAGTCCTTCACTGTGCAACCTTGTTAAGAAAGCTAATGGAAATTTTCAAATGTGTACAGACTACCGTAAGGTGAATGAGGTCACTATCTCAGATACTTACTTTCTGTCACGTCTGGATGATGTAATTGACTTCGTGGTTAAGGCTTCTTTTGTGTCTAAACTTGACCTACTTAAAGGTTACTATCAGGCACCTTTAACAGATAATTCATAATTCCAGGAGGCCAATATCAATATAGAGTAACCCCCTTTGGAATGAAAAACTCAGTGGCATCATTCCAGAAACTGTTTCATCAGGCTATTAAAGGACTTGAAGGCATGACCGCTTACTTAGATGAAGTTGTTGTGTCAGACACAAGGACCAACATATGTTTAAGCTTAAGGTTATCTATGAGACTTTCCAGAGTTTCCACTTAACTGATAATTTATCCAAATCATCCTTTGGCCAATCTAACATTAATTTTTTGGGCCATGGGTGGGGGCAGTACTTCTTCATATTGGGGAAGATGAGTGTTTGCAGCCTGTGGCTAACTTCTCAGCCAAATACTAACTTCATCTGAAGGTCTACTCCACAATTGAAAAAGAAGCCATACAGTGACCACAGCCCTCTGGTGTATCTTATCTCCATGATAAAGCACAACACAAGACTCATGTGTTGCGGTCTTAGGCTGCAACGTTACCAAATTCAAATATTACATATTGCTGGTTGATTCTTTGTCAAAAATTTACAAAAAACAAAAAAAAAATTGTTAGGTTACGATGTGTTAGGAACTATGGGTAAAATAGCTCTTTTTATGCTACCATCCACATGTATCCAGAACCTACATTAGCCCTACTGTCTGCTGTCTTGCTCTAAGTTTAGAGTTTGGCTTTATGTCTCAAGAAAAGATAGAGCTCTATCTAATGAGTTGGATGGTTGATAGGAAAGGTGGTCCCATTATTGTAATGTGCCATGGCGGCACTCTACCTAGTCCTGTCCATTAGAGTCCTTTTGGGGCGGTGGTGTGGCATGCAAAGAGTACATACTCTTTAATTGGGCGCATGTTCACTCTCCCATATAAGCTGCCTCCCAACCAGTGAACCAGGTGCTAAGGGTTTAATGATTAAGCAGGCCCGATCGTTTAATCAGTATCTTGGTTCAGCTATTCATAGCATGGGTCAGACGATTGCTAAGGTGATGTGGTAGCACTCACGGTTAGCTCTTTTCAAATTCATACATCTGCTGGTTGATCACAGTTGTCTCTTGTCTCTGGCCTCTTGAGTTTGTAAATATCTATAATCATACTTGGTGAGAGAAATATAATTTAAAAACTACTGCTGTATTTATTTGCTCTCTAATTCCCTTTACTACCCATATTGTGTAATAAAGCCCATCTAGTCAACGAGTGTATAAGTAACCTCTACGTAACCTTCTACAATATATTCGACACTTGTATGCACAAAACCCATCATAACAGTTGTTACATTAAGGGAATACTTTGACAACTTAGTCACTCAGCGCCCCTACCAATAAACGACGATTTATAGAAAATATGCTATTTAAACAAGAGGAGAAAGGGGATGGGAAAGAAGGAAGAAGAAAATGGGTAAGAGGTGAGGAGGGAGAGGAGGAGGAGGAGGAGGAGGAGGAGGAGGAGGAGGAGAAAGAAGAGGTGGAGGAGGACTTACTGAATATATGATAGAAGATCACGATGTACATAACTCAAGAAGCAGAAGGTTAACCTGCTGTTTATATCAGACAAGTTCTAACAGTGCCAGCGCTGGCACAGCTCAGTCTTAACAGCGCCATATACACGACTGACAGTTAAGATACGATAGGATTTGTTGGGATTTTCAACCTGGAGAGTTAACCACCCAGGATAAATTAAGAAAGTCAGTGAGTCATAGAGGACTGTCCCCCAGGATGCAATCCAAAACAGTCAAACTAGCACCCATGAACCTACTGCGACTAGGTAAAACAGGGACAGCAGCAAGTGTAAGAAAAACATTCCCTACATTTCCACAAGTGCCGGAAAACTGAGACTTGGACATTCATTTGTGTGAAGCGAGTGCGTTGATAAAGCCACAGAACACGATTCTCCTACTGGGACAGAGCAACAAGCAGAATACCAAGCAGGGTAGTAACGGGAAAGTCTTCCACTGGCTCAAGGAGGTCTTGAAATGCGAGAGAGGATAGGCCAGGGTGTCAGGAGAGGTTTCCACTAAGAGCCTCTGTGTATGCAAATGACTTTACACATGGGATGGAATGGTATGTGCCTGATACTAGAAAACTATTAAGAAGAATAAGGACAGAAATGACGAAGATCTATATAGGTTGGTTTTATCCTCGGTACGGGTGTAAACATTAGGATGTGTCTCTTAACACAACTGCTATCTTTGTTCACCTAGCAGAAAGTAGGTACCTGGGTGATAAAATAGACACATGTGCAACTCTTGGGTATCTTTATTGGGGAAAAATAAAGATACCCAAGAGTTGCACATGTGTCTATTTTATCAACATGTCGGTTCTCTGAACCATTCATCTACAGGTACCTGGGTGTTAGCCGACTTGTGTGGGTCGCAATCCTGGAACATGATGGAGCAAGAGATATGGGAGGAAGCGCAAAATAAAACCCAGTGAAAATAAGAGGTGTAGTGAGCACAATAAGGGAACACTGTATCAACATTCGTGGTCCCAGATTATTTAACATTTTACTATAAGGTGTCACAAACACTGCTGGGAAAGGTGTAGAAATCTTCAAGAGCAAACTGGAGGAGTATCTTCACCAGGTGCCAGATCAACCAGGCTGTGATGGACATGTGGGACTGCTGGCTAGCAGAAACAATTGCATGGTTAACCAAGAAAGTTCCAGACAAGCCTAGTTTATGGCCGGGCTCCGGAAGTACATAAACTCTTGAAACTCATCAAAGGTATATAGTATATCATTGAAGTCAGCTTGGTCTGTACAAGTTGTATCATGTACTTGTATACATAAACATTATTATTATTATTATTATTATTATTATTATTATTTATATTATTATTATTTTTATTATTATTATTATTATAATTATTATTAATTTATTTTTATTATTATTATTATTAATTATTATTTTTATTATTATTATTATTTTTTTATTATTATTATTTTTAAATTTTTATAATTATAATTTAGTATTATTATTATATTATTATATTATATTATTTTTAATCACTATTTAATGACCAGCTGTACTTCCCAGCACCACATGATGACCAGCTGTACGTCCCAGCACACAAGATGCCCAGCTGTACGTCCCAGCACCACAAGATGACCAGCTGTACTTCCCACACCACAAGATAACCATTCGTCCCTCCCAGCACCACAAGATAACCAGTCGTACTTCCTAGAATTACAGAGAACCTTCACGGTACGCATAAACACGATGAGCACCTAAATTACGGGGAAAACGGTTGAAGTCCCGTGATTGTTTTCCCCTAGAACGCAGGCGAGAAAGATACGTAATAATATACACTTGGAATGTCCTAAAGGAACAAGTCCCAAATTTGCACACGAAAATCCCCCCCTATGAAAGAAAAAGGGACTCGGCAGGAGAATGAAAACATCCGTCCAGTGAATAGCAGGGGCACCACTAGTACACTAAGACACAACATAATAAATGTCAGTGGCCCAAGACTGTTTAACTACTTGCCCAACATATATAAGGGGATTACCAAAAAGGCCCTGGCTGTCTTCAAGAGGGCACTGGACAGGCACTAAAGTCAGTACCTGACCAGCCCGGGGTGTGGTTCGTAAAGTCAGTCTACATGTGGCCAGCAGTAATGCCGGTTGAACATACCCTGATTCACCATGAAGCTTGGTATCGACCGGGCCACGGGGGGCGCTGACCCTTGAAAAAACCCCCTCAGGTATACTCCAGGTATATATGATAAATTTTGGGAACTTTTGTTTATTATACCTGATTAATGATGGGATGAAGTTTTTGTCCAGTGAAAAAAATGATTTGTGAGTGTGAGTTCCGGGTCAATATATGGATGTGTTGTTATCGATTTTTTTAAAGTCAATATAGAGAGAGGGGGAGTGACGGGGTTATATAAAAAGAATATATTCACTCGCTTGTCACCTCACAAAGAAATTCATTTAATGGTTCACTGGGACAACCCGGGGTTACAGTGGAAAAATCAGCAGTGCCGTCACTGGCGGAATTATAGTGGGACACACAGTGCCGTCACTGGCGGGTTACAGTGGACATCAGCAGTGCCGTCCACTGGTGGGTTGAGTGGACATAGCAGTGCCGTCACTGGCGGATATTACAGTGGGACTCAGCAGTGCCGTCACTGGCTGGGTTACAGTAGGATATCACAGTGCCGTCACTGGGGGGGTTACAGTGGGACACAGAGTGCCGTCACTGGTGGAGTTACCGTGGGACATCCCAAAGAGTGCCCTCACTGGCCTGGGTTACAGTGGGACTCAGCAGTGCCGTCCCTGGCTGGGTTACAGTAGGACATCAGCAATGCCGTCACTGGTGGGGTTACAGTGGGACATCAGGCAGGGCCGTCACTGGTGGGGTTACAGTGGGAAAAAAAAAACACATGCCATCACTGGCAGGGTTACAGTGGACATCAGCAGTGCCGTCACTGGTGGAGTTACAGTGGGACATCAGCAGTGCCGTCACTGGCGGAGTTACAGTGGGACATCAGCAGTGCCGTCACTGGCTGGGTTACAGTGGAACATCAGCAGTGCCGTCACCAGCGGGGTTACAGTGGGATATCAGCAGTGCCGTCACTGGCGGGGTTAAGTAGGACATCAGCAGTGCCGTCTCTGCCTGGGTTACAGTGGGGGCATCAGCAGTGCCGTCACTGGCGGGGTTACAGTGGGACATCAGCAGTGCCGTCATTGGCTGGGGTTTCAGTGGGACATTTTGCAGTGCCGTCACTGGCGGGGTTACAGTAGGACATCAGCAGTGCCGTCACGGGCTGGGTTACAGTGGGACATCAGCAGTGCCGTCACTGGCGGGGTTACAGTGGGACATCAGCAGTGCCGTCACTGGCGGGGTTACAGTGGAACATCAGCAGTGCCGTCACCAGCGGGGTTACAGTGGGATATCAGCAGTGCCGTCACTGGCGGGGTTAAGTAGGACATCAGCAGTGCCGTCTCTGGCTGGGTTACAGTGGGACATCAGCAGTGCCGTCACTGGCGGGTTACAGTGGACATCAGCAGTGCCGTCCCTGGCTGGTTACAGTGGGACATTAGCAGTGCCGCACTGGCGGGGTTACAGTAGGACATCAGCAGTGCCGCACTGGCTGGGTTTTCAGTGGACATCAGCAGTGCCGTCACTGGCTGGGTTACAGTTGGGACATCAGCAGTGCCGTTACTGGCGGGGGTTTCAGTGGGACATCAGCATGCCGTCCCCTGGCTGGGTTACAGTGGACATCACAGTGCCGTCACTGGCTGGGTTACATTGGGACATCAGCAGTGCCGTTTCTGGCGGGGGTTACAGTGGGGACATCGCAGTGCCGTCACTGGCGGGTTACAGTGGGACATCAGCAGTGCCGTTTCTGGCGGGGTTACATTGGGACATCAGCAGTGCCGTTACTGGCGGGGTACGTGGGACTCAGCAGTGCCGTTACTGGCGGGGTTACGTGGGACATCAGCAGTGCCGTTACTGGCGGGGTTTTCAGTGGAACTCAGCAGTGCCGTTACTGGCGGGGTTACAGTGGGACATCAGCAGTGCCGTTACTGGCGGGTTACAGTGGGACATCAGCTGCCGTTACTGGCGGGGTTACGTGGGACATCAGCAGTGGCCGTTTACTGGCGGGGTTACAGTGGGACATCAGCAGTGCCGTCACTGGCGGGGTTACAGTGGGACATCAGCAGTCCGTCACTGGCTGGGTTACACTGGGACATCAGCAGTGCCGTCACTGGCGGGTTACACTGGGACATCAGCAGTGCTGTCACTGGCGGGTTACAGTGGGACAACAGCAGTGCCGTCACTGGCTGGGTTACATGGGGCATCAGCAGTGCCGTCACTGGGGGGGTTTTCAGTGGGACATCAGCATTTCCCCACTGGCTGGGTTACAGTGGGACATCAGCAGTGCCGTCACGGCTGGGTTACATTGGACATCAGCAGTGCCGTTTCTGGCGGGTTACAGTGGGACAACAGCAGTGCCGTCACTGGCGGGGTTTACAGTGGGACATCAGCAGTGCCGTTACTGGCGGGGTTACAGTGGGACATCAGCAGTGCCGTTACTGGCGGGGGGGTTTCAGTGGACATCAGCAGTGCCGTTACTGGCGGGGTTACAGTGGGACATCAGCAGTGCCGTTACTGGCGGGGTTTACAGTGGAACATCACAGTGCCGTTACTGGCGGGGTTACAGTGGGACATCAGCAGTGCCGTTACCCCGGCGGGGTTACAGTGGGACATCAGCAGTGCCCGTTACTGGCGGGGTTACAGTGGGACATCAGCAGTGCCGTTACTGGCGGGGTTACAGTGGGACATCGCATGCCGTTACTGGCGGGGTTACAGTGGGACATCGCAAATGCCCTTACTGGGGGGGTTACAGTGGGACATCAGCAGTGCCGTTACTGGCGGGGTTACAGTGGGACATCAGCAGTGCCGTCACTGGCGGGGTTACAGTGGGACATCAGCAGTGCCGTCACTGGCTAGGTTACACTGGGACATCAGCAGTGCCGTCACTGGCTGGGGTTTCCTGGGACATCAGCAGTGCTGTCACTGCCTGGGTTACAGTGGGACATCAGCAGTGCCGTCACTGGCTGGGTTACAGTGGGACATCAGCAGTGCCGTCATGGGGGGGTTACAGTGGGACATCGCAGTGCGTCACTGGCTTATAATCAAAAATCGTCTCAGTTTAAAGAAGGCACGATTTTTTTGTCTCTTTATTTGTTTGCTATGATTTTAACATGAATGGTGTTTTCGATCGTAGTCCCCCTCCCCCCCCAGCAATACACAAACAGTGGCACTGCTCATCAAAAACCAATGGATTTGAGGATTGGAGAGATGAGACAGAGGAGAAACAAAAGACTACATAATAGGAACACTTCAGTAGGGAGGTCCCAAAGTAGCAATTGCATTGATGTACAACCCACCACAGAATAACAGGAGGTCAAGACAAGAATACGATGAGGGTAACAGAGCGAAGGGTTGACACACTGGGTGAAGTAGCCAGAATAGCCCATGTTGACATCTTTGTGATTGAAGTCATCCATATGAGTGACTTCAGTCACAAAGAAATTGTACTGCATTATATGTTGAAATTCTGGTCAGTATTTTCCTCATATCTAGGCAGGGGTTGTTTACCTGGAGTTTACCTGGAGAGGTTCCGGGGGTCCAAAGCCCCCCCGGCCCCGGGCTGTGACCAGGCCTCCTCGTGGATCAGAGCCTGACCAACCAGGCTGTTACTGCTGGCTGCACGCAAACCAACGTACGAGCCCAGCCCCGGCTGATCAGGACCGCTTTAAAGGGGCTTGTCCAGTGCCAGCCCTTTAAGACTGCCAGGTTTTCTGTTGGTAATCCCCCTTATGTATTTCTGGAGGCAGTTGAACAGTCTCGGGCCCCCCCACACTTATTGTATGGTCTCTTAACGTGCTAGTGACAACCCCTGCTTTTCATTGGGGGGATGGTGCATCGTCTGCCAAGTCTTTTGCTTACGTAGTGAGTGATTTTCGTGTGCAAGTTCGGTACTAGTCCCTCTAGGATTTTCCAGGTGTAATATAATCATGTATCTCTCCCTCCTGCGTTCAGGGAATACAGGTTCAGGAACCTCAAGCGCTCCCAGTAATTGAGGTGTTTTATCTCCGTTATGCGCGCCGTGAAGGTTCTCTGTACATTTTCTTTGTCAGCAATTTCACCTGCCTTGAAAGGTGCTGTTAGTGTGCAGCAATATTCCAGCCTAGATAGAACAAGTGACCTGAAGAGTGTCATCATGGGCTTGGCTCCATAGTTTTGAAGGTTTCTCATTATCCATCCTGTCATTTTTTCTAGCAGATGCGATCGATACAATGTATGGTCCTTGAAGGTGAGATCCTCCGACATGATCACTCCCAGGTCTTTGACGTTGGTGTTTCGCTCTATTTTGTGGCCAGAATTTGTTTTGTACCCTGATGAAGATTTAATTTCCTCGTGTTACCATATCTGAGTAATTGAATTTCTCATCGTTGAACTTCAATATTGTTTTCTGCAGCCCACTGAAAGATTTGGTTGATGTCCGCCTGGAGCCTTGCAGTGTCTGCAATGGAAGACACTGTCATGCAGATTTCGGGTGTCATCTGCAAAGGAAGACACGGTGCTGTGGCTGACATCCTTGTCTATGTCAGATATGAGGATGAGGAACAAGATGGGAGCAAGTACTGTGCCTTGTGGAACAGGCTTTTCACCGTGCCTGCCTCGGACTTTACTCTGTGACTACTACTCTCTGTGTTCTGTTAGTGAGGAAATTATAGATCCATAGACCGACTTTTCCTGTTATTCCTTTAGCACGCATTTTGTGCGCTATTACGCCATGGTCACACTTGTCGAAGGCTTTTGCAAAGTCTGTATATATTACATCTGCAGTCGTTTTGTCTTCTAGTGCATCTAGGACCTTGTCGTAGTGATCCAATAGTTGAGACAGACAGGAGCGACCTGTTCTAAACCCATGTTGCCCTGGGTTGTGTAACTGATGGGTATCTAGATGGGTGGCTATCTTGCTTCTTAGGACCCTTTCAAAGATTTTTATGATATGGGATGTTAGTGCTATCGGTCTGTAGTTCTTTGCTGTTGCTTTACTACCCCCTTTGTGGAGTGGGACTATGTCTGTTGTTTTTAGTAACTGTGGGACGACCCCCGTGTCCATGCTCCCTCTCCTTAGGATGGTAAAGGCTCGTGATAGGGGCTTCTTGCAGTTCTTGATGACCTAGGTGACCTAGCTGCACCAAGTAACCTCCAGACAAATTTGGTGGGTGTTGGTAACATAAATTTTTCTCATATGATGTATAAATATGTATATGTATTTCTTATTTATGTCAATTAACATTCAGTCCACATAATTTATGTAAATATTATTACCAGAATTACTGGTTGTGTTTATTAAATTTGAAGTTAATATATGTCCAGAGTAACTTGTGGGGTATATGAGGTTAGTGGGTATCGAAGGGAGATATTCTCCTGGCGACCTATTGTGCCTCAAAATTCCTACATACCTCAGTAGCAATTAGTATGAAATAATTGTCTTTGTTACAAATTACTGGTATGTATCTAATGAGGTTCACACAGGTAATTAATATTCAATAACAATAATATGATAATAATATCTTCATTTACTACAAGTACATGTACACGGTATACAGGCCTAGTTGACATCACTGACATACTTTGTTATGCAGAGCATTTCACGCAAATTAGGCACTTGTCCCAAGATGCGACCCACACCAGTCGACTAACTCCTAGGTACCCATTTTACTGATGGGTGAACATAGACAACCTGTGTAAAAAAATACGCCCACTTTCCTCGCAGGGAATCGAACGCAGACCCTTGCAGTGTGAAGCGAGAGCTTCAGAGATCAAGCCACAGGGCACCGTGAGAATCATTTCATTTAATTAAATTTGTGAAATATGTCAATAACTTACTTCCGAGATATTCAGCGAAAACGCGGCAATACCTCGCGATTCAGGATGTTTTTTTTTTTTCGACAAAAATCGCTTTTCTTTCTGTGTTTCCGTATGAAACTAGTGATCTAGTGCAGTTACCTTCACAAACACTCCGTTTTCTCTCATAGCAGGATCTCAGAAGAGCAAAAATGGGAAGAAATAGTCAGGGCGATAATTGTTTTATCCTGTGTCTGACCGCCAAAATTAGTCATATTATGGGCTATTTTATTCATTCTAGTGTATAAATCATGTTTCTATGTTATTTACATTATTTATTATGTTAAGTTAGATCAATTGTGATAGATAAATAATCCGTCGTATTAATATTAGCGTCATAATGAACTATTATAATTATAATCATGGGGAAGTAGTAAGCCTGTAGGATTATACAGCTCACGTAGGGGAGGGGATGGAAAGTATTCAGGCTTAATTCAATGAACCGGAGCACAGATCCAATTCCCTAGATCAAGAGCCCCTCACCAGCGTCAAGGAACCTTCCTTGAGGGGCGCGTCATTATGAAACATATTCCCCGGCATCACGAGACTCAGGAATTCTGCTGACATAGTAAGCCGCCATTGGAATACAACAAAGTTTCATTTAGACTCCATGACTAGGCCTCAATAAGGAATTTCACAGCAGAGCTAGACTGTTGACTGACCTACAGAATTCTCCAAGGCCAATGGTATTGACGATTGGATAGACATTTTTCTTAACAAATTATTTAGACTATACAACATTGTCCTTTGTGATGATTGGTTTGAAAAACCGACAAGTTGAAGATTGAGACACTTATGCAGCATATGGGAATCTTTATTCAGGAAACGTTTCGCCACACAGTGGCTTCATCAGTCCAATACAAAGAGGAAGGCGTAAGGACAAAAGAGGGACCGGCATTCAAGTACCAGACCTGCTGCCACACGTGAACCAGACATGAGACGTTTTCCACTACAATGAAATAACTGACCTCCATATCAACTGCACCAGTGTTTAACGGGAAGACAACATGGCAGAAAACCTGATCAACTAAATCTCCAAGGAAATGACAGGTCTGTAGGACTTTTTTCTTCAGTGCCAAACGAGGGAAAGAATTGAGCCTTTTAAACATGGCTGACCGGCATCCAAACAGCCGCTACTGCCAGACGTACAACTAGCGAAGTGAAATTCTCATCTTTACTGACGTTCATCTGTTGACAGTAGCATCATATCTGTACCACCATCATATCACCTGTACCAGTGCTAACGAGAGGGAAACACAGGAGACATCGTCAAATCAACAGTACAAAATTCCTAGGTTATAGGTCGGATATCCCTCAGTGCCAATCGTGAGAAAGAAGTGAATAGTTAAACAGTCAAGGTTAATGTTTTAGTAGCTGACCTATATTCAGCTGACTAGTATACAGTGAGAGAATCATAGCAGAAAACGCCAAATATATCTATAAACTCAAGGAAAGTCAGGTTGTAGGTGGCGTTACTCCCCTCAGTGTTTTAAAAAAGGCTGAGTCAGCAGAACAGGTCAGGAGACAACAACACCACACAACCCCCGATAAATGGAATTGAGGGGGATTTGGAAGGATAAAACCATGGATCAAACCTTTCTGATCTACCAGAATGGAAAGGAGTTAGAAGTTAATTGGGGAAGCCAGACTGTGAAGTGAATGGGAAGGGGAGTGTGTAATAAGGGGTTAACTGTAAGGGTTTTGTGAAGTTAAGGGAAAAGTGAGCAGTGAAGAGGGTTTTGAAGAGGAAATTTTACTAGCAATTCAGTGGTGATTGCTAAAGCAGATACTAAGTGTACTAGGGACTGGAAAAGAGAAATAAATATTATTGTATATGAGTAAAAGAACGAAGAGTGAAAATGGCAGGCATTAGGGGGGTACAGGCTGCCATAATTATATTTATATTTCTTCTTCAGTTCCATGAAGAAAGAAATCAGTCATGGGGGCTGGAAAAGGTGAATGGAGTAATCACAGCGCCCTGGACAGTAAAAGCCCAACAGTTGCCATCCTACCAGAAAAGTAAATATCACTATCGCCGCAAGGTGTGGCACCACCGCATACCCAAACAAAAACAGTGGCACACAGCTCTTATTGTAGCGCTCTTAGGTGGTGATATCCAAATTAATCCAGGACCTCAAACTATTGTGCAGACGCAAAACAGACAGATAAATGACGGCGACAATGACGGTCTAGTAGCTAGGAATGATAACCTTAACTCCATATGTAATGCATACATAGGTCAATGTGAGACAATACAGCCATTATTATCTCAAACACTACCAAACAGGTGCATACACTGTACTAAAGTACGCATGAAAAACAGAAAAGGCACCTTATGTAAAATGTGTAAGGGGTGGGTGCATGATGGATGTATGTACAATTATAGCAACGGTGCCAGAATTCATTTTGTGTGTAACAATGCACTTTGCACAGTTACCCTTTAGCAGTGATGACATTGATTTACCTAATTTTAATACAAATGACCCATTGCCATATATTGATGATTATGATTGTTTATGAAAACAGGCCTTCACTTTATTCATGTCAATGCAAGATCACTTCTTCCTAAATTGGCAGAGATTAGGATTCTAGCTAACAAATTAGGGCGGCAGTTATAACCATCTCTGAATTCTTGGTTGGATGATACGGTGACTGACGACGAGGTCAAAATAGATGGTTACAATATAAAACGCTTAGATAGGAACAGAAAGGGTGGTGGAGTATGTGCCTACATTAGAAATGACTTAGCTTACAACCCAAGACCTGATTTAAATAACAATAAACTGGAGATTCTATGGTTTGAAGTGCTGCTTCCTAAGACCAAACCCATCTTAGTAGGAACTAGTTACCGCCCTCCTACCCAGGACCAGTTCTTAGAAGACTTTTCCAGAGTCTTGTCCGGAGTTGAAAACAATTGCGAGACAATAATACTGGGCGACTTCAATATCTGTTTTCAGCAGTAAAATAACGGGGTATGCAAAAGGTATAAGCAAATTCTAGGATTAAATAGTTACACTCAACTAATTAATACTCCAACCCGGATCACACAGTTCTCAGCCACCCTAATTGACCACATACTTTGTAACCTCTCTGAGAACATTAGCCAGTCAGGCGTCATTACCACAGGTCTTAGTGATCATTTCATCATTTACTGCACCAGGAAAATCACTAGGGATAGGATAGGCATACACAGGACAATAAAAATGAGGTCAACTAGAAACTACAGTAAAGAAACACTGGTAAACAGGCTACACAATTGTGACTGGACAGAGATAACAAGTTGCACGGACGTAAACGATGCCTGGGAAAAATTCAAAACAATGTTCACTACCATCCTTGATAATATTGCACCAGTTAAAGAGGTTAGGATTAAACGAAGAACTGAACCCTGGATGACTACTGAGATATTAGATAATATGAAATTCAGAGACCAGCTGCTAAAAAGATTTAAAGCAAACAGACAGGATATTGCAGCACTAAATGAATTCCAAAGGGTGAGGATACAGAGTACAGAGACTTATAAAGGAGCAAAGGCAAAGCACTATTGCTCAAAAATTGAAGAGTATAGCATAACCCCAGAAAGCTCTGGCAACAACTAAAACAGTTGGGTATAGCCATAAGCCAGTAGATAGGTCTAACATAGTACTCACTATCGATAATGAGGTATGCCACGAAACATCTAGGTGGCAAATTGCTTTAATTCATACTACACATCTGTTGCATCAACACTAGTAAGTAAACTACCAGCTGCATCAAATACCTTTAACACAGACTCTGGTAAGTTTCAAACATACTATACCAATAAAGGGGTAACCCCAAACAGTTGTCAACTAGTAAGAGTATCTCATGACTTTATTCAAAAAGAACTAAGCAGGTTAAACCCAACTAAGAGCACAGGCCCTGATAACATCCGTCTAAGTTCCTAAAAGATGGTGCTTCTGAACTGTCAATCCCTATTGCTCACATAATAAATCTATCAATCACCACTAATACCGTACCGGGGGGGTTCAAGGAGGCCAGAGTTACTCCTATCTTCAAGAAAAATAGTAGGTCTGATGTAAGCAACTATAGGCCTGTTAGTATACTCAGTATAATATCTAAAAACTCTAGAGAGGGCGGTGTTATTCTCAAGTAGTTAAGTACCTTAATGACAACAACATTCTCCATAGCTATCAAATCGGGCTTTAGAAGATCTACTCAACCGACACCTCCCTTATTAATCTGATGGATTACCTGAGAACTGAAATGTCAAAGGGGAACCTTATAGGTATGGTAACCTTAGACCTGCAAAAGGCCTTCGATACTGTCAACCACAATATATTATGTAAGAAACTTCAAGCTATCGGTATAGGTTCTGTAGACTGGTTTAAGTTTTACCTTAGCAACAGGAGACAAATAGTCAAAATCAACAAAACAGAATCAGAACCCCTGCCGATAACATGTGGAGTTCCCCAAGGTAGTATTCTGGGTCCCTTATTATTCTTATGTTATGTCAATGATATGCCTATCAGTGTCAAGTGCAAACTCCTACTGTATGCAGATGACAGTGCTCTGTTAGTGTCAGGTAAAGACCCACAAGATATTGCTAATGTTTTAACACTGGAACTGTAGTCCTGCAGTAACAACAAACTATCATTACACCTAGGGAAAACTGAAGCCATTCTCTTTGGCACGAAACATAAACTGAGAAGGGTAAATAATTTTAATGTTCAATGTAATGGGGAGCCCATCACTTTGGTTTCATCAGTAAAATATTTGGGAATCCCCTTTGACCCATGCATGTCAGGAGAATTGATAGGGAACAGTGTAGTAAAGAAAGCGAATGCCAGACTGAAGTTCCTGTATAGACAAGCACAGTGTCTACCTACTGAGGCTCGCAGGACCCTATGTCTAGCCCTTATACAATGCCATATGGATTACGCATGCTCTTCTTGGTACTCTGCCTTGACAAAAAAACTGAAAGATAGACTGCAAATCACCCAGAACAAAATCGTAAGATTCATCCTGGGGCTGGGACCAAGAGAACATGTAGGCCAGGATGAATTACAGCAGTTGGATATGCTGAATGTTGAAGACAGAGTAAAACAACTGAAGCTAAATCATGTTTATAAAATTGCTCGCAAACAATGTCCAGAATATCTTGCTGTCAGTTTTGTCAAGGTTGGGAACCAAAGCAATCATAATACTAGAGGGAGAGAGCACAACTTTGTAGTACCCACAGTCAGTGGCCAGGCTTCAAACACCTTTTATTGTACAGCAATAAAGGAATGGAACAGACTGCCCGCACATGTCAAAGCCAGTCATAGCATGAACCAGTTCAAGAAGAGTGCCAAAAGGTGTCTGATGAATGTAGCTACAGAAAGGGAGGGGAATGATTTTCTATTTTTTAGCTAACATACGTGAAAATTTTACCATATTCCTAGTAATGACCCTCGTATTGTAGATAGTCTTAATGACCTTGGTGTAGTAGATAGTCTTTTTAGTTTGATAATAAGATGTTATCTTCATTGTAGAATAATAAAAAATATTATAACCTTTATATTATAATAATAAGGTAAAAGGACCCCAATGGAAATAAGTCACTCTGTCTGACTTTTTTGGGTTATCCTAGGTTCTCTACACATATGCTGCTATGTATGATAATTCTATGTAACTGTATTTGTGTATACCTGAATAAACTTACTTACTTACTTACTTACTTATGAGCTAATCAGTCCCTCAGCCTGGAGTCGATGTGTTTAGTCCATCAATCTTGTAGAATGTACAGCATAGGGCCGTAGACGTGGCTTATATACTGTAGTGAGGTGAAGTGAAGCAGGCGGAGGCGGGGTCATAGTGGTACCATCCACTAGTCGAAGTAGGTCTTTGTCCAAAGGTTGAACAAGTGTTGAAGAATTCTTTGTAACAAGATCCCATGATGCTGCAGTGTCTGACAGTTGTGATGAATGGTTTGAAAAACCGACAAGTTGAAGATTGAGACACTTATGCAGCATATGGGAATCTTTATTCAGGAAACGTTTCGTCACACAGTGGCTTCATCAGTCCAATACAAAGAGGAAGGCGTATGTAAGTATACAGTATATAAGCCACGTCTACGGCCCTATGCTGTACATTCTACAAGATTGATGGACTGAACACATCGACTCCAGGCTGAGGGACTGATTACCTCATACTCCTCCTCTCCTTACGCCTTCCTCTTTGTATTGGACTGATGAAGCCACTGTGTGGCGAAACGTTTCCTGAATAAAGATTCCCATATGCTGCATAAGTGTCTCAATCTTCAAACATTGTCCTATTAAAACTGTGGAAAATAATGTATTTTCCGAAAAAATCCAGCGTATTTTTTATGAAAATTAGTGTAATATATGGATAGATGGGCTAATGAGAGCATAGGAAATTGGGTCGAAGAGGTATTGGGTAGGTTTAAAAATGTAATGTTAGAGTGTTCAGCAGAAGTTTGTGGTTACAGGAAAGTGGATGCAGGTGGGAAGAGGAACGATTGGTGGAATGATGAAGTAAAGAGAATAGTAAGAGAGAAAAAGTTAGCATATGAGAAGTTTTTACAAAGTAGAAGTGATGCAAGGAGGGAAGAGTATGTGGAGAAAAAGAGAGAGGTTAAGAGAGGGGTGAAGCAATGTAAAAAGAGAGCAAATGAGAGAGTGGGTGAGATGTTATCAACAAATTTTGTTGAAAATAAGAAAAAGTTTTGGAGTGAGATTAACAAGTTAAGGAAGCATAGAGAACAAATGGATTGTCAGTTAAAATAGAGGAGGAGAGTTATTAAATGGAGAGTTAGGATATTGGGAAGATGGAGGGAATATTTGGGAATTGTTAAATGTTGAGGAAGCTGTGATTTCGTGTATGGGCAAGGAGGGAATACATCTTGTAGGAGTGAGGAAGAGCCAGTTGTGAGTGTGGGGGAAGTTCGTCGAGGCAGTAGGTAAATGAAAGGGGGTAAGGCAGCCGGGATTGATGGGATAAAGATAGAATGTTAAAAGCAGGTGGGGATTATAGTTTTGGAGTGGTTGGTGCAATTATTTAATAAATGTATGGAAGAGGGATAAGGTACCTAGGGATTGGCAGAGAGCATGCATAGTTCCTTTGCATAAAGGCAAGGGGACTAAAGAAAGTGCAAAAATTATAGGGGGTAAGTGTGTTGAGATATACCTGGTAAAGTGTATGGAAGAGTTATTATGAAAGAATTAAGAGTAGACGGAGATAGGATAGCAGATGAACAAGGGGCTTTAGGAAAGGTAGGGGGTGTGTGGACAGGTGTTTACAGTGAAACATATAAGTGAACAGTATTTAGATAAGGCTAAAGGGTCTTTGTGGCATTTATGGATTTGGAAAAGGCGTTGACAGGGTGGATAGGGGGGCAATATGGCAGATGTTACAGGTGTATGGTGAAGGAGGTAGGTTACTGAAAGCAGTGAAGAGTTTTTACGAGGATAGTGAGGCTCAAGTTAGAGTATGTAGGAAGAGGGAATTATTTCCCAGTAAAGTAGGCCTTAGACAAGGATGTGTGATGTCACCGTGGTTGTTTAATATATTTTAAAGATGGGGTTGTAAGAGAAGTAAATGAGAGGGTCTTGGCAAGAGGCGTGGAGTTGAAAAGATAAAGAATCACACATAAAGTGGGAGTTGTCACAGTTGCTCTTTGCTGATGACACTGTGCTCTTGGGAGATTCTGAAGAGAAGTTGCAGAGATTGGAGGATGAATTTGGTAGGGTGTGAAAAAGAAGAAATTAAAAGTGAATACAGGAAAGAGTAAGGTTATGAGGATAACAAAAGATTAGGTGATGAAAGACTGGATATCAGATTGGAGGGAGAGAGTATGGAGGAGGTGAATGTATTCAGATATTTGGGAGTGGACGTGTCAGCAGATGGGTCTATGAAAGATGAGGTGAATCCTAGAATTGATGAGGGGAAAGGGTGAGTGGTGCACTTAGGAGTCTGTGGAGACAAAGAACTTTGTCCTTGGAGGCAAAGAGGGGAATGTATGAGAGTATAGTTTTACCAACGCTCTTGTATGGGTGTGAAGCATGGGTGATGAATGTTGCAGCGAGGAGAAGGCTGGAGGCAGTGGAGAAGTCATGTCTGAGGGCAATGTGTGGTGTGAATATGATGCAGAGAATTCGTAGTTTTAAGTTAGGAGGGGGTGCGGGATTACCAATACTGTTGTACAGTGGGCTGAGGAAGGGTTGTTGAGGTGGTTCGGACATGTAGAGAGAATGGAGCGAAACAGAGTGACTTCAGTCTGTAGTGGAAGGAAGGCGGGGTAAGGGTTAGCCTAGGAAAGGTTGGAGGGAGGGGGTAAAGGAGGTTTTGTGTGCGAGGGGCTTGGACTTCCAGCAGGCATGCGTGAGCGTGTTTGATAGGAGTGAATGGGGACAAATGGTTTTTAATACTTGACATGCTGTTGGAGTGTGAGCAAAGTAACATTTATGAAGGGGTTCAGGGAAACCGGCAGGCCGGACTTGAGTCCTGGAGATGGGAAGTACAGTGCCTGCACTCTGAAGGAGGGGTGTTAATGTTGCAGTTTAAAACCTGTAGTGTAAAGCACCCTTCTGGCAAGACAGTGATGGAGTGAATGATGGTGAATGTTTTTCTTTTTCGGGCCACCCTGCCTTGGTGGGAATCGGCCAGTGTGATAATAATAATAATATTGTATTTAATAAAAATTAATTTGTAAATGAAAAATGGAACCAGCGACGGGGAGAAGCGTTGTTGGAACCGGATACGCCATTGTTTTTGAATGTGATACAAGCACACTAATGTAATGTGCATAATTTTCGCCACTCTAGGGGTTATATTGGGCTTAAAACCTCTCAAATAGGAGCCGAAAATGTTGGATGTGCAGTCCTGCATAATGTGAGCATTAAGCAGATGGACAGGACAGCTCCAGGAACCTCAGATAAGCAGTCTATTTATGTTGAGATTCTGGCCAGTTTTCTCTATATATTTAGGCAGGTTTTTGAGTATGATACACAGTAATCTCCAGACAAATTGGTGAGTGTTATGATTATAAATTCTCCTTCTGTTATATAAATGTGTATATGTAATCGTTTATTAATTTTAATATACAGTCCACAATTTATATCAATGTTTACCAGAATTCTGGTGATGTATATTTCATTTGCAATTAATATAGATCCAGAGCAACTTGTGGATATGACAGTTGTAGGTATAGAAGAGGGATATTTTTTGAGACCTAGGTGTCCCCAAATTCCTACTTATGTATGTAACTTTGATAAATAATAATTGTCTTTGTTACCATTTACTGGTATGTATCTTATGATTTACATCCAGGTAATTTAATTTTCCAAATTAGTTGCCGTTGGTCCTTGATCGAACTGGATGTAATTAGTGAAGTCATTAATTAGTGAATTATTATTTAATAATTTATAGTGAAATGAGAGAAGGAGGTGGATGTTTAGGTCCACAAATTTACTTAATTATAATTATTACATACTTAATTATAATTATTACAATACTAAATTTGCTAAGCCAAAGCCTGGCTAGGATTTATATTAGTGTGCATAATATTAATTTTGCTAAGCCAAATCCTGGCAAAGATTCATATTAGTATATTTGTATAATATTAATTTTGCTAAGCCAAGTCTGCCAAGGATAAGTGAAGTCTGGCTAAGATTTATATTAATGCATTTAAAATTTATATTATAATTTCCTTACATGTGTAATTGCTAAGCTCAAGTGTAGCTAAAATTATTAATGTAAATTTAAAGTTTATTTTATAATTTCCTTACATGTAATTGCTAAGCTCAAGTAGCTAGGATTTATTCAAAGGTAAGTTGTAATATTTACCTTTGTGAAGTGCATAATTAAGTACATAATCAGTGTTATTAATTAAGTTGAATTTAATATATTGCACCATGGGTAAAAATGAGGAAATTAGTGTAGAAGACAAACACAAGGAATTTAGAGCAAAAAGACATCATTGCAGGCTAGAAAGGGTCATGTAACAAAGGCATATAATAGATGTTTGGAATTAATGAATCAAGAAACTCTGATTACTGATGGTTTAAAATTGTATTTAGATGCTTTAGGGAATAGATATGATTCATACAAATTATATTACAACAAATATGAAGGAGATTTGTTAGTAAACTGTGTAGATGAGACTGAAGCAAATCTTATGATTCACCAGTATTATGAATTAGAGGAAAAGATTCTTTCTTGCATACGTCAGGCCTTGAATAAATTAAAATGTGTAAACCAGGCAGTTAATCAATCTGCTCCAACAAATAAGATGTCTTTGCCAAAACTCCCAGAATTGTGTTTACCTGTATTTAATCCTGGAGAAAATTGGGAGGAGTTTTGGTCAATTTTTAAAGCAGCTGTGCATGATAGAAGTGACCTAGCCTGTGTAACTAAATTATTTTACCTCAAAGTACAGATAAGAGGAGATGCTCACATACTCATACAAGCCTTTCCCAATGCAGATGATTCTTACAAAGAAGCAGTTGACTTGTTGAAGGTCAATTATGGTAATATAGAACAAAGTAGGTTGAATCTAGTGAATATCATTGTTAATTTAAAATCTCCAGATCACACTTACAAAGGTTTACAGCAGTTTAGAGTTAAACTGGAAAGTACTCTCAAAACTTTAAGTAATAAATATAATCTGAAGGAATCAGACTGGTTATTGAGTGCCATCGTACAGAATAAATTAAGCTGTAAAACACTTGAACGGTTCTCTAACAAGTATCACAAAGGTTATTTTGGTCTTGAGGAAATAAGACTAGGTCTACAAGAATTAATTGTTCAGTTGCAACACATAATAACTCTGAGGTATATGTCAAGTTTCACAAGGAAAAAATTATCCCAATGTTAATAATCACAATCCATCTACTAATAAGAGTTGCATAGGTATATATCAAGCAGCAGGAATCAGAAATAATGATTCTCCACTAGGTAAGAAGAATAAATACCCTTCTAAGAGTATCCCAGTTAATAAGAAACCAGTCAGAGAAGAGAGAGATTGTCTTTTCTGCAAGGGTACTCATTGTTCTAAGAATTGCAATGCATACAATTCATGGAATGATGAAGTTGAAAGATTGGAAGAACTTGACTGAGGAATTCATTAACAGGTGGGATGAATTATATTCGGTCGATTATGAAAATAATCCAATGCATTGTGTTCCCACGCAGGTGGCCCAATCCTGATGGGAACAAATATTCTCAACATTTTTCGTGGATACTTCCAACAATCTGGCGTCTGGAGAAGTTGCTTGCCATTCAAAGTAATATTGTCTTTTATCTTGTTATGTTCTTAAGGCTTTAAAGTGTCTCATATTATATCACATACACTTAACTCAGCTCGGAATTAACAGCCATTTATGTCAGGTGTCAACAAATTATCTATTTATAATAAAGAAATAAGTTGAATTGAGATTAATATTAGCGGACCACTGTAATTTGAGTCCCCTGACTTTTTGAGGTATCCTTACAATGGATTCGTAAATGGAAACAGTTAAATTGTTGTACATGCTAACAGACTCTGTCGCTCTAAAATTAATCAGATGCAGGAGAAGTATATTAGTTTGGGCTCAACATATGTTAATATTTAATCCATTACCTTGGTGGGAGTATCCTGCTGATTTCATTGTCTTCTTGGTTTACCTTATGATAATTTGTAATATGCTGTATCATGGTAGATGTCAGAGCTGGTTGGTAAATTAATGCTAATTGGCCTGTATATATGGGCATTTATTGCTCCTGTTGAAATTACTGTGACTATCCCGCTCTACGATAGTTTTGTCCCTTCATTTGCTGTGATATAACAGGTTTTCCATACTGTACCCAAACTAATAAATGTATATAAGTTGGTGTTTATACTTACTAAACAAGATGTATATCTCGAAATATATAATTTGTATGGTTTCATTAATAGCTGAATTGGGGGCTGATTTAGTAGAGCAATGTAATTTGGTGCTGAGGTAGGTTAAAAATGCTGATTTGGGTGCTTTGGCTATCAACACTATTCTTACTGCCTAAAACCCTATTCTAAACAAATTTATTTTTTTTAAATTGCCTATTATAATGTAATGCTTGGTGGGGGTATCATAAGATACCTTAAATTGTATTAATGGAAAAACTTTCTATGGTATTCCCCAAGATACACAAAGTGTAAAAAGGGTTATTAAATCTTGTGTAATTTGTTCTCAGTGTGGATCGCCAGTTTACTAATGTAAAGGTCCTCCCACCTTTGCCTATAGGAGTCGCTGTACAATTAGTGAAACAATTTTGATGTCTATAGAGTGTAGACTATAGTGGTCCAATAATTTTAACAGGATACTTCGGATGGTGTTCCACTGAAAGTGTATGTATGCTTGTTCACTTGTAATCCTACTAGGGCAGTTCATTTAGAAGTGGCTCAGGACTTGTCTGCAGAACAGTTTATACAGCTGTTTCAAAAATTTGCAGCTAGGAGATCCTGTCCGAGATTGATGATTTCGGATAATGCAACAAATTTTGTAGCAGGTGCTCAACACTTGTTAGAATTACATAATAGTAACGATGTTCAATGTCTGTTAACCCAACGAGGGTGTACATGGAAATTTATTACTCCTAGAGCCCCTTGGCAGGGGGGGGCTGTACGAAAGACTAATAGGCACAGTGAAGAGGTGTGTCTGTAAAGTACTACACTGGAAAAAAATTAATTTGGAAGATTTCCATGCAGTGTTAGTGGAGGCGGAAAATCGGATAAATAATAGGCCTCTCTCGTACATGAGTGATACACCTGATGCAGATGTATTAACACCTTCTCACCTAATATGTGGAAGGAAATTGGAAGCTGCCCCTGTCTATAGAAATAATCCTGAAGAAAGTGATGAAGATTACAATGATGTGGAAGTGTTGTGTGATAAATTTAAAATGTTAAATAAAGTAATTGATCATTGGTCTAATGTGTGGCGTAAGGAATATCTTCTTATACTACGTGAACACTTTTATGGTGCGACAGAGGCAGTAAATCAACAGAACATTCAACCAGGTGACATTGTGTTAATTGATACTGAACAACATCGAACATTGTGGCCTCTGGGCAAAGTATTGACATTGTATCCAGATGCACAAGGTGTTGTCCAGAAGGTCAAAGTGTTTTGTCGTGGCCAGGAAAGTTACGTTGATTCCCTTGGAATTAAATGGAATTCAATCAAATGTAAATGAAAATCTAATCGAAAGTGACACAAGTGATATTGAAGATAGCGCTGACCAAGTGATGCAGGAAGATGAAATTGAAGATAACGCTGACCAAGTGATGCAGGAAGATGAAATTGAAGATAATGCTGACCAAGTGATGCAGGAAGATGAAATTGAAGATAACGCTGACCAAGTGATGCAGGAAGATCAAATTGTAGTAAGACCTACTAGGAGAACAGCAACTCAAGCCATCTCCTAAAGGAAGGAGTAATTTGAGTTGTTTAGCAACGAACTCCGGCCGGCCGCAGTGTGGAAAATAATGCATTTTCCAAAAAAATCTAGTGTATTTTTTATGAAAATTAGTGTAATACATTGTATTTAATAAAAATTAATTTGTAATGAAAAATGGAACCAGCAATGGGGAGAAGTGCTGTTGGAACCAGAGATGCATTGTTTTTGAATGTGATACAAGCACACTAATGTATGTGCATAATTTTCTCCACTCTAGGGATTATATTGGGCTTAAAACCTCTCAAATAGGAGCCGAAATTGTTGGATGTACAGTCCTGCATAATGTGAGCATTAAGCAGATGGACAGGACAGCTCCAGGAACCTCAGATAAGCAGTCTATTTATGTGAGATTCTGGCCAGTTTTCTCTATATATTTAGGCAGGTTTTTGAGTATGATACACAGTAATCTCCAGACAAATTGGTGAGTGTAATGATTATAAATTCTCCTTCTGTTATATAAATGTGTATATGTAATCATTTATTAATTTTAATACACAGTCCACAATTTATATCAATGTTTACCAGAATTCCTGGTGATGTATATTTCATTTGCAATTAATATAGGTCTAGAGTAACTTGTGGGTATGACTGTTGTAGGTATCGAAGGGGGACATTTTTTGAGACCTAGGTGTCCCAAAATTCCTACTTGTCTATGTAACTTTGATAAATGATAATTGCCTTTGTTACCATTTACTGGTATGTATCTTATGAGTTACATCCAGGTAAATTTAATTTTCCAAAAAAAACAAAACAGATCACGAATAAATGGCTCGGTTGCCCATGGCTAACCAGCAGCAATATAGACAGGGGTTAACACACA
Organism: Cherax quadricarinatus; assembly: GCF_026875155.1. NCBI lineage: Eukaryota > Metazoa > Arthropoda > Malacostraca > Decapoda > Parastacidae > Cherax > Cherax quadricarinatus. The sequence goes on from NC_069432.1 coordinate 4,686,277, forward strand.
AAGATATTCTTAAACACTATTCATCAGTTCTCACCGAAGAAATAAAGAAAGCCAAACAACTGTACTACTCCAGCAGATTCACTGACACAAGAGGAGATATAAAAAAGACCTGGAAAACACTCTCCCAGATCCTGGGCACCCACAAACTGAAAAAATCAAGAATATTGTCCTAACTAAACCTAATGAAACACGACTCACGAAATCGTAATGACACAATTGCAAACAAACCGTACCACAGACGGGGAGATTCGTCTGTAAAAACTTGCATTTGTGGTCACAGTGGTGCCTATGCTAACCTTCCTATGGTGTAGAAATATACCTAGTTGGACGAATCTTATTGTGGCTAGCTGGTCCAGTGGCTAACACGACAGTCTGGAGTTTTGAGACTCTGATCGTGGGTTCTATCCCCACCTGTGGTATGGTTTGTTTTCAATTGTGTCATTACGATTTCGTGAGTCATGTTTATGGCTTTGAGGGGACTTAAGATAGAGTTCGTCACGGCCATGCTAGCTGTGGAGAAATTTTCTCCAGGAGGGGGGTATCAGCCCCCTTCAGCCCTTTCAGCCCCTTCAGCCCCTTTCAGCCCTGAGGGGCCAAGCCCTCTCAGAAGGGGCGAGCATCTTGTTTACTGCTAGAGTGAGTAATTGATCACAGATGCTATGCCACGTAGTCAAGTGACCTCTGCTCCTTGCAGCGGTGTTGCAAAGTGTATTTTTATAAGAGACAGTACATCTCTTACTTAGCAGGACAATTAAGGAAAATCCTGCTCTCACTTTATTACCATAGTAAAGATAGTGTACAGTGTTGTCTATGCTTAAGACAGCAAGAAACAAACATTCTGCTTTGCTTCATTGAGGAGGTGACAAGGATGCAAGGTACTAGGTCAGCGTTTTTTTTTTGTGCTAGGGAGTGACGGCTTGGGGCGGTGTGGCGATGCCAGACTATCTTTGACTCTAGGGAGAGTGACACTGACGCCAGGATACTGATCTGTGCGTTAGTGTGAACAAGTGTCTCAAACACAATAAACACTTAAGAGAAGTGTGATCAGCTTCTCTTGTGATACATTGTGAACAATAAAGACAAATCTTGTGGAACATAGTGTGCCAGTGTGCGTTTCCTAGACAATGGAAGATGTGGACATCCAAGGACACTTCAGCTTCTATCAAGTCACCGATACCTGTCGAAGGTGTTGAGAACACCATAGCTCACGTTACAAAGAGCAAGGTATGTTACGAATTTCTTGTAGATCGGGGGATTGCGCAATTCTTGAGTCACAAGGAGTTTGTAATCAACCTATAATCGGCAGTAAGGTGTGGACTTTTGAGTCCAAACAAGTAGGTATTTCGTCAGCCATCATCGAATGAAATATGCTGACATAACACCCCCCAGGGGTAATTTATACTTACAAATTGTATCTCTTAACAGCGCATGTTGAGATGGTTTCGACAGCTTCTAGACCTCGTCTGCAGGGGCGGCTGTGTAGACGATTTGCTGTCATTTATCAGCTAAGTGTTTCCTATATTTATATAAACATAGCTGGTAAGGCCAATATCTTCAACACTAGCTGGAGATTCGTCTGTAAAAACTTGCAGTTGTGGTCAGTGGTGCCTATGCTAACCTTCCTATGGTGTAGAAATATACCTGGTTGGACGAATCCTATTGTGGCTAGCTGGCCCAGTGGCTAACGTGATGGTCTGGAGTTTTGAGACTCTCTGATCGCAGGTTCTATCCCAACCCGTGGTATGGTTTCTAATGAAACACCACTGCATCCCACTGATACAGCTAACAAGATAAACAACTTCTTCTCAACCATAGGATCTAATCTTGCCAGTAAAATCTCAAGTACCAACACCCATGCTGGGGACTACCTAGATGGGAATTTTCCAAATTCCTTCTATCTTGTACCAACTGAGCCCACTGAAGTCACCGAGATTATAAAGTCACCTAAAAATTACTCAGGGAATCTGTGTCATGTCCCACCATTATTGTATAAGCGAGCGGCCCATGTCCTTTCCACATGCTATTTCATTACTTTTGACACAGTAGACCACGGCATCCTACTCCACAAAAACTTGACCATTATGGTATAAGAGGCACATGCTCGCATATTTCAATCCTACTTACTAATAGGTATCAGTATGTCACCAAATTTAAGACACAGATCATCAACACGGCCACTTGATTGGAGTTCCGCAGGGAAGTGTCCTTGGGGCCCCTGCTCTTCCCCATTTACATCATGATCTTTTCCCCAAACCGA
>NC_069432.1:4689033-4711729 GCF_026875155.1 Cherax quadricarinatus
TTTGCAGTCCCTTTCCCCCTTTTATCCCTGTTTGGTCCTCCATTTTTGCCCCAAACCCTTTGTGGGGAAACGTGTCAAAAGCTTCTGCAGTCCAAGAAAATGCAACCCACCCACCCCTCTCTCTCTTGTTTTATGCTGTCACCATGTAAAGAACCCGTGGTTTGTGACACAGGTTTTCCCTCCCCTAAAACCATGTTGTCTGCGGGTGATGAGATCTTTCCCTTTCTAGATTTCCACCAATTCTTCCCCTGAAATTTTTTCCATGTTTTTCATGTTACACGTGACACTGGGTCTGTATTTTTAGTGCTTCATGTTGTTCCTTTTTTAAAGTTTGGGACCACTTTTTGCTGTCTTCAGGGGACTCAGGAAATCTCCCTGTTTCGATAAGTATTGAATATTGTTTTTAGGGATACAATAGCGCCTCTGCTCCCCTCTCAGGCCCCATGGAGGATGTTATCTGGCCCCTTTGCTTTGGGGTTTCTAGCTCACCCAGGCCTCTTCACTTCTTCCTGGGTTTGTGTGTACTGTGCCCGCCAGGTGGTGTCCCCCCCTCTCCTCTTTCGGGGGCCCCCTTCTGTCTCCTCGTGAACATTTCTTTAAATCTTTGTTGATTTCCTCACTTACTTCACGGTCATTTCTTTTGTCTCTCCCCCCTTCCTTCCTAGCCTGATTACCGGGTCCTTGATGTTGTTTTCCTCCTGATTGGTGTACAACAGTTTCGGGTCTGATTTGGCTTTTATGCTATGTCATTTTCAAATTGACGTTGGGCCTCCCTTCTCATTGTGCATTTTTCGTTTCTGGCTCTACGACGCTCTCTTAAATTCTCCGGGTCCTTTCCTTTACATTTCTTCCATTCCCTGCCCCTTGGTTTTTGCCCCCTTGCATCTTTGGGTGAACCAGGGGGCTCACCCGATTTTTCATTTTCCTGTTCCCCTTGGGTAAAAACCTCTCCTCAGTCTCCTTGCACATTGTTTCTACAATTTTTATCATCTCATTAACTGCTTCCCCCGCCAGTTTTTTGCCCCACTGCCTCTTCAGGGTTCCTCATTTGTGTGTGTGTGTGTGTTGTGTGTGTGGTGTTGTGTGTGTGTGTGTGTGGTGTGTGTGTGTGCGTATAATGTGTATTTGTGCATGTGTTGTGTTTGTGTTTTTGTGTGTGTTGGTGTGTGTGTTGGTGTTGTGTGTGTGTGTATGTGTTGTGTGCTGGTGTGTGGTATGTGTTGTGTTGGGTGTGGTGTGTGTGTGGGGTGGTGGGTTGTTTTGTGTGTGTGTGTATGTGTGCATGTGTACTCACCTAGTTGATCACCTATTGAGTTGGGGGGGGGTCGAGTCCGAGCTCCTGGCCCCCTCTTCACTGATCGCTACTAGGTCACTCCCCCTGAGCCGTGAGCTTTATCATACCTCTGCTTAAAGCTATGTATGGATCCTCCCTCCACTACATCGCTTCCCAAACTATTCCACTTACTGACTGCTCTGTGGCTGAAGAAATACTTCCTAAACATCCCTGTGATTCATCTGTGCCTTCAGCTTCCAACTGTGTCCCTTGTTACTGTGTCCAATTCTGGAACATCCTGTCTTTGTCCACCTTGTCAATTCCTCTCATTATTTTGTATGTCGTTATCATGTCCCCCCTATTCTCCTGTCCCCGGGTGTCGTCAGGTTGTTTTCCCCTTTAAACCCTCTCCTCGTAGGAATACCTCTTAGCTCTGGGACTAGTCTTGTTGCAAACCTTTGCACTTTCTCTAGTTTCTTAAACGTGCTTGGTAGGTGTGGGTTCCAAAATGGTGCCCCCATACTCCAATATGGGCCTAACGTACACGGTGTACGGGGGCCCTGAATGATTCCTTATTAAGATGTCGGAATGCTGTTCTGAGGTTTGCTAGGCGCCCATTGCTGCAGCAGTTATTTGGTTGATGGGGCGCTTCAGGAGATGTGCTGGTGTTTATACTCACCCCAAGATCTTTTTCCTTGAGTGAGGTTTGTAGTCTCTGTTTCCCCTAGACTGTACTCCATCTGCGGCCTTCTTTCCCCTTCCCCAATCTTTATGACTTTGCACTTGGTGGGATTGAACTCCAGGAGCCAATTGCTGGACCAGGTCTGCAGCCTGTCCAGCTCCCTTTGTGTTCTGCCTGGTCTTCGATCGAGTGAATTCTTCTCATCAACTTCACGTCATCTGCAAACAGGGACACCTCAGAGTCTATTTCCTTTCCCTTTATGTCGTTTTACAAAAACCAGAAACAGCACTGGTCCTGGACTGACCCCTGCGGGACCCCGCTGGTCACAGGTGGGCCCACTCTGACACCTCGCCACGTACCATGACTCGCTGCTGTCTTCCTGACAAGTATTCCCTGATCCATTGTAGTGCCTTCCCTGTTATCCCTGCTTGGTCCTCCCGTTTTTGCACCAATCTCTTGTGTGGAAAATGTATCAAACGCCTTCTTTCAGTCCAAGAAAATGCAATCCACCCACCCTCTCTCTCTTGTCTTATGCTGTCACATGTCATAGAACTCCAGTAGGTTTGTGACACAGGATTTCCCGTCCTGAAACCATGTTGGCTGCTGTTGATGAGATCGTTCCTTTCTAGGTGTTCCACCACTCTTCTCCTGATAATCTTCTCCATGATTTTGCATACTATAACATGTCAGTGACACTGGTCTGTAGTTTAATTCTTCATGTCTGTCTCCTTTTTAAAGATGGGGTACATTTGCTGTCTTCCCCTGCCTCAGGCAATCTCCCTGTTTCGATAGATGTATTGAAATTGTTGTTAGGGGTACACATAGCGCCTCTGCTCCCTCTCTCAATACCCATGGGGAGATGTTATCTGGCCCCATTGCCTTTGAGGTATCTAGCTCACTCAGAAGCCTCTTCACTTCTTCCTCGGTTGTGTGCACTGTGTCCAGCACTTGGTGGTGTGCCTCACCTCTCCGTCTTTCTGGAGTCCCTTCTGTCTCCTCTGTGAACACTTCTTTAATCTCTTGTTGAGTTCTTCACATACTTCACGGTATTTCTTGTTGTCTCTTCCTCCTTCCTTCCTTAGCCTGATTACCTGGTCCTTGACTGTTGTTTTCCTCCTGATGTGGCGTACATCAGTTTCGGGTCAGTTTTGGCTTTCGTGCTATGTCATTTTCATATTGTCTTTGGGCCTCTCTTCTTATCTGTGCATATTCGTTTCTGGCTCTACGACTGTTCTCCTTATTCTCCTGGGTCCTTTGCCTTCTATATTTCTTCCATTCCCTAGCACACTTGGTTTTTGCCTCCCTGCCCCCTTTTTGGGTAAAAACCCTGGGCTCATCCTGGCTTTTTCATTATTCCTGTTACCCTTTGGGTACAAAACCTCTCCTCAGCCTCCTTGCAAATTTTTTTGCTACATATTCCATCATCTCATTAACTGGCTTCCCTGCCAGTTCTCTGTCCCACTGAACCCCGTTCAGGTTTGTTCCTCATTCCTGTGTAGTCCCTTTCTTGTAGTTTGGCTTCATTCGTCCTGGCCTTCCCGCTTCTCCTCCACTTGTAGCTCTACTGTTTATTCGAAGCTTTAAAACCACATGGTCACTGGCCCCAAGGGGTCTTTCATATGTGATGTCCCCGATATCTGCCCCTACTCAAGGTGAATACTAATCCAGCCTTGCTGGTTCATCCTCTCCTCTCTCTCTTGTTAGTGTCCCCTAGCGTGTTGGCACATGAAATGTTTTCCAGTACCAGTACCATCCATCATCTTACCCTGCCATGTAATTTTGGGGCCCCCAATGTGGGTGCCAAGTTCTCCCAATCGATCTCCTTGTGGTTAAAGTCACCCATATCAGAGCTTATGCCCTGCATGCATGAGCTCTTCTGGCCACCTCTAAGCCAGTGTGTCAACCTCGCTCTATTCCTCGTCGAACACTTGCTCTTTGCCTCCTGCTGTTACCTGTGTGGTTAAACCTCACTGCTATTACCAGCCTTGGGACCTCCAAAGTGAAGTGTTTCCGCTATGTAATCACTTTCTTCTCCGCTGTACTCCTCTCTCCAGCTCATCAAATTCCAGCGATTTTTGATCAGCATCGCCACTTCTCCTCCACCCCCCCCTGTTCCCTCTGTCTTTCCTCAGATTTGGAATCCACGATTGGAAAGATGGGCATCCTGTTATATCATACCTGTAAGCTTGGTTTCTGTGAGAGCTATGATGTCGCGGTGATGCAATCTTTGACTCTTTCATGCCACTCCTCCACTAATTTGTTAATCCAATCAGCGTTTGTTTACATACTTCATTTTCCTTTCCAACACTGTGGATTGGGGGGCCTGTGAGGGTGGGAGACCTTGTGCATACCGAGGGATTCTATAGCTCGGTGTTGGTGAGGCTTGTGGGGTTGGATTGTAAGTGTGTGTTGGGAAATGGTGTGATAGGTTGTATTGTTCTGAGAGTAGTTGTGTGTGTGCTTGCCCTTGCTGTTCTGTTCTGCTCTTAATGACCTCAGCTGTTCCCGTCCTTGTCTCTTTTCCTAGCTCCTTCGCCTTTTTTGTCTTCTCCCCTGAGCTGCTGTCGTTCTTATTTTGTCCTGTCTACCGTCTAGGAACACCCTCATGTACTCTTCCGAGTATTTCAATCTTGGTTTCTCCTTGGAGGATCCTGTTCTGCCCTGTTTCCGTTCTGAGAATCACTTGATGTTCGTTTTCTCCCCTTCGAGTACCCCCCTATTCTCTGAAAATTTACAATCTCGTCCATCTCTTCACCTATTTCCTGATGATTTGGTGTTGTTGTGTGTGTGGTGGTGTGTATGGTGGTAGTGTGAAATGTGTATGTGTGTTGTGTGTGTTGTGTTGTTGTGGTGTGTGTGTGTGTGTGTGTGTTGTGTGTGTGTGTGTGTGTGTGTGTGTGAGTGCGTGTGTGTAAGTGTGGTGTGAGTATGTGTGTGTGTGTGGGTGTGTGTGGTGTGTGCAAGTGCGAGTGTGTGCGTGTGTGTATGTATTACTCACCTATTTGTACTCACCTATGTTGAGGTTGCAGGTCGAGTCTTAGCTCCTGGCCCTGCCTCTTCACCGGTGTTACTGGTCCTCTCACTGCCCTGCTCCATGAGCTTATCACACCTCGACTAAAACTATGTATGATCCCTCGTCCCGCCTCCACTACGTCAATTTCTAGGCTATTCCACTGCTGACAACTCTATGACTGAAGAAGTACATTCCTAACCATCCCTTTGATACATCTGAGTCTTCAACTTCCAATTGTGACCCCTTGTTTCTGTGTCCCCCTCTGAACATCGCGTCTTTGTCCACCTTGTCTATTCCACGCATTCTTTATATGTAGTTATCATGTCTCGCTCTGACCCTCCTGTTCCTCCATTCTCGTCAGGGCCGATTTCCCTTAAATTTTCTTCATAGGACAATCCCTTAGCTTCGGGAACTAACCTTGTCTCAAACCTTTGCACTTTCTCTAATTACTGTGACGTGCTTGATCAATGTGCGGGTTCCCACATACCCAAACAGGTTCTGCCTACTCCAGTATGGGCTCTGTCGTACCAGTGTATAGTGTCTTTAACGATTTCCTTGCTAATAAAATCGGAACGCGTCTCAGGTATTATGCCATCGCCCATATCTGCAGCTGTTATCTGGAGTGATGTGTGCTTCCAGAGCTACGTCTGTGTTTATACTCACCCCAAGATCTTTCTCCTTGACATAGTCACTAGAAAAACGAAACAGATCATGAATAAACGGCCTCGGTTGCCCATGGCGAAACCCCGACAGCATTCTGAAATCCATTGATAAGAAACACCACATGAAAAGCAATATAGACAGGGCTTAATACATAAAGATATTCTTTAAACACTATTCATATCAGTTCTCACCAAACACTGTACTACTCCAGCAGATTCACTGACACAAGAGGAAGATATAAAAACGACCTGAAACACTTTCTCCAGATTCAGGGGACCACAAACTTAAAAAAGCCCAAGAATATTGTCCTAGAAAAACCCCTAAACCTAATGAAACACCAATGCATCTCCACTGCTACAGCTATAAAGATAAGACGACTTCTTCTGCAAACATAGGATCTAAACTCGCCAGTAAAAGCCCACATACTAATGCCCGTGCCAGGGACTACCTACATGGTGAATTTCCCAAATTCCTATCATCTTGTACCTCTTGAAGCCCACGGAAGTCACCGCGATCATAAAGTCACTAAAAATAACTCGGGAATCTGTCTCACGTCCCACCATTATTGTACAAGCGCGCAGCCCAGTCCTTTCTCATGCTAATTACATACTTTTTAACAAGTCACTAGAAACGTAACACTTTTCCAGACACTTCTCAGACAGCAAGGTTTACAACCAATACATAAAGGGTGGTGACCCAACAGATGTAAACAACTAAAGGCCAATATCAAACTTACCATTGCATCCAAATATTCGAGAAACTCGTGCATCATGAGACTATATTCAATTTATAACCGTCACCAACTTACTCCCCCTTGCCAATTTGGCTTCAGGAAAAATAAAAGCACTAATGAAGCAATATAAAAATTCTAGAGCCTGCTTTACACAGCATTGTAAAATAAAGGAATATCCACTAGGAAAATTTTATAAGGACCACATAAAAGTCGTATTTGCTCCACAGTATACCCCACGGCATCCTACCTACCAACATTCCCCCGAATGTATAAGAGGCCATGCCATGCATATATCAAATCCTACCTTTCTAATATTTAATCAGAAAGTCCACCATAAAGACACAACCTAATCAATACGGCCCACATGAACAGGAGCACCTCAGGAAAGTGTGTCCCTTGGACCCCTTCTCTTCCCATTTACATCAATGACTTCCAAACATCTCCCAACACCTAGAAACCCAACTCTTGCATGACGACACGACCTAATGTCATCTCCCACCCCTGACTTGCCAACTCTAAACACCCATTGTTAACGAGGAGCCTGCTCAAATATCGACTTGGATTGACGCCAATCACCTACACTTAACACAGGCAAAACCAACCTATATTATGTTTGAAGCAAGCAGATGTTGTGCAACTTACCATTAATAAAGACTGAAACACTCAATTGCCAGACATCATGAGGCAACAACCTAAAATTTTCAGCACCCATATCCAACGGCCATAAACAAAAAAAAAAAAAAAAAATAAAAAATTTCCAAAAGTGGTGGGACCTCACCGAGATAACTATAACAATTTGCCGCAAACTGCCCTTTTCGCACTATACCATTCAATTTATATATCTATACCTCACTCTCTGCTATCTGTGCTTGGGGTTTTAACTGCAGCAACACACCTAAAGCCAATAATAACCCAAAAAACAAAGCCACAGTAACAATAATCACTAAATCCCATCCCTGCAACACCCCCCCCCCCACTCTTCCATAGATCTAAACTTACTCCCTCCTCATAACACCAACACTTACTACTGTGCAATCTGTATCTAACAAGGACCTTAAATACCAATATTAACCTAGAACCTAAACACTTTCTTGATAGTTGTGACAAGATCCACAGGCATAACACCAGACACAAACTCTCTATGACATTCCCCGTGTCTGATTAAACCTTCACAAAAATTTCAATGTGATTCAAAGGGACCTAAAAACTGGAACACCCTACATGAAAAACTCTAGAACTGCAGACACATTCATCACATTCAAAACCTACGTTAGACAACATCTTATCTCCCCTGATAAAACCCTGAACACTAACAACATGATAACCACCTAGGTGGTTCACAATTAACACTCACTCACCCAGTGACTATAAACCCAGAAATACTAAACTTAAATTTAAAAATAATGAATCCTTACTAGTCATAAGTTTGCCTATGATGCTCCAATATAGACACTTTGTATTGTGCCAAAACAAAAGCATTCACATTGCTAAACTCAAAAATTGTAACGTAGTCACCTAGCGTTAATACCATAATCTGTAAGGATTTATTGTTAAGAATTAATCTAAGTCTGCACGAAATGCCTAACCATGCTAGGTGTCCTAGTGGTCCCCTCTGTAATTAATATTTTATAACATGTGAACCACACAATACCCAAATCCTGTAAACCCCACATTGTAACCCTTATAGAGAATAAACTTGATTTGATTTGATTTGAGCGAGGTTTGCAGTCTTTGGCCACCTAGTCTATACTCGTCTGCGGTCTTCTGTGCCCTTCCCCGATCTTCTTGGCTTTGCATTTGGCGGGGTTAAATTCAAGAAGCCAGTTGCTGGACCAGGTGTCCGGTCTGTCCAGGTCTCTTTGAAGTCCTGCCTGATCCTCATCTGATTTAATTCTCCATTAATTTCACATCGTCTGCGACAGGGCACTTCTAACCTTCATCATGTTCGTTCACATATACCAAAAATATCACTGAAACCTAGGAAAAGACCGACCCCTGTGGGACCCCGCTCGTCACAGGTGCCCACTGTGATACATCATTTGACGTACCATGACTCGTTGTTGCCTCCCTGTCAGGTAATTCTCTGATCCATTGCAGTGCCCTTCTCCCTGTTATATGGCTCCTGATCCTCTAGCTTTCACTGCACTAATCTCTGTGAGGAACTGTGGTCAATAAGGCCTTCTTTTCAGTCCCAAGAAGATTCAATCAATCCCACCCCAGTCTCTCTCATGTATTACTTGAGTTACTTTATCATAAAACACCAGAAGGTTTGTGACACATGATTTGCCTATCCATGAATCCGACTGGTTGGCATTTATACACTTGTTCTGTTCCAGGTGCCTCCCACCACTCCGCTCCTCCTGATAATCTTGCCGATAACTTTTGCAATATTATACACGTCAGTGACACAGGTCAAAGTTTAAGTGCTCTTTTCTGTTTCCTTTTTACAAGTGGAATACTACATTTGCCGTCTATTCCAAACCTCAATAGTTGCCCCCGTTTTTCCAGGGATGTGTTGAAGATTGTGGTAAGGTGAACACACATCAATCTGCTCCCTCTCTAAAGACCCACGCGGAGAATAGTCGGTCCATTGCCTTTAGGTTATCATGTCCCTTAGCAGCTTCTTCACCTCCCTCCTCATTTGTAATTTATGTCATTCAACACTTGTTGTTAATTCCTTGTTGGTGTCCCCCCTCTGGGTCTGTCCCCCCTGAGGTCTCCTGTCTCCACTGTAAATACTCCTTAGATCTCATGTTTAGACTCCTCACATACCTCTTGATAGTTTTCTTGTGTGGATTCCCACACCTTCTTTCCTCAGCCTTTTCATCACACTGGTCTTGAATGTATGTCTTCCTCCACAAAATTGGCTATACAGCAAGTTATCGGGTCAGTCTTTACTTTGATGCTATGTCGTTTTCATACCTGACCGCTGGGCTCCCTCTTATCGTGCATACTCGATTCATGGCTCTTCTACTAATCTCCTTATATTCCTGAGTCCTTTGCCTCCTGTACCTTTCCATTCTCTTGTGCACTTATTTTTGCCTCCCTACACCTTCATGTAAACCATGGACTCACTTTGGTCTTCCTATTATTTTCTTATTTCCCTTAGGAACAACTCTTTCCTCTGCCTCCTTGCACTTGTTGCTACATATTCCATCAACTCGTTTACTGATTTTCCCAACCAGTTCTCTCTCCCACTGAACCTCCTGTATGAAGTTTCCTCATACCTGTGTAGTCTCCCCTTTTATAGTTTTGGCTTGTTCCCATTACAATTCCAGTTACTTCTCCACTTGTAACTCTACTATATAATCAAAACTCAATCCACGTGATCGCTACTCCAAAGGGGCCTTCGTAAGTGTTTCCCTCAATGCTGAACTGTCAGGTGAACACAAGATCCAGTCTTGCTGGCCATCCTCCCCTCTCTCTTGTTTTCTTGACAGTTGGTGCATGGGGTTTTAAAGTACCAACCATCTCTTGGGACTAATTTTTCGGCCCCCCCCCATGGCTCCAGGTTTTCCCAGAAATTTTCCCCGTTTTTTAAATCGCCCATTACCAGTAACTTTCTCTGCTCGAGTGTCCCCCATTCTCGTTTTTTCTTTGTCCCCCTTTTGGTTTCCTCATTCGTGGGGGTTTCATCCTCCAATGACTATTTATTTCTCCACACAAATTGTACCTACATGTAGTCCCTTTCTCCAATCACTCCATGTCTTCCATTTCCTCAAACCCCAAATCGGTTTTTGACAGTGCAACCCCCCTTCCCTTCGCTCCTTCTTCTTTCCTCAGGATCTATACCTGGTGGGAAGATTGTGTCTTTTTTTGTCTCAGCGAGTTTCATTTTTTTACTATAAATGTCGGGGATTTCTTTTCCGATTCTTTCATCCCGCTCCTAAAATTTTTTCGTCAATTCCATCCGGTTTGTGTCCCAAAACCCTTCACTTCTTTTTTCACTTGGGTCCGTGGTATTGGGTTGGGAGTGAGAGCCTTGGGGGGACCTAGGGGGGGCTTTGGTTGGGTGGGGTTTGTAAAGGGGGGGTGGTGTCAGAATGCCCATAGGGGCACTTTGGGGAGGGTTTGTGAGTGGGGGGTTAGGCAAAGGGAAAGTGTTTTGGGTTTTTGGTTTTTGATGTCAGTTCTTTTAGATTGTTCTTTTGGAAATCTTTCTGTGGAGTTTTGCAGGGGTGTTTGCCCTTCCTCCGTGTGGGGCCCTGCTCATTTTCATATTCCCCCCTCGTTCCCCTTCTTTCTCTGCCCCCTCTCTTTCATGTATCTTTCTTCTTGTGTTCTGTCGCGATCGGGGTATCTCTCTGGTACCCCCCGTTTGTCCCTCATCAGCTTTCTCTTGCAGGATCCTGGTTTCGAGGATTCTTTTTTAAAAATTATTTTGACGGGCCATTTTCTTCCACTCGAAAACCCACCCAATTCTCCAAAATTTTCACCTTGGCATATCGCCCTCACCTATTTTTTCCCCATGATTCTTCAATTTTTTTTTCCTCCTCCTGTTTTATTTCTTCTAATTTTCCCCCTTTTGGGCTTTTTGGGAGCCCTAGACAAAACTGACCCTCCCTTTCCTCCCCCCACTGAGTCTCCATTGCATCCTTGAGTGTTTTTTTTTTCCTACCACTGAAATGTTTTTTTCCCTTAAACCCCTGCCCTTTTCTGAAACTTCTATCTCAGTGAACTGTCTTTCAGATCACTGTTCCTTGCTCCTGGTTGGTGTTAAGTCTCTGATAAAACAATCTTCTTTGTCTTCAACCTTCATTTGATCTTAGTGTGTCCTTGTCTTTTCCCTGGCCCCAAAATGGGTCTAAAGGGGCCTTCATGTAGGGCAATTTCCTTTGTTTCTTCCCTTTTCCCTTGTCGTGTGACATAAAATTTTTCTGATTCGCACTGAATTTTCATTTGTCTCTTAATCGTTTTATTTTTTTTTAGTTTCTTTCTAAGCACTGTACCCCTATTTTCTGCTAATCTTGTATCTCCCCTTCCTGCACTTTTCACTATCCTCTCCTCCTTTATCTTGCCAAGCTCTTCTACTTCCTTCTCCACTTTCCTTCCCTTTTTTTTTGGAGCTCTAAATCTCAATTTTCCCCCCGGGTTTGCCACCAATCTCGGGTTTTTTTCCGCCCCCTAGGCCCCCCAAATTTTTTTTTACCCGAAAGAAGCTTTTGTTTTTTAAACCAAGAGAGAATTCTGTATTTTCAGGTTTGTGGGGGGGGAGGGAGAAGGCTAGGGGAAAGAAAGAGAGAATAAAGGGGGGGGGGAGAAGTGAGGAGGAGAGAAAAAAGGGAGGGAGAAAAAGGGTAGAAAGGGGAGAGGAAAAGGGTGGATGGGGGGGGGGATAAGACTAGGGGAGAGAGAGAGAAATGAAGGGGGGAGAAAAAGGGTAGAAAAAGGGAAGAGAGAGAGAGAGAGAGAGAAGAGAAAAGAGAGGAAGAGAGAAGAGGAGAGAGGTGCACTGCTAATACAAAGCATGGTAAAGGGTATAAGAGCCCTAATATTTATAACAGGAACTTGCACAGCAAGCCGGTGGGCTATGGGTGATGCTCAAAAAGGGGCCATTGAAAAATGGGATGGGGGCTTCAAAACCTGGGGGGTTCCCGGGGTAAAGGAAGAAAAGGTTATCTGCCTGAAACTCATTCCCCCCTTAAAATCGACAGGATGGGCCAAACTGTATAAAGAGAAGGCGGACCTCTTTGCTAAACCCTTTTTTGCTACAAAATGCAAGTTCTGATCCAGCAAGGGGCCCCCCTTTGGGCTAGCTGCAAGAACTGTGTCAAAGCTGTGGGTGACAAAAGGCAGGGGGGGGTGCACTCCTTTTTAAAATTGCTTGACCAAAAAAGGGCTCGGGGCCCAAAAATTGACCCCAAGACTAAAAAAAATTTGTAGACCATAGCAACCTCTAACTCGCACTTTCAGACCCCCCAGTACTTTAAAAAGACCCTCTTGGGAAAAGGGGCAATGTATCCCTTTTCCCAAAAAAGAAACAGAGCAGAAATCACAATACAGACCAGTCACCCTGTCAACACGGTAAGATCCTTGAACAATAACTCAAGACAAATACAGGTTTTTTTACATAACTCACTACTTGTGATTGTCAATATGGTTTTCAAAAAGGTTTCTCTGCGGACTGTTTTTTAAATTCCCCAAAAGTGGCACCGTCACTGGATAAATCCAAATCCTTTTGGGGGTGGCAGGTAGCTTTCGACCGGGTGGGGCACCGGGGCATTTTACAAATTTCAAGCACGGGGGAATTGCAGGCTCGCTATTTCCTCATAAATCCTTCTGGTAACTCAAGGGACCAGAATCAGCAAGACATCCGATGGGGCAAGTGTTTCCCAAAGAAGCGTGCGGGGACCATTTGTTTGGAATGTCACTTCAACGACCTTTTCATCTCATCCCAAATCACATCTTTGCAGAGACTGTACAGACTTTCACTACCCAAGAAAGAAATCCGCGCTCTAAGCTACATAAAACCCACAAAGAGTATATCATTTGGGGGGAAATAGAGGAAAGTACATTTGCACCTGAAAAATAAAAAGTTTCACTCTAGGACCAGAGGTAATGCTTTGCTAGAAAGGATGGGGGGGAGGGTGTTGGCACCTGGGAAGAAGTTATATCCTTTGGTGAAATTTGACCCAAACTAACCCAGAAGAACCCATGTTGTAAATCTTGCAAAAAAGGCACCAGGAAGCTTACAGCACTCGACGTATCTCGCATCTGCTTACATTATTATTATAATCAAAGGGGAAGCGCTAAACCGTAGGATTAGCACCCCCGGGGGGGAATGGGGGAAGGCATTCAGGCTTAATTCAGGGAACTGGAGCACTTCCAAATTCCCTAAATCAAGAGCCCCTCACCAACATCAAGGAACCTTAATGGGGGATCTTCTTGACAGTAAGGGTTGCAAGATTCTGTACGGGGGCAAAGTACGCTCACACCTTGGGTATGCTCCATTTTTCCGGGTTTGCCTGCCCATTCCTCTCGATTTGCTTGAAGAGAAGAACAAGCAAGACGTTTCACTCTCCCTCGACCCCCCGGATAATCTGTCATTTTAGCGGGCCCTTCAACCGGAAGGGAGTGGGGGGCCTTACTTTATGTACAAGGCCAATGTTTTTCAAAGTCCACACGGACCCACTTCGGGGACAGCGTGAAAAAAGCTTTATGCCACAAACGGCAAAAAAGCAAAAATTTTAAATCTGCTGTACCCCTTCTCCAAACATCACCCCCCATCTGGATCATATAACCCAGGGGGGACTCAGTAGGGAAACAAATTCGTACGCATAATAAAGTCAACAGATAAAGTGAGTTATCAAATGAAAAGCGGGCCCACAGAGGGCTCCAAAACTTCATCCTGTTCCCTACTTGTATGCCCATAACAATAAAAATGTTCAAATGGGGCTGTGGGTAACGCTCTTGTTTTCCCAAATAAAGTTGGGAAACCCTTAACCTGTAAATAGTTGTCAATAAAGCTAGGATCCTTAACCTTGTCAAACCCTGCAAAAAAAAAAAAAAAAAAAAAAAAGAAGAGAAAAGGGGGGGGGGGGAAGGGGGGGTGGGGGAAAAGGCTATTAAAGAGAGAAATTGAGGGAGGGGGAAAAAAAGAAAGAGGGAATGAAGTAAAGGGGAGAAAAGCTATGAAGAGAGATAGAGGGAGGGTGGGGGTGGGATAGGGGAGTGGAGATGAGCAAAGAGAGGAGAGAGAGAGAGAGAGAGAGAGAGAGAGGAGGAGAGAGAGAGAGAAGGACAACAACAGACAGACAGAGAGGGGAAGAGGAGGAGGGGGGGGGGGAAAAGGGTTTTGAGAGAGAGAAATGCGGGGGAGGGGGAAGAGAAAAAAATGGGAAAGAAGGGGGAGGAGAAGGCAAAAGGGGGGGGGGAACACGGTAAATTTCCCACGGGTCGCTGGCTGAGGGAAGAGAGGGGGAAAAAATTTTTAAAAAGGGGGAAAAAAAGGAGAGAGAAGAGAGAGAGGAGAGAGAGAGAGAGAAAAGAGAGAAGAGAGAGAAGAGAGAGAGAGAGAAGAGAGGTATGATGCGTAGTTTTTTGTATGTTTGGGTTTTGTGGAATGAGGGGGGGGGAGGAGGGTGGAGCGTGTGTGTGTGTGTACTCAATTTAATTTTGGGGTTTCAGGGGGCGAGCCATCCTGGCCCCATGTGTGGGGTGTTTGGGGGTGACCACCTTTTTTTTTATAGTCCCAAAATAATGCACCTCCTTCTAGTTCCATAAAAATTAAAAAAATCACTAAAAATAAAAAATTTAAAAAATATAATACTTGTTGGGGGTTTTATGAGTGTTTTCCTTCGCCCCGTTGTGTACACCTTTTCTAATGTGTACCGAATATTTGCTTCTCCCCATTGCACTGTCTTTTGTTCTTAAAACTTATCTTAAAACTGTTGTGGGTCTGTAGTTTCCCATTGCCCCCACCCTTACTCCTCCCCCAAGGTCACCTATTCCTTCTTCTACAAATTTTATCGTCCACTACTGCAGTGTGTGTGTAGATAATCACTCTGGGGCAGGGGTTTGTACAGCCACACAAGTGTCGTAGGGGGGCTCTATCACTAAAAAATTCCCCCCCAATCACAAAAAAGGGGATTTGTACCTTATCCTCAAAAAAGGGCGTCCATCCAGATGCCGATGTACGATGCACCTGTACGATGCTCGCTGTACAAGCTCGCTTACATGCTCGCTGTACATGCTCGTGCACATTTTCGCTGTACGTGTTGCTGTACGATGCTCGCTGTACGATGTTTTACTGTACGATGTTTTTGTACGATGTTCGCTGTTGATGCCGCGTACAGCCGCTGTACGATGTTCGTTGATCTCGCTGCAGTTTTTGCTGTACGTACACGCTATACGTGTCCTGAAAGATGCTCATTACGATGTTCGCTGTAGATGCTCGCTGTACGATGTTCGTGTACGATGTTGCTTACGAGCTCGCGTACGATGTTCGCTGACATCACGCTGTACTGCTCCCCGTACGATGCCATTACGTGTTCGGTAGGGTGCCGCGTACGATGTTTCTGTACGTGCCCCTACGAGTTCGCTGTAAAATGCCGCTGTACATGCTCGCTTTACATGCTCGCTGTACGATGTTCGCGACATCTCGCTTACGAGTTCGCTGTACGATGTTCGCGTGATGCTCGCCGCGATTTTCGCTGTACATGCACCTGTACGATGCTGCTGTACGACTCACGTAGATGCTCGGTAAATGCCACTGTAGAGCTCGCTTAGATGCTTGCGTGCGATGCTGCTGTAGATGCCGCTTTTCAAGCCGTGTTGATGTTTGCTGTACTGGGTTCTGTACGAAGCTCGCTTTACGATGCTCGCTGTACGATGCCCCTGTACGATCTCACTGTACGATGTTCGCTTACATGTTCGCTGTACGACCGTGTACGATGCTCGTGTGCGATGCCTGCTGTAAGTGCTGCGTACAATCTCACTAACGATTTCGCGTACAATGCCTTCTGTACGAAAGCTCCTGTACGATGCTCGCTGTACGATGTTACTGTATGATGCTCGCTGTACAATGCCGCTGCATGATCTCACGTACAATGCTCGCTGTATATGTTCGCTGTTTTCGTGCTCGCTGTACGATGTTTGCTTACGATGCCCTGTACAATTTTACTGTACGATGTTCGCTGTACGTGCTCGCTGACATGTTCGCTGTACGATGCTCGCTGTACGAGTTCGCTGTACGGTTCCTGACGATGGCTCCGTACGATGTTCGCTGTATGATGCACGCGTTTTCGATGCTCGCTGTACGATGCTCGCTGTACATGCTCGCTGTACATGCTCGCTGTACGAGCCGCTGTACATGTCGCTGTACAATGCCGCGTACGATTCTCGCTTACGATGACTCGTGTTCCTCGCCCCTACCCCCGACCTCTTCAATTATTCTATTCTCTTGCCTGTTTGAGTCCTCATTTTACCAACTTACACTTGTATATGCTACTTTTAAATTTTCACTTTACTTTTGGGAAGTAACTTCTTATTTGATGACACCAACCTTTTTATGTTGTTGTGTGTGTGTGTGTGTGGTTTGTGTGTTGTGTGTGTGTTTTTGTGTGTGTGTGTGGGGGTTTTGTGTATGGTTGTGTATTGGGGCATGTACTCACCTATTTTTTCTCAAACCCATTTGTGGTTTCAGGGGCGTTCACAGCTCCTGGCCCCCCCTTTCGCTGATTGCTACAGGTTCTTCTCTCCCTGCCCTAGACCCATCATACCCCCTTAAAACTATTATGTTTCCCGCCCCCACTACGTCACTTTCTAGGGTATTCCATGGCCTCACTATTATGACGAAGAAAAAACTAACATCCCTTTGATTTACTGAGTTTTAATTCCAATTTTGACCTCAGTGTCTGTGCCCTTCCTGGAAAAATCCCCTCTTGTCCACCTTGCTATTCCCCTGCAGTATTTTATATGTCGTTTCATGTCTCCCCTGACCCTCCCTTTTCCCCCTTTTATATTTCCTCATCCACACTTGTGGGGTGCCCCCCTTTTCTGATTCCTGAGTCCTACTGGTTTTCCCCTTAAGTACCTCTTTTTAAAACTTTTGTTTACTCCCGACTACCTCTCGCGTTTCTTGTGAATTCCCCATCACCTTCCTCATTGATTCCTGGTCCCTTACTGTTGTTTTACCCTGATGGGCGTACAACACTTGGGGCAGTCTTTAATTTTGATGCTATGTCATTTTTTATTTTCTCTGATTCTCCCCTTTTTATCTTCATATTCGTTCTGGGTTTCAGTAATTTCTTTATTTTCCTGAGTTCTCTGTCTTCTGTACCTTTTCCCTTCTCTAGTACACCTAGTTTTTTTCCTCCCTACCTTGGGTGAAAAAAGGACCGTTCGTTCTTCCCATTATTCTGTTTCCCTTTGGGAACAAACCCCTTTCCCCTGCCTTTCCTTGCATTTTGTTGCCATATATCCATTTCTTGTACTGGTTTTCCTGCGGTTCCCCCTCCCACTGAAATTCTTGAAAGGAGTTCCCCCTGCCGAAGCCCCCTTTTGTAGTTTTGGTTTTCCCAGCCCATCTGCTACCCCTCTCCACTTGGGGCTCAACTATTTGTCGAAGCACAGAACCCCATGATCACTAGCTCCCTGGGGCCTTTTATACATGATACCCCCGATGTCCCCAACTATCAAAAGGGAATACAAGGCCCCGTCTCTGGTTCTCCTTCCCCCTCTCTTTGGAAGTTTCTATCATTTGATGCATGAGGTTTTTTCCCGTACCTATCCATCTCTTGGCTCTCCATTTTCGGACCGCCAGGGGGAAAAGGTTTTCCGTCAATTCCTTGTGATTGAAATCCCCCTAACTTAACTTTGCTCCCCCCCTGTGTCTCCCTGGCCACCCGGGTAATGTGTCGATCATTGCTTTTGCTTCATCGTATTCTTCTCTTGGCCTCCTGCAGTTCTGTGGGGGTTTCCATTACTGCAAATTTTCACCTTATGTCCCCCCGCTGGATTGTTCCTATAAGAGTCCCTTTTCGCCCCCCTCCCCACCCCCCTTAGTTTTCTCAAAAACCCCACTGGTTTTTAATGACTTGCAAACTCCCCCTCCACCTCTCCTCCTCTGACTTTCCCGTGTTGTGTTTGTGGGGTGTGGATAAACCTGGGAATAAATACCGACAGTTGGTTTAGAAAGACACGTAAGCAAAACCTTATAACATATTTATTAGAAAACGTTTCGGTCCTGGACCTTGATCACTTCTGGTGTTGTGTGTGTATAAAAGTACTCACCATTTGTACTCACCTATTTGTGGTTGCAGGGGTCGAGTCCTGCTCCGGGCCCCGCCTCTCACCGGCTGCTACTAGACCCTCTCTCTCCCCCCCATAAACTTTATCAAACCTCGTCTTAAAACTGGTATGGTTCCTGCCTCCACTACGTCATTTTCTAGGCTTTCCACTGCCTTACAACTCTTGACTGAAGAAATACTTCCTACTATCTCTCTGACTCATTTGTGTCTTCAACTTCCATTGTGGCCTCTTGTTTCTGTGTCCCCTCCCTGAACATCCGTCCTTGTCCACCCTTGTCTATTCCACGCAGTTTTTTAAATATGTCCGTTTCATGTCTCCCCTGACCCTCCTGCCTCCAGTGTCGTCAGGCCGATTCCCTTTAAATTTTTTCTTCATAGGACATTCC
This sequence comes from Cherax quadricarinatus, assembly GCF_026875155.1. Classification (NCBI taxonomy): domain Eukaryota; kingdom Metazoa; phylum Arthropoda; class Malacostraca; order Decapoda; family Parastacidae; genus Cherax; species Cherax quadricarinatus. The sequence goes on from NC_069432.1 coordinate 4,707,534, forward strand.
CCTTAGCTCTGGAACTAACCTTGTCCCCAAACCTTTGTACTTTCTCTAGTTTCTTGACGTGCTTTATCAAGTGCGGGTTCCAAACGGGTGCGCATACTCCAGTATGGGCCTGACATAACACGGTGTACAGTGTCTTGAATGATTCCTTACTAAGGGTGCGGAATGCTGTTCTCAGGTTTGCCAGGCCCCATATGCTGCAGCAGTTATCTGATTGATGTGTGCTTCCGGAGACATGCTCGGTGTTATACTCACCCCAAGATCTTTCTCCTTGAGGAGGTTTGCAGTCCTTTGGCCAACCCCAGCCTAACTCTGTCTGTGGTCTTCTGTGCCCTTCCCCTATCTTCATGACTTTGCATTTGGCAGATTAAATTCGAGAAAGCCCCTTTGCTGGACCAGGTGTCCAGTCTGTCCAGGTCTCTTTGAAGTCCTGCCTGGGCCTCATCAGATTTAATTCTCCTCATTAACTTCACATCATCTGCAAACAGGGACACTTCTGAGTCTAACCCTTCCGTCATGTAGTTCACATATACCAAAAATAGCACTGGTCCTAGGACCGACCCCTGTGGGACCCCGCTCGTCACAGGTGCCCACTGTGATACATCATTAAGTACCATGACTCGTTGTTGCCTCCCTGTCAGGTATTCTCTGATCCATTGCAGTGCCCTTCCTGTTATATGCGCCTGATGCTCTAGCTTCTGCACTAATCTCTTGTGAGGAACTGTGTCAAAGGCCTTCTTGCAGTCCAAGAAGATGTGTGTGTGTGTGTGTGTGTGTGTGTGTGTGTGTGTGTGTGTGTGTGTGTGTGTGTGTGTGTACTCACCTATTTGTACTCACCTATTTGTGGTTGCAGGGGTAGAGTCATAGCTCCTGGCCCCGCCTCTTCACTTATTGCTTCTAGGTCCTCTCTCTCCCTGCCCCATGAGCTTTATCATATCTCGCCTTAAAACTATGTATGGTTCCCGCCTCCACTACGTCACTTTCTAGGCTATTCCACGGCCTGACTACTTTATTACTGAAGAAATACTTCCTAACATCCCTTTGATTCATCTGAGTCTTCAACTTCCAATTGTGACCTCTTGTGTCTGTGTCACATCTCTGGAACATCCCGTGTTTGTCCACCTTGTCTATTCTGCGCAGTATTTTATATGTCGTTATCATGTCTCCCCTGTCGCTCCTGTCCTCCAGTGTCGTCAGGCCGATTTTCCTCAACCTTTCTTCATAGGGCAATCCCCTTAGCTCTGGGACTAGTCTTGTTGCAAACCTTTGCACTTTCTCTAATTTCTTGACGTGCTTGACTAGGTGTGGATTCCAAACTGGTGCTGCATACTCCAGTATGGGCCTGACGTAAATGGTATACAGAGTCTTGAACGAATCCTTACTGAGGTATCGGAATGCTATCCATAGGTTTGCCAGGCGCCCGTATACTCCAGCAGTTATCTGATTGATGTGCGCCTCAGGAGATATGCTCGGTGTTATACTCAAACCCAGATCTTTTTCCTTGAGTGAGGTTTGCAGTCTTTGGCCATCTAAACTATAATGTGTCTGCAGTCTTCTTTACCCTTCCCCAATCTTCATGACTTTACATTTGGCAGGGTTAAATTCAAGGAGCCAGTTGCTGGACCAGGTTTGTAGCCTGTCCAGGTCTCTTTGTAGTCCTGCCTGATCCTCGTCCGATTTGATTCTTCTCATTAACTTTACATCATCTGCAAACAAGGACACTTCTGAGTCTATCCCTTCCGTTATGTCTTTCACATATACCAAGAACAGCACAGGTCCTAGGACTGACCCCTGTGGAACCCCGCTTGTCACAGGCGCCCACTCTGACACCTCGTCACGTACCAAGACTCGTTGTTGCCTCCCTGTCAGGTATTCTCTGATCCATTGCAGTGCCTTTCCTGTTATGTGTGCCTAATCCTCTAGCTTTTGCAGTAACCTCTTGTGAGGAACTGTGTCGAAGGCCTTCTTGCAGTCCAAAAAAATGCAGTCGATCCACCCCTCTCTCTCTTGTCTTACTTCTGTCACCTTGTCATAAAACTCTAGTAGGTTAGTGACACAGGATTTTCCTTCCCTGAAACCGTGCTGGTTGTCAATTATACACTTGTTTCTTTCTAGGTGCTCCACCACTCTCCTCCTGATGATCTTCTCCATGTCCTTGCATACTATACACGTTAGTGATACAGGTCTGTAGTTTAGTGCCTCATGTCTGTCTCCCTTTTTAGAAATTGGGACTACATTTCCCATCTTCCATACCTCAGGGAGTTGCCCAGTTTCAATTGATGTGTTGAAGATCTTCGTTAATGGCACACACAGTATCTCTGCTCCCTCTTTAAGGACCCACAGAGAGATGTTGTCTGGTCCCACCGCCTTTGAGGTGTCAAGTTCGCATAGCAGTTTCTTCACCTCCTCCTTGGTTATATGTACCTCATCCAGCACTTGCTGGTGTACCCCCCTGTTCTGATTTCCTGGAGTCCTACTGGTTTTCACTATAAATACTTCTATAAATCTCGTGTTGAGCTGCTGACATACCTCTCGGTCGTATTTTGTGAACTCCCCATCACCTTTCCTCAGTCTGTTTACCTGGTCCTTGACTGTTGTTTTCCTCCTGATGTGGCTGTACAACAGCTTCGGATCAAACTTGACTTTCGATGCTATGTCATTTTCATATTGTCGCTGAGCCTCCCTTCTTATCTGTGCAAATTTGTTTCTGGCTCTTCGGCTAATCTCTTTATTTTCCTGAGTTCTCTGTCTTCTGTACCTTTTCCATTCTCTAGTACACCTAGTTTTTGCCTCCCTACACCTTTGGGTGAACCAAGGACTCGTTCTGTTCTTCCCATTATTTCTTTTCCCTTGGGAACAAACCTCTCCTCTGCCTCATTGCATTTTGTTGCCACGTAGTCCATCATTTCTTGTACTGGTTTTCCTGTCAGTTCCCTCTCCCACTGAATGTCTTGCAGGAAGTTCCTCATGCCTGAGCAGTTCCCCCTTTTGTAGTTTGGTTTTTCCCAACCTATTCCTGCTACTCTCTCCACTTGGAGCTCAAATATGTAGTCGAAGCACAGAACCACATATCACTAGCTCCCCGAGCCTTTCATACATGATATCCTCGATGCCCGAACTACTCAAGGTGAATAAAAGGTCCAGTCTTGCTGGTTCATACTCTCCTCTCTCTCTGGTAGCGTCTCTAATATGTTGATGCATGAGGTTTTCCAGTACCACATCCATCATCTTGGCTCTCCATGTTTCGGGACCCCCATGGGGCCCAGTTTTCCCAGCCAATCTGCTTGTGATTGAAATCACCCATAACTAGTAACTTTGCTCCCCCCATATGTGCTCTCCTGGCCACCTCGGCTAGTGTGTCGACCATTGCTCTATTGCTCTCTTCGTATTCTTCTCTTGGCCTCCTGCAGTTCTGGTGGGTTGTACATTCCTGCAATTATCACCTTATGTCCCTCAGGTTGGATTGTTCCTACAAGAAGTCCCTTTCGCCCCGTGCCATCCATTCCTTCCATTTTCTCAAAACCCCTGGTTTTAATGAGCAGTGGGAACTCCTCCTCCCCTCTCCTCCCTCTGTCTTTCCTGAGGATTTGATATCCGGATGGAAAGATTGAATCGTTATTTTCTGGTGAGTTTTGTTTCTTTTGAGTGCTATTATGTCTGGGGATGTCCCTTGATTCTTTTATGCCACTCTTCATACTTTTTGTTATTCCATCTACATTTGTATACCACACATTCAACTTCTTTTCTAAGATTGTGGTCTGGGAGTATATTGGGGGGGGAAGTGGGAGACCTGATAAGTAACTATGGGTGTTGCTGTGGGGGTGGAGTTTGTAATGCAGTGGGGGGGGCATTGGATTTGGCATGGGTGGTTTTGGTTTAGAGTGTTTGGTTGGGACTGGGATTGCCTGGTTGGGGGGGTTCTATAGGAAGTTGTGAGGGAGAGCATGTATTTGATTTTTCCTGGGTCTGGCATCTCCTGTCTGTCTTCTCAATCCCCTCTCTTTCCTCCTTTCGCCTTTGTACCATCTCTCTCACCTTCTGCCTTTCTTCTTGTGTTCTGTCGTGGTCGAGATACACTTTCCTGTATGCTAGCAAGTCCTTAATCGTGCTTTCCCTGCAGGGTCCTGTTCCGAGTCGATTCTGCCTTGAAGGTCACTTTTACTGGCTGGGTTCTTTTTTTACAAACCCCCCCTTTCCCT
>NC_069432.1:4712229-4752928 GCF_026875155.1 Cherax quadricarinatus
GAAAAATTGAACTATGTTGGCAGAACAGCCGCTTGGGCTGTCTTATTGCAGGACAGTACAGGCTCGTTCGTAACTCAGAAGACTAAAAAACTGTTTGACAACCTATTGAAGGACTCCTATAAAACTGTTTACAACATGCTAAGACTAATAAACTGGTTACAACATGAAGACTAATAAATGTTTACAACATGAGATATAGAAACTGTTTACAACATGTAGATATAGCATGTTTAGACCTACTGAAGACTAATAAAACTGTTTACATCTGAAAGACTTAATAAACGCGTTTAACACTATGAAGTCTATTGTACTCACTTTACAACATGAAGACTAATAAACTGTTTACAACATGAAGACTAATAACACTGTTTACAATACATGAAGCACTAATATACTGGGTTTAAATCATGAAGAATAATAAAACTGTTTTCTCATTCTGAGAACTAATTGAAACTGGGTTTACAACATGAAGAACTAATAAAAAACTGTTTACATCAGGAGAGACTAATAAAATGTTTACAACATGTAAGACTAATTAACTGTTTACAACATGAAGGACTATACCACTGTTCTACATCATGAAGAGACGAATAAAACTGTTGTAATCATCCATGAAGACTAGATAAACTGTTTACAACATGAAGACTATTACACTGTTTCAACATGAAAGACTAATAGTAAACTGTTTTTACAACATGAAGGAACTAATACACTGTTTACAATGAAGGACTAGTAACTGTTTACTACTCATGATGGACTTATAAACTGTTTACATCATGAAGACTATTAAACTGTTTACACATGAAGACTATTACACTGCTATCTTTTACAACATGATAGGACTAATAAACTGTTTATACTCTCAACATGAAGATAATAAACTGTTTACATCAATGAAAGACTAATAAGAACTGGTTTACATCATGATAGACTGAAGATATTAGGAACTTATTAGTTGGCATACACAATGGGATCTTTATTTGAAGAAGAACGTTTCGCCACACAGTAGCTTTCTTCAGTCCAATACAAAGTAGAAGTGGGTTAAGGAGACGTGAAGTGTTGAGTAACAGTCCCTCAAACCGGGATTCGATTTGTTCAGTCCATCACTCATGTGGGTAAGCGCAGCACCAGGGGCAGATAGGAATCGGACTTATATACTGCAGGTGTGTGAGTTGAGTTGTACGCTCAGGAAGTGGAGGGGAATCAACTGAGGAGACTGCCATAGTGTGATACGAAGCAGGAGGAAGGCGGGATCACAGTTGGGACCTGACCACTAGGTGCTAAGTAGCAGGAGAGAGGCAGGGATGTCACAGTGGACCTGCTCACTAGTGTAAGTAGCATGAGGAGGTGGGATCACTGTGGGACCTGCCATAGTGTAAGATAAGCAGGAGCGAAGCGGGAGTCACAGTGGGACTGCCACTAGTGTAAGTGCAGGCGGGAAGATGGGATCACTGTGGAGACTCTGACACTAGTGTCTAAAGTTAGAGTGAGGAGGGCGGGATCACAGTGGGACCTTGCCACTAGTGTAAAGTAGCAGGAGGAGGCGGAGATCACAGCTGGGATTTCTGCACTAGTGTACAAGTAGCAGGATGGAGCGGCAAGGATCACGTGGGACCCTGCACTCAGTGTAAGTAAGCAGGAAGGAGGACGGTAAGATCACAGTGGGACCTGCCATTGTGTAGAAGTAGCAGGGGGAGGTGGATCACAGTGGGGACCATGCCGCTAGTAGTAAGTTGCAGGAGGGCCCGCGGGATCACAGTGGGAACTGCCACAAGTGTAAGAGCAGGAAAGGATGGCGGGATTCACAGGGGGACCTGCCTACTAGTGTAAGTCAGAGGAGGAGTCGGATCACAGTGGGACCTGCCACTAGTGTAAGTAGCAGGAGGAGGCGGGATCCAGGTGGGATACTCCTGCACACTAGTGTAGTAATGCAGGAGGAGTGCGGGATCACCAGTGGGGACCTGCCACTGTGAAGTAGCAGGAAGGACGGTTCGGATCACAGTGGGCCTGCACTGTGTAAGTAGCAGGAGGATACGGCGGGGATCACAGTGGGACTGCTACTAGTGTAAAGTAGCTTGGGGCAAGTGCGGGTCACTCAGTGGACCTGCCACTAGTGTAAGTAGCAGGAGGAAGGACGACGGATCACAGTGGGACCTGCCGTCTAGGGGTACATAGCGGAGAGTGGCGGATTTCAACAGTGGGAAACCTGCCAACATAGTGGTAAAGTAGCAGGAGGTAGGCGGGATCACAGTGGGACCTGCATTGTGTAAGTAGCTAGGAGGAGAGGCGCGGAGTCAAGTGGAACTGCCACTAGTGTAAAGTAGCAGGAGGAGGCGGGTCACAGGGGGACCTGCCATAGTGTAAGGAAGCAGGTGGAGAGGGGATCACGTGGGATCATGCCACTAGTGTAAGTAGCAGGGAGGAGGCGGGTTCAATTCAGTGGGTCCATCTGCTCTCTAGTGTAAGAGTATGCAAGGTGGATACGGAGGCGGGATCATCAGTGGGACCTCGCCCCTAGTGTAAGTAAGCAGGAGGACTCTAGGCGGGGATCACAAGTGGGTACCTTGCACACTTGTGTAATGTTAGCAGGAGGAGGAGGGCTCACAGTAGGGACCTGCATCTAGTGTAAGTAGCAGGAGGACGCGGGATCACAGTGGGACCCTGCCCACTAGTGTAAGTCAGTCAGTGAGGAGGCAGGATCCACATTTAGGGACCTATAGCCATAGTGTACAGTTAGGTTTGTCGTCGCTTCAAAAGGTTGGACAAGCGTTGACAGTCTTCCTGTCCCAAGATCCCATGATGTTGCAGTGTCTGTCATCATGGGATCTATGGTTTAGGAAAACCGACAGTTGAACGCTATGCCCCAACCTTTGGACGGACTGACAAGGAATGTAAATAATGTTTAAACATCACTGATTTCGTGGTTTATGGCTCAACAAAAGAAACTTATGCATGGCTTCTAACTAGGCAAACGTAAACCATATGTCTAAATTACAACATCTCTGCTATTCTGGCTTTAAACTGTAGAGCTCGTCTATTTATAGTATGATAGATGGTATATATTTTTATATATATTTATTAATATATATTGATATTTTTTATTATAGATATATATATTCTATTATATACTAGTTATAGATTTGACATATATAGTTAATATATATATATATTATTAGATGAGGTATTAATATATTGATATATTTCATATTTGTTATATATAATTATTTTTATATTTCATATTATATATATAAGATACTATATATTAAATCTTTATATGATAGATATCTATTTGTATATTGTTATATTATAGACTATATATATTATATCTAGATTTATTTAATATATTTATATATACTATATTTATGATTTATATATTAGTTTTAATTTATGTTTTTATATAGATATTTATATATAATATTTATTGTTATAGTAGATATATATGTTATATATATATGTATATATAGATATTTATACATATTCCGTATATGATACTTATGATATCACGATATATATAGACTTATACTAGATATTATTATATATATTATTATAGATATATTTATATTATAATATTATATATTATATATCCTATATATATATATATATATTAGAAATTATATATGTTATATATATATATATAATAGATTATATATATAATATATATTACTATATATATGTACTATAAAATATATATATTTATATATATATATGTATATATATGATATTACATTATCATCATATATATATTTTATATATATATGTGTGTTGTGATACTGTGCTTTGGTGTGTGTGTGTGGGCTGTGATGTGTGGTGTGTAGTGTGAATGTACTTCAACTAGCTTCGATGGGTTGCAAGGAGTAGAAGTCAAGTTCCTGTGTGTGACTCACCTCTATTTCGTTGGTTTGCAGGGTGTCGATTCCCATAGGTCTTAAGGCCGCCCGCCTTTCGGTGATTGCGACTAGGTCCCTCTCTCTCTCCCTGCCCTATGAGCTTCTCATCATACCTCGCTCTATAAAAACTATGGATGGTTCCCGCAGTCTCACTACGCTCGTTTCTAGGCTATTCCACGGCCTGACTATTCTATGAGTGAAAAACAATAACTTCCTAACAATCCTCTGTTGATTTCATCAGGTCTCCAACTGCCAATTGTTGGACCTCTTGTGTCTGTGTCCCTTCTCGGGAAACATCCCGTCTTTGCTACACTGGACTATTCTGCGCAGGTATTACTATTAGGCCGTTATAATGGTCGCCCGTGGGTCCCTCCTGTCCATCAAAGCGTCCACTCCATCATATTGCGCGACTGTCGTCTTAGCCGATTTCCCTCAGAACCTTTCTTCGTAGGACTAATCCCCTTAGCTCTAGAACTAGTCTTGTTGCAAACCTTTGTCACTTGTTCTCTAATTTTCTGGACGTGTTGACTAGGTGCTGGATTCGTAAAAGACTGGTGCTGGGATATTCCGGTATGCAGGACCTGACGTAACTGGTATACAGGAGTCTTGACGAATCCTTAGTGAAGGATATCAGGAACGCCTATCCATAGGTGCCAGGCTCCCTGTACCATATGCTGCTGCTGTGTTATCTGATTGATGATGCGCCTCAGGCTGATTGCTGTGTGCATATACTCACCCAGATCTTTTTCCTTGAGTGAGGGTTGCAGTCTTTGGCAATCTAAACTAATTGTGTTGGGGTCTGCTTTGCCCTTTCCCAATCTTCATGATCTTTGCTTTGGCATGGTAAACTCAGGGCCAGTTGCTGGAGCCAGGCTTATTTAGCTGTTTCCAGGGTCTTCTTTGTAGTCCTTGTCCTGTTCCTCATCGATTTGATTCTTCTCATTAACTTCACATCACATCCTAGCTAAACAAGGATCAATTCTGAGTCTAATCCCGTCCGTTATGTCATTACATATACAAGGAATCAGCAACTGGTCCTAGGACTGTACCCCTGTCGGAAACCCCTGCTTGTGCACAGACCGCTCCACTCTGAGAAACTCGTCACGTACATGGAGCTCGTTGTTGCTCCCTGTCAGGTATGCTCTGATCCATTGCAGTTGCCTTTCCTGTTATGTGTGCCAGATCCTCTAGCTATTTGCAGTAACTCATTGTGAGGAAAATGTGTAGAGGCCTTTTGCAGTTCTCAAAAAATGACTAGTATCGCGAATTCTGATCCCCTCTCTTCTTGTTCTCACTTCTGTCACCTTGTATCATAGAAAACTCTAATAGTTTGTGGACACATGGTTTTCCTTCCCTGGAAATCTGTGCTGGTTGGTCATATTTTACAATCTTGTTTCTTTCAGGTGCTCCACCACTCTCCTCTGATGTTCTTCTCCATGACATTTGTCATACTATACACGTTAGTGATACAGGTCTGTAGTTTTAGTGTCCTCATTTCTCGTCTCCTTTTTTAGAAAATATTGGGAGACTACATTTGCCATCTTCCATCCCTCCAAGGGAGTGGGTCCAGCTCAATTGATATTGATATGAAGATCTTTGTTAAATTGCACACACCTTATCTCTGTTCCCTCTTTAAGGACCATGGAGACATGTTGTTTGTTTCTCCACGCCTTTGAGGTGTCAAATAGTACGCAAAGCACGCTTCGCTTCTACCTTCTCCTTGGTTATGTTAAATGTACTCAATCCAGCATCTGGCTGGTTGTACCCCTCCCTGTTCATGAATTTCCTGGGAGATCCTATGTGTTTTCCACTGTAAAAACCTTCTTAAATCTCGTGTTTGTAAGCTCCTGACACTACTCTTCGGTCGTTTCTTGTGAACTGAACTCTCCGCAATCACCCATTCCTCATGTTGATTACTGTCCTTGACTGTTGTTTCCGCCTTGATGTGGTCTCTGTTACAAACAGCTACTTCGTTGTCAGGTCTTGACTTTTCTCGAATGCTAATGTCATTTTCGTATTGCACTGATGCTCACCTTATCTTTATCTCTGTGTCACTATCTCGTTTCTGGCTCTTCGGCCTTAATCTCTCTTTTGTTCTTCCTGTATGTTCTCTGTCTTCTGTACTCTTAGTTTTCCATTCTCTAGTTACACCTAGTTTTGCCTCCCTACACATTTGGCGTGAACCATGGATACGTTTTATTGTCTTCCCATTATTTCTGTTTCCTGGGAACAATACCTCTCTCCTTGCCGTCTATGCATTTTTGTGCCACATAGTCCATCATTTTTGTACAGTGGTTTCCTGTCATAGTTCCTCCGCTCTCCCACGCGCAATGTTCTTGATAAAAGATGTTCCTACAAGCATGAGTAGTTCCCCTTTTGTAGTTTGGTTTTTACCCACCCTAGTTTCCTGTCTGCTCTGTCTCACTTGGAAGTCTCAACTATAATAGTCGAAGCACAGAACAACATGTATCATAGCTCCAGGGGCCTTTTCTATTTCATGATTTCCTCGATTGTCAGGAACTGACTCAGAAGAGTGAGATACTATCGGAATCCAGTCTTGCTGCTGTATCCTGTCTCTCTCTCTGGTAGTGTCTTACATGTTGATGCATGAGGTTTTCCAGTACCACATCCATCATCTTGGCTCTCCATGTTTTGGGACCCCCATGGGACTCCTGGTTTTCCCAGCCAATCTCCTTGTGATTGAACCCCCATAAGTGGAACTTTCTCCCCCCATGTGTGTCTCATGGCCCCCTTGGCTGTGTATCGACCATTGCTCTTTTTGCTCTCATCGTATTCTTCTCTTGGCCTCCTGCGTTCTGTGGGTGGGTTGTACATTACTGAAATTTATACCTTTTTCCCCTCAGACTGGATTTTTCCCTATAAGTAGTCTCTTTGCCCGTTGCCATCCATCCTTTCCCTTTTTCTCAAACCCCGGGGTTTTTTTTAATGAGCGGTGTGTCGCTGTTGCTGTCCCTGTGTTTTTTAGCATAGCATATTAGATCTCCATGTGCTTTAGTGGAGTCCCTTGTAGGCCTGGACTTTGTGTGATGTACGGATGCTATGTGTAGGTCGTGCCTCTCCCCCGGCCTCATTTGGCGGCGGGGACCATCCGAAAAAGAAAGGGCAAGGCTGGGCTCATTCCTATCATCTCAGTCTGACAATTATTTTCCCCTTTCCAAAAAGTGTGTTACTTAACTTCGAATCTCCATTTAAGAACCCCCTACGATAAAAGGTGGCATGGGAGGGCTGTAATTCTGACGTTACAGCTTTTTGGAGAAAAATTTTCGCCGAGCGGCCCTTTCTTGTGATAGGGGCCTACGAGGTTAACGCCAGCCTGCTACCTCAAGCCAGTACTCCCGCCCAAGCCCCCTTCAGTTTCTACATTATTCACTGGTCGTTTTTTATTAGTGTACTGTTATTTCATCCCTCCCAAGGGGTTGACCCGAGTTTGAAAATAAGCCAGCTTCCAGTCTGTGGTGAGGGAAACCCAGTCGGCCTAGTCTACCCATCCGTTCTTTTGCCGCCAAAACCGCTTTCCCCCCTGCTGTGTCTGTGTGAAGTTATCAAGTATTCTGCGTGAAGGGTTAAGTAAATCAGCTAGAATAACCCAGGTGTTTACCCGTATCAAGTAAACCACGGGGTTTTCTCGTTGTGTTTCAAGTCCAAAAATTTTGGGCCCTTTTTTTCCTTGTGGTGTTGTAGTATTTTGTGGGTTTGTTTTTTTTAAACGGTGGCCTTAGAAATTTTCGCGGCAGTGTGGTTTTTCTCGTGAGGCTTACGCCCCTTCAACCCATAGGCAACCCCCTCTGACAGTGTGTCTCACCTTGCCGGTCTTTGGCCCCCGCTTAACCCAAAAACCCCCCTACATCACCACGCGGGCCTTTAGATGCCCCTCAGCCCTTACCCACTCACCTACTTCTTCAGTGTTTTGGTGAATACTAAGGGTTGCAGCACCTATTTTAAGGGGCCCCATAGGGGGGTCAAGAGCTAGGTGTTTTTGTGTCACCCTTTTTTAAAACCTCCCGTTGAAATCTATCATCGATGTAAAGGGAAATTTTACGATCAGTGTGCAGAGGACAGCAGCAAAGCGATATAAACAAACCTCAACCCATTTTTCACCAAGTCGTTACAGCGATAATTTTTTTTTCATAGAGACATTTGCGGTGTTGGACATTTTTTTTGTGTTTCAGGATTTTTTTCTTAGTGACATTCAGTGACTCTGTATCTCCTCTCTCTCTCTGTATCTTCTCCTCCCTCTGTTTTAATTCTCTCTCTCTCTGTATCTATCTCTCTCTCTGTATCTATCTCTCTCTTCTGTGTAATCTATCTCTCTCTCTGTATCTTTCTCTCTCTTCTGTATCTTCTTCTCTCTGTATCTCTCTCTCTTCTGTATCTCTCTCTCTTCTTTATCTCTCCTCTCTCTGTATCTCTCTCTCTTGTATCTCTCTCTCTCTGTATCTCTTCCTGTATCTCCCTCTCTCTGTATCTCTTTCTCTCTCTCTTGTATCTCTCTCTCTCTCCTGTATTCTCTCTCTCTCTCTGGTATCTCTCTCTCTCTCTCTCTGTATCTCTCTCTCTCTCTGTATCTCTCTTTTCAACTGGTATTCTCTCTCTTCTCTCTTCTCTGTATCTTCTCTCTCTCTCTTCTCTCTCTCTGTATCTCTCTCTCTCTCTCTGTTATCTCTCCTGTAAATCTCTCTCTCTCTCTCTGTATATATATCTCTCTCTCTGTTTTTTTATATATATCTCTCTCTCTGGTCTCTCTTTCTCTCTCTCTCTCTCACAGGTACACGTTAAGTTATCACATACATATGTTATAAATTACCTAGGATAACTCACCCAAAAATCCAGGACAAAGTGCTATACAGTTGGCTCTAGTTGGCTCCAGTGCCCCTAAATTAATAATAATTACAGTGGACCCCGGCCTAACGATCAGCTCCAAACTCGAACCAATTTATGTAGTGGATTTTTGGTTAGTGCTTTTGGTGGTGTAGGTTTAGTTCTATGGGGGTCTGAAACGGAAACTAATTCCTTAGTTCACAATTATATTCCTTACTGGAAAACAAATTTCGGTCTATAATAACGGAACCAAACAGACTTTGGATTGGAACAATATCGTTTAGGCGTGGGGTTCCTCTGTATTATATTATTAATTATTATTAATTATATTATTTACAATAATACATATGTACTAATATAATAATACTATTTTATTGTACAAGAATGGTATACAAACTACAAGATGAAATTGAGACACACATGTTGCAAACATCGGGTATTCTTTATTGTAGGCTTTTTTTTGCATCCAGTGGGCGTTTTTCAATACAATTCCCAGAGGACATAAACTTGAAGACAGGAGAAAAGAACTATGTAAGAAAGAGATGGAGACAGGTTATCAGTCCCCTTCAAAACCTAGGACGTAGGGTGCGAAGATTAAAAAATAAAGCCACCGTAGACGTGGAGATTCTGAAGCAAGAAGATGGCAAGGTTGCCTGATGTTACTATTCTAACGGGTCAGGTGGAAAATGGACGGGGTAGAGGACGAGGGCCATTTAGTTCTCTGGTTAGGCAGGATTCCCACTGGGAAGTAGGTCTACCAAACGAGATGTGTTGTGTAGTTGTCCGTAGTCGTGGTGAAGGTTTATTTATTGTAAGATTATGGTCTTGTATTTCTGTTTTTATAATCAAATAGGGTGAGTGAGATGTAAGTGTGAACACCAGGTGGTTTTTCTGTAGTTATTGGACAGGGTGTCTTTTGTATCAGGGAGGATAAGATTGTTTTTCTAATGGTAGTTTTTGAAGGTGGTGAATGTGTCTGCAGTTTCTGAGTTTCTCAGGGTTGGGTTGTTCCAGATTTTAGGGCCTTTGACATACATTGAATATTTTTTGTAAAGGTTTTTTTAGTCGGACAACGGGGAATGTTTTAGAGTGTTTGGGTCCTGGTTATTATGCCTGTGGGTCCTGTTCACAACTATCAAGAAAGCATTTTAGGTCAAGGTTTTAATATTGGAATTTTAAGGTCCTGTAGATGTAGATTGAACAGTAGTAAGTGTTAGATGTTCAGAACAGGGAGAGCAAGTAGTAAAGTTTTTAGATTATGAAGAGTGGGGGGTTGGTTTGTGTTGCCAGGGATGGGATTATTGATTATTTCTTACTGCGGGCCCCTTGTTGTTGGTTATATTGGCTTTTAGGTGTGTTGGTCTGCTGCAGTGATCCCCAAGCACATGATAGCAATAGGTTGAGGGTATGGGGAAGCAAATGAGTGAAATGGTATAGTGTGAGAATGGGGCCATTTTTTGCGGCACGTTAGTATCGTATCTTGGAGAGATCCCAAAACCGTTTTGGATACTGTTTTTTTGTTGTGTGGTTGGGATATGGGTGCTGAAATTCAGGTTTGGTTGTCATGGTATAGGGCATAGGAATTTGCCTCATTATTGTCTGGGCATTAGTGTCGTCAATCTTAATGGTTAAGTTGGTCAACACCTGCTCCTGCTACCAAACAATAAATTTTAGTAGGTTTTGTCAGTGTTAAGTGTATGTTCATTGGGCTGTCTTCCTAGCGATATTTGAGCAAGTCCACCTCGTTAAACAATGGTTTTTGTCGTAGGTTGTCGAGGTCAGCAAAGAGAATGGGGTTTCAGGTGTTGGGATATGTTTGGGGCAAGATCATTGTAAGTTAATGAGAGGAAGAGTCAGGGGTCCAGGGACACTTTCCTCGGCGGAAAACTCCAGTATCAAGTGGCCGTGCGTGCGGGTTTGATTATACAGTGGAACCCGGCCCATCTGTGTTCACCTATAACCTTCAGACTTGCAGGATAGGCTGTTCGTTTTGCCTCAACGTGTCCTTTGAGGACATCAGACTGCCTTGAGATGCAAGCCTATCCCTGCATTGAACTGCTAGTTTCGATGGTTAGTAGTTTCTCCACAGGGGATGCCTTGTCAGAAAAAGATTACTTGAAAACCTAGTTAATGGCCATACCTCTTGTTGATTGTGGGACATGTGCTGTCTGCTGGACAAAGACGTCTCTGTTACAGCTAGTGTTTCTCCTAGGAGTGTTCTGTTGTTGTTCCAGATGGTGATCCCATTCCTATTGACAGTAAATCAGTGCATTGTATAGAAGTTATTTCTCGAGGTGTAACTTTCCACGTGTGTTGCTAAACGTTTTTGTAAGTGTAGTTTTCTTTATTTAGCTTGAATTCGTGTCACTGTGTGCGACTTCAGATTGTTTGAATATCAGCATTGTTGACTCGTTTGTTCATTTATTTTTCTCCTTGTGCTTGCAGTTTTGGAGGGATTGTTTTTTTTTTTTTTTAGATTTGTTTCTCCCTGCTCATATTGCGTGTTTTTAAAGCTGGTTAATTTTTTTCAACCGGGGGGAGTCGTCACTCCACGAGTTTGTTCCGTTCCTCCAGTAAGAAAGAACGATCCCTTGTGTTCTGGTGTGATCAATTCCTACTCCAGGAAAGATCTTATTCTTACTGTGAATGCCACAGCACCCATCCATTAGTGGACTTTGTTTGTAAATGAGCCTAGGTATTAACTGTATTCGAATAGTCGAGTTTGAATACTCCTAGCAGAAATTAAGGAAAAAGAATTAGTAATTCCACAGTCATAGTGATTTGTAGCCTGTATCTTTTGTACGATACTCGTACAGCACTGTCCTCAGTCAAGGCATTCCATTTGTGTTAGCCATTGCAGAGGAAGAATTCGATCCTCCAGAGTATGATAAACCATTCTGCATAATGTAAACCTACCCTCGCGCAGGAAATTGGGTTTAGTTTTTTCAAGGTGTAAAAACAGGCCTGTATAATTAGGATTTGTCTGAGATGAATGAAATTATCAAACTGTGCTGTTTTGTTCATTCAGCTTGATTAGTAGTTGTTCGAAATTTTCGTTGTTCTCGTTCCTCTCCGTATTCTGTGAATTTGAGCAGTAATGGTCTGGAGTGCGCACCAGATGCCCTTTGTGTAATTTCACCCTTGTTTATATATATATTATTCTTCCTCAGACAATCCTGCTTATGAGTGCATGAATAAGATCGATCGATCCAATTCCTCCATAGTGTATAATGACGTGATCTTATAGTTTGTAATGCATTTCTGTTATAAAAAAACTCATTTACGGTTACAGCCATTACGGTTGTTAAAAACTCATGTTTGTAAAAATCCATTATGATACCATCATTAGGTTCTATATTTTATATATGAATTTGTTATTGTATATGAATCAGCCAAGGAACCGCCTCTGCTGTTCAGCCTATTGGAATAGTAGTGTATGTCGAGACAAACGGACATCGTAAACATGACCGAGCCGAGCTGTTCAGCATAGATTGCTGATCCCGGTGCGTTAATATAGCATATAGGCATATTAGTTCATCATGGTGTTTTTAGATTAGGAGAAATTCCCTGGTAGTCCTGTGACTTTTGTGTTTTGACGTCCACGGGAATGGCTCATTGTGTGGCTCGTACCTCTGCCCCGGCTCTACTCGGCGGGCCAGACCCATCCAGACCAAAGGAACACGGCAAGGCTGGGCTCCATTCCTCATCATCTCAGTCTGACAATATATGTTTTACATCCAACAAGTGTTCGGTTCTACCCTTCAACCCTCGATATCTACCATTTTAAAGAAACCCCTACGATATAGGTAGAGTGTGAAGGACATGAAACCTGAACAAGTGTTTTAATTGTTGACGAAAAAACTGGCCTGTTTTGTAAAGAAAATTGCCAAACCAGGACCTACATTTACTCAGGAGGAGAGGAAAAAGGCACTCTAGGACATAAGCCTATGGAAAAGGACAGGCTTACTCCTTGATAGTTGCTAATTGCTTAGTGCGTGATTGCAAAGTGGAAGCCTTCATTGGTGTTATCACTCTGAACTTCCCAGGAGCGTATAGGCCAAAATACAATTGTCTCAAGGCCTAAATTTGTGTGTTGCTGTGTGGTGGGCAAACAGTAAGGCATTGGGTTACTAGGGGAACTTTTTTCTATGATGGTTACACATGCATTTTGCCCCCACTGTGAAAAAAATTACATCCTGGATAAAAATAAAATTGGACCTTAAGTGGTCTCTGGTATTAGACAATGCTCCTGGTGATCCTTCAGACTTGGCAGACAGAGCGGCCTTTATGGGGGGACCATTGGGAGCTTTCATTAGGTCAAGTTTTTGCCTCCTAATTACCACTCCTCTCCTGCAGCCCCATGGAACCAGCAGGTCATTTCAAACTTCAAAAAAACTCTACACATATGCTATTGTCTTCAAAGTGCTTTTGGAAGTAGTGACCTCCAGTGACACTTGATTGACTCTGGAGTTTTGGAAAAAAAAAAGAAAAAGATCAACTTTAGTATCCTCAGTTGTACAGACACAGGTAAGACATAAGACAGACACACAGGTAGACAAAGACAGACACACAGGTAGACCAGAAAGACACACCAGGTAGACAGAAAGGGACAGAACACACAGGTAGACAGGAAAGGACAGACCACACAGGTTAGACAGGAAAGACAGGACCACACAGGGTAGACGAAAGGGACAGGGACCACACAGTAGGGACGGAAAGACAGACACCCACCCAGGTTAGACAGATAAAGAAAAGGACAGGGTAGACCGACACACAGGTAAGGACAGACACACAGGTAGACAGACACTACAGGTAGACAAGACCCACACAGGGTAGACAGAAAAAAAGACCACACAGTAGACAGAAAGACACAGGGACACAGGTGAGTGATGGACAAGATACACACAGGTAGACGGACCAGATAAAACAGAACACACAGGTAGACTGGAACAGGAAATAATAATAAATATAAATAAACAGGACACAAAGTAGATGGGGCAGATAAATTAATAATATAATAAAACAGACACACAAGTAGCTGGACAGATAAAACAGACCAGAGTTACAGGGACAGAATAACATGGACACACAGAGATAGAACAAGATATAAACAGACACACAGAGATACAGACAGAAAATAAATAAACAGACACAGTGAATACAGACAGATAGGACACACAGGGAGATACTGACAGAATATAAAACAGACACACAGTGATACAGGGACAAAACAGGACACACAGAGATACAGACCAGAATAAATCAGACACACAGAGATACAGGACAGAATATACAGGCAGACAGTTACAGACAGGTTTATGGTGCAACAGTTGAAAAGAAAAATAGTACGGAAGTAAGAAGCCTTTCTTGCCAAATCTCCCAGTTGCAAGATTCCAGAAGACTTCATCTTAGGGGGGCCACAAGTTGAAATTTTCTGTCCTGTTAGTCACTGTTATATACTGTACGATGTGCTGATAGGGACAGAGTTACTCAAAAACTGATGCTGGCCTGCATGACACATTGCACCCCACGCGAGTTATTGTCAAATATTGTCCAGGTTGTGTGTGAATCAGCTGGCCCAGCACCAGGCTGCAGATGCACGGTCGGTTTAAAGTCGAGTGGTACGTATGTCGAAACAGGTCGTAAGTCGGGATTAAGATGTAGGGTGTATTATTATATGTATTATTTTTTATTATATATTATTATTATTATTATTATTATATTATTATATATATATGTAAATTTGTAAATAATTTTTAATTCACACAAAAAAAAAAAATAGAAGATTTACCTGTTCTGCAGACTACTGCATTATTTTAAAACCTTTTCAGGGACTTTGGGCCGTACTAGTAACAGCTTGCCGGAGCCAGGGTTTTTTTTTGACGTAACTAGTACACCTAAATATCTTGCACCTCAAATCTAGTGAAAGCTGGTAGGCCTACATATGAAAGAATGGGTCTTGTGGGTTCACGTGTGCGTGCGGTATTAAAAAAAAATCCTGCAACCACAACAGTGCATAATGGAGAACAAAAAAAAAAAAAAAACTTCTCTTGACCGTTGTTTTTTTTGATTTAAAACAGCGACTTCGTACTTGTATTTTCGCCATGGTATTTTATTGTTGTAGTCTAGTTTTCCGGGGTCTCATTTCATTTAGATTGGAAAGGCATTTTATTACAGAAAATTTGAGGATGGTTTTTTGATGTGTTTAGAAACAATGAGCCTCCAAAGTAGAGAAATGTTCGATTTTTTACTCAAGTTTCAAAAAGTAAACAAATCATGCTATGGGCGGTCCAATGCACGTCTCAAAACTGGTGCTAGTCTGTTTTCAAAGTGTGCTGATATTTATTTTTATACATTTTCGACACAATTGCAGAGTAAGTCTGCCATAACAGTTAAATCTTCTATTTTTTTTTTGTGAGAATAAAAAAATTTCAAAGGTGGGGGGGGGGGGGAAAGCATAAAGAATATAAAGAGAGGCATGGGAGGGGACGTGACTACATGAACAGAGGAAAAAGTTATTTTAGTGCCAGGAAAGAAACTTTTTTTCTTGTTTATTCGGGATTTACCTTCAGAACAGAAAATTGGCACATATCTTTGGAAAATTGGTGGTGGGAATTGGCAAATTGCTTAATTCTGACCCACGTATTGGATAGTTGTGAAACCCCGAAATTGGTTAATAAACACAGGGTGTGTCTTGTACTCATTTGATAGAAAAAATTGGAAGTTCTAGTGAAAATAGTTTATGATTTTTGTCGGACAGAGTTACCACTGGTAATTGGCCGGAAAATAGGGCCTCAAATAAAAAAGTGGGCACAAATAATCGCCGATGCGTAAAGTGCATCGTTGAGACCTCTAAATTCGTGAGAGCTTTATTTTCTGTAAGTTTTCCACCCAAATTTCATACTTTTTGTGTCATTTATGATCGGGAAAAAAAAGATTCTCTATACTTTTCCATATCGAAAAAAAAATTATTTTTTCTCTTTTTTTTGAAAAAATTTGCCGACTCATGAGAAAACCAAGTCTCGAGAGGGCCTGGTTCAACCTGAAGAAGGGATGTTTAATTGTATAAATAATGTCAACCCATTCACGGACTGCATATTGGAATGGTAGGGGCGTCATTGCCAAAAAGAATTCGAACCAGTTTCTGCTTACTTTGAACTCAATTTCATTGGTTTTTAGTTTTTTGGTTGTGAAATAACAATCAGAATCATTACTAATCTATTTCTGCAATTTATTCATCACATTCTATCAAATGAGACCAGAATAAAAAAAAAAAAAGAAAGAATACATCCATGGAAAACATATGAAATTACAGTGGGCCCCCGAGTTTTGTATAATAATACCGTTCCAGAGTGTCTGCCGAATGGGCGAACCATTTTCCTATATAAGAAAATAAAGGAATAAATAAAATAATCTGTTCCATATGACCCAAAAAATATTAATGTTTTTTTTTTCAAATTAAATAGAAAGATTTACATAAAAGAAAACAATGAGAATTGAGAAGTCAAGTACCTTACCATATATAAAATAATAACATTACATTACAATTACCTTACTGAAAGGACTTCTGGTGTTCGAGATGGGAAGATGGGAGGAGGGGATAGGAGGAGGAAGCATACACTATGTTTGGAAGGGGGATTCCCCCTTCTATAAAAAAAAAACTTTCAGGTACCAAGTCTTTCTGGGGTTACTTCCTTCTTTGGGTTTTTTAATGATCATTGGGAACAACTTTGAGTCATGGACCCATGTTTGCCACAAAATATTACTGTCCAGAGTGCTCTGTTTTACTGGGCATTATAAAAGATTTGTCTGCAGTGGGACACCTGCCATTGTCAGTGTACATGTTGCCCAACCAGCTGCGCAACCAGCTTTTGTCGGGTGAAGTTCATTCCATAATTAAATTTGCACTTCACTTACACTTTGCACGAATATGTCTTAATCTTTGAAGAAGGCCACCTTCCTCCATCTCTCTTCCTCCTCCTCTGCAGCACATTTCCTGAGCTGTGGTCTCTTGACTTTTTGCAGAGATAAGCTCTTGCAGGTCTGCAGTGGTTAGCTCTTCTATTGGCCTCCACCAACTTCTTCCACATCCTCGAAAAACTTGGAAAATCCAATTCCCGTGGAATTCCCCGGTGACACAATACTTTCCAACAACTGGGCACATAGGCCTTCCTCAGGAGTCAGCCCCAAACCCTTCAAAATCCTCCTGGGTTTGTACACATTGTGGCCACAATTTTTCTCCCAAAGCAGAATTAAAAGTTTCTGCAAATCACTCCCTCCCAAGCTTTTCCTATAAGGCTTAGGCATATGTGAGGAATAATTTGGAAGGTGATCTTTCCAGAACTCTCCTAGGGTTCTGTTCATGTGTGGAGGTCACTTCAAAGCACTTTTTCGAGATAAAATAAATGGCTTTGCTTTGGTGTACAGTTTTTTTTTGAAATGCTTTTTGAAAAATACATGAAATGACCTGCTGGTCATTGGTGGTGGAGAGGAATTGTATTAGGGCGGCAAAGGAAAACTTCACGTGATGAAACTAAAAAATACTACACATTTGCTCTTCCAAGTCCTAGAAGATGGGCAGGGAGCATTGTCCATTTCAGGAGGCACTTGAGTAGCAATTTATTTTCCAGGTGGTATTTTCTATACACTGGGGCCAAAAACAATTCATTTAAACCAGTCAAGGAAAATTCCCCTTGTGAACCATGCTTACTGATTAGCCTTCCACATCACACAACAAATTACATTGGCCAACACTGTATTTCTTGTAAACAGGTATGGGGATTTTCAGAGTGATACACCAGTATTAAGCTTTACTTTGCAATCCCCACTAACATTATACAAAACATGTTGAGAGGTGAGTTAGTTGTCTTTTCAATAGGCTTGTGTCCTGGGGGAGGAAAGTGCCATTTCCTCCTGCGTGAATGGTAGGTACACTTTGGCAAATTTTTTCTTCAAAAAAAAGAGGGCTGTTTCATCACAGATGAACACTTGTTTTGGGTTTTTAAATTCTTCAGTTTGTCTAAGTGTCTTGCTCCTTAAAGGTGGAGGTCTCAAAATTTTCGACCATACTTTTTTTTATTTTTAAACCCTTTTCAGGGGTCCGAGCGCCCAAATTCTGGAGGGGTCCACGCACCCCAGTGTCAAGAATTAAAAACAAAAAAAATTTGTTATTTTTTCTTATGAAATCATTAGAGAATCTTTTTGTGAAGGTGGTAATTTAATAAAACAAAAAGGTACGAAATTTGGTGGACAAAAATTGACGAATTTATTGCTTACGTATTTTGATGTGCAGCGAATATTTACCGAATCGGCGATTTTTCTGCCGACTTTGTCTCCCATTTTTAGGCCAATTACTTTATTCATGCAACCAAAATTCTTAGCTATTTCACTAGTATTTACTTCTATTCTATCGATTTGAGCACAAGAATAAGAAAATCGCTAAGTGTCAACTGTTTCTAATACTAACAAAAAAAAGTTTGATCGGACAAAAATTGTTTTTATAATTTGGGCCAATTTTAAACACAATGTTCAAATAAATATTCCAATTCAAAATAGGGTCCAGAAAATGAACACTGTATGGTATTCCTGGACCAGAAAACCTAAACATTTCCTCTGTTCATTAGTTATTGTTTGAGCTTCTCTGTACAAATAAAATTTCCATTTTGATTTTTTTTTTCACATAATGAATTTTTTTTACCCCACCCAAAAAAATAGAAGATTTACTGTTATGCAATACTCTGTAATAATTGTTATAAATAATCATCACCATATTTTGTGAATGTTTTTAGACCCACAGGGACGGTGTATTAGACGATGTGAGAGTCGTTTGTTTTTACTCTTTGGAATATCGGCAAAAAAAAAAATTTTAAACATTTCGCTACTTTGAGCTCAGGTTTTTTTTTCAAGCCATTTCCAATGCTAAAACCAATCAAAATCATCTCTTTTTCTGTAATATGTCTTCCATTCTATCAAATAGACCAAGAAATCCCAAATACAACTATAAAAAAAAACATACGCAAAAAAAAATAAAATAAAAAAAGAAAAAAAACACGGCAAAGTTGCTGATTTTTAATCGAAAACAATCATGATTTATTTTTTTTCTCATTATACACAGTGTTGCTGCAGGATATGTTTTATGTGGTGGCACAGCAATACCACATAGATGATTCTCTCATTATTCTAGGCCCAATGTTAACACTCACAGTTTATCAGAGTGGTAGCCGAGAGCTCACTGGCGTTAGATCACGGTTTTTTTGGACCTGAACGTTAAGCCGTAGATCTACGGGCACGGACCTGATAAAGGGTTTTTATTTATCGTGTTTTTGTTTTTTTTTTTTTAAAACAAAATTTTTTTTTATTTTTGGTGTATGTTTAGGGAGGTTCATATGTAGAAGGAATGTGACAGTTTCAGTAATGATTGGCCAAACAAACATCAAGACGAAAAAAAAAAATCTTTAAGACTTTTCATATTATGCAGCCAAGAATGACAAAATTTAATGGCATAACGGTGGCACTTCCGACAAATCCAAAGCCCCGTTAGAATATGTCTGACAGAATTTTTGATTGCACATGTTTCTATTCTAATATATCTTATTATCATGGAAACAAAAAATACATTTTGATTGACATTTGGCCATTCACCAAAATATCTGCCTTTTTACTCCCTCAAAATCAAAAATATATTGGATTTAATTCCATATACAAAAAGAAGCCACCAAATAGTTCAAAAACACTTTGGTTTTATATTGTCTGTGTATTTAAAATCATTCAATACAATCCATTAATAATGGTGTTGGTCAGCGAAAATAAAATAAGTGGGAAAAAAAAAAGTTACTTCGAGATATAGGCCTGGAACGCCGGCTGGGACCTGGCAGTCTCAAAATATTTATTTTTTTTTTTTTCGTGAAAATCGTGTGGATGGAAGATCGGAAAAAAAAAAAGGTAAAAATTGGTTTGTTTTCGAGTGGTTTTGTCTAAGTAAAACTGGATGTTTCTTAGTGCAGTTTTATCCTCTTCAAAATTATCCGTTTTTCTATCCACTCGCAGGGACCAAACAATTACAACAAAACGGAGAGGAGGAGGGAGTAGGTAATCATTTATAATTCGGAAATATTGCTGGTGGGATCTCGCATATTATGGCTATTTTTAATCAGTCTACGATTATTTATTACATGTTTTGTTTGTTTATTTATAGTGTTTATTGTATCATAATTAGATCAATTCTGATAGAGAAATAAATAAGGGCCTTTTTATAGTTGATTTATAAGCTGGGGGGAATTTTTATAAGCGGTTATAATGAACAGTGTAGTGTTTCGCCTGGCACCATCTGGAGGGGGGGTGGGGACAAGAGTAAGGAGAGTAGAGAGAATAGAGTTAGAGAGTTTACTGCCGTGTGCTCTCAGATGGCTTCCCGTGATTGGCTGGCACTCTACTGATATGTGAATTAAAGCTCCAACCTACTCTTATTATGATGCCAAATAATCAATTTATTAAGTGGACCCCCGCATTCATACTGTAGGCATCGCATTACCGTACAATCCGATTACGGACGCTTTTGATCGCAAAAAAATTTGGCGCCTTCGCATACCGCCCTTTATCTTAAAAACCCGCTCACGTCCTTCGGGTCCCGAGACGCGTCAATGTGCGGGCCTGAGCCAGCCCATTTATTTGTTCCGCCGGTGGCTATTGTTTTACAGCCAGCCTCCCGCGGTAACATTTCCAAGCATACAATCGGAATATTATTTCGCTATAAAATTATTACAGGTAGGTTTTCGGTTGCTTTATCTGAAAAATAAGTGACCATGGACCCCAAGGAAAGCTTCTGTTGCAACCCCTACAGCCAAATAACGGGTGAGGAAATTCAAATAGAATTGAAGGGAAAGGGGGATCATTGATAAAGTATGAAAGTGGATTAAGTTCGGTGCGTGTCTTGAGCTGGGTCAGGTTGTACAAGAAACCAAATCAACCATCTTACTATTATGGGCAACAGAAAAAGGCAATCATGGAAGTGTTCTTGCCCCAAAGGTTTCATCTGTATATTTCGAAACAGAGATCGCAAGTGATGGAAGATTGTTGAGAGGAGGACTTCTTTATTGGGTGTGGATAAATGAAAAAAAAAAAACAGGATTAGCAGGGAGGTGGATAGATCTCTTCAAGGCGATCAATAAGCGAAAATCAAAGGCTAGGAAGTTGGCATGAGGATTTTAATTAAAAAAAATGCCTGCAACCTAGGTGATGATGGTGAGTGATTTAAGTCCAGCAAAGGTTTGTGTTTTGAGAGATTTAAGAAGCGTAATGGCATACCATAGTGTGATAAGGCGTGGTGAGGCTGCCAGTTACGGACCACAAAAAGGCAGCTGAAAAAAAATATGTGCAGGAATTTTTTTCAAAGGGAGAAGTACATAGAAAGTGAAGGGAATGGAAAACCTGAAAAAAGTGTTTAATTGTGTGATGAAAACAGGCCTCTGTTTTGGAAGAAAATTGGCCAACCAAGAACCTACAATTACTCACGGAGGGAAAAGGGCAAACTCCCCAGGACCATTAAGCTATGAAAGGACAGGCTTACTTTGTTAATGTGTTTCCAATGCTTCTGGTGATTGCAAAAGTTGAAGCCTTTATTAGTGTATAACTCTGAAACTCCAGGGACGTTTAGGCAAAAGAATGGGTCCTCAAGGGAGAAAGAATTTGTTCTGTGTATGTGTGGCTGTTGGAGGGCAAACAGTAAGGCATGGGTCACTAGGGACCTTTTCTATGGATGGTTACACATGCATTTTTTGCCCAATGTGAAAGAATTACCTAACTGAAAGAAAATTAGCGAACTTAAAGTGCTCCTGGTGTGTTTAGACACATGCCCTTGTGGGTCCTTCCTACAGGTGGGACGGGCAGCAGCAAGCGACTTTTTTTATGGGGGACATGAAATTCATTAAGGTGGAAAGTTTTTGCCTCCTAATTACACTCCTCTCCTGCAGCCCATGGACCAGCAGGTATTGCAAACTTTCAAAAAATGTACACGAAAAGGCTATGTTTTGAAAGGTGCTTTGTAGTGACTCAGAAAGAGAAACTCAACTGTCTCTAATGTGAGTTTTGGAGAGGATCACTTTAATATCCTCAATTGTGTAAACCTTATAGTAAGGCTTGGTTGAGGGATAGTGACTAAGAAAGGGACCTTTGTGAATCTGCTTGGGAAGAAAGGGGAAAACCTGTAGGCCAGAATGTGTAGACAAAAGGGAATTGGATGATTTTGGAAGGGTTTGAGGCTAACCCTTGAGAGGATTTATGCAGTTGAGGAATCCATTGTGGCATGGGAAAGTCCTTCTTAGGGGTTGGAGGTTAGTGGTAGGATGTGGGAAGAGTTGGTGATAAGGATAAGGATAAAGATTCGTTCGGAAATTTTTTTTTGATTTTAACCCCCGTGAGGGTTTGCCACCCAGGATAAACCCTAAAGAAAGTCCAGTGCGGTCATCGAGGACTGTCCTAACTTTATTTCCATTGGGGTCCTTTAATCTTGTCCCCCAGGATGCTGGACCACACCAGTGGTCAGGACTAACACCCCAGGTTACCTATTTGCTGCTAGTAGGGGTGAAACAAGGACAAAAAACAGGTTTAAAGGAGGAAAAAAAACGTGTCAGAAAAATGTTTCCAACTTCCCGCGGGCGAAAATCGAACCCCAGGCCCTCCGTGTTTGTGTGATTGAAGCGGCCGAGCTTTTTAGCCACAGGGGCACGGGCCACCGTTTGGAGGAGGAGGACATTGATGAAAATAAACCATGATGAGCTGATAGATCACTTCAACGACAAGAGGCCAGACCTGAGGAGGAAACTGGTTCTGAGGGAGGGGAGGGGAGAGAAAGAAAGGAAATTGAACGAAGTTGCCTACTACAAAAGATTAGGAATATCTCGTGCAAAGTGGCTTGAAGTGCAAAACCTTCATGGATGAAATCACCCTCGCACAAGCTAACTGCCAAGCGTCCTGTGGAAACCTGTACAACTTGGGACTATGTTGTGAGACACATTTTAAGGGAAGTCATAATGGAAACGAGGAGGTTTTAACAGGCACTATGGACAGATATGTTGTGCGGGAAAGAAAAAAAGCAGTGACTCTGAAGCTGGTCCTAGTGGCATTTTAAAAAGAAGAAGGGGGAAGAGTAAAACCCAGGGAAAAGGAGCTCGACACCTCAAGTCTTAATGGGAAGGGGATTCCCCCTTCAAAACTCTAACACACTCTTCCTCTTTCCCCTCCTCCCATCCACATCAAATTCATCAACCAGTTCTTCAATTATTAATAAAAGTATGTGTTCATGTAATTGTGCATGCCCTTTTTCAGTTTGTGTGTAATTTAAAATTAAACATTTCATGTGGTTGTAAATTAAAAAAGTAAAAAAAAAATTTTTTTTTTTTCAGAACTTTGGGTGGTCTTGCACGGAAATTTGTATTTAATTGATTTCCATTTATTTCTTATGGGGGAGGAAAAATTCATTCGCCCATACGAACAATTTTCGCATTAACAAAAACCAGGCCCTCTTGCAACGGATTTATATTGAATATAAATAATTAATTAGAATTTGATTAAAATTCTTAAGGTCGCTATGCGGAGGGTCCAGGGTCACTGTATATTAGAAAGAAATAATGCAAAAGAAAAAAAAAAAAAAAAAAAAAGCGAATTTAAAAAAATTATAAAAAAAAAAAATATAAAAAAAAGGGATAAAAAAAAAAAAAAAAAAAAAAAAAACAAAAAAATTTCCAATAAAATACATCATGGGTGGAGAACCAGATGCGCTACCTACATCGCCATTATACCATACCTGATATAATTGGATATATTTCTTTGTGTAGAGAAAAAAAAAAACCTCTTAGAACAATTGATTTCTTGTACCATTGTGTTGCCAAAGAGGGTTTAGCTATTTTTCTATATGAATAACTCGGATTTCCATAATTTTCAATTTTTTTTCTTGAGGAACTGAGTGCGCTTGGAAAAATTTCCCACCCGTCTTAAATCCTGTACCAAACTTCTTGGCCTGCTTTTTGTCAGAACTGGCAAGCCTCTCTATTGGCCTTACCACATTTGTATATGCCACTACGCCTTATTAAATCTCTCAAAAACCAACCTTGTTGGCCTTAAAATCACAAAAGCATTCCACCACTTGTTGCACGGCATTTTCTTTACATTTTTCTTTACAATATACAACCTACCATCCAAGTTTATGACCAAGCTTGGTTACCGACCAATGGTTCGTAAGTCAAAAATGGATGTAAGTCGAAAAACCTTTGAAAAAATTGCAGACATACTGGGTAGGGGCATATGTCTAAAACTTTCTATGGGTAAACTACCTACTTAATACTGAAATGTAAATTGTGCCAATCTTATTTCATTCTTTTTTACCCATAACTTTACTTCTTTTTGTTATATTTTAAATTTTATTTATGTACTGTATTATAATGTATACAGGGTAGTGAACTTATTGTAAAATTTTACATCGCAATACAGTATTCATATGTTACTGGTTATCTTTATGTTATTGTCGACACTGTGAAATGGAGTGAATACACTGGTAGTTGTTCCATCCTGCCAGGGAGACATGCAGTATAATTATACCATAAGTAAGCGGAAACGACTCTGGGAACATGTGTTTAATACGTATCCGGCCGGCGGAAGTGGTTGGCGGACCTGCTGAATGTGGCTCTCTCTCTCTCTGTTATCACTCTGTATCTCTCTCTTTATCTCTCTCTGTATTCATCTCTCTCTCTCTCTGTTATCTCTCTCTCTCTCTGTATCTCCTCTCTCTCTCTGTATCTTCTCCTCCCTCTGTTTTAATTCTCTCTCTCTCTGTATCTATCTCTCTCTCTGTATCTATCTCTCTCTTCTGTGTAATCTATCTCTCTCTCTGTATCTTTCTCTCTCTTCTGTATCTTCTTCTCTCTGTATCTCTCTCTCTTCTGTATCTCTCTCTCTTCTTTATCTCTCCTCTCTCTGTATCTCTCTCTCTTGTATCTCTCTCTCTCTGTATCTCTTCCTGTATCTCCCTCTCTCTGTATCTCTTTCTCTCTCTCTTGTATCTCTCTCTCTCTCCTGTATTCTCTCTCTCTCTCTGGTATCTCTCTCTCTCTCTCTCTGTATCTCTCTCTCTCTCTGTATCTCTCTTTTCAACTGGTATTCTCTCTCTTCTCTCTTCTCTGTATCTTCTCTCTCTCTCTTCTCTCTCTCTGTATCTCTCTCTCTCTCTCTGTTATCTCTCCTGTAAATCTCTCTCTCTCTCTCTGTATATATATCTCTCTCTCTGTTTTTTTATATATATCTCTCTCTCTGGTCTCTCTTTCTCTCTCTCTCTCTCACAGGTACACGTTAAGTTATCACATACATATGTTATAAATTACCTAGGATAACTCACCCAAAAATCCAGGACAAAGTGCTATACAGTTGGCTCTAGTTGGCTCCAGTGCCCCTAAATTAATAATAATTACAGTGGACCCCGGCCTAACGATCAGCTCCAAACTCGAACCAATTTATGTAGTGGATTTTTGGTTAGTGCTTTTGGTGGTGTAGGTTTAGTTCTATGGGGGTCTGAAACGGAAACTAATTCCTTAGTTCACAATTATATTCCTTACTGGAAAACAAATTTCGGTCTATAATAACGGAACCAAACAGACTTTGGATTGGAACAATATCGTTTAGGCGTGGGGTTCCTCTGTATTATATTATTAATTATTATTAATTATATTATTTACAATAATACATATGTACTAATATAATAATACTATTTTATTGTACAAGAATGGTATACAAACTACAAGATGAAATTGAGACACACATGTTGCAAACATCGGGTATTCTTTATTGTAGGCTTTTTTTTGCATCCAGTGGGCGTTTTTCAATACAATTCCCAGAGGACATAAACTTGAAGACAGGAGAAAAGAACTATGTAAGAAAGAGATGGAGACAGGTTATCAGTCCCCTTCAAAACCTAGGACGTAGGGTGCGAAGATTAAAAAATAAAGCCACCGTAGACGTGGAGATTCTGAAGCAAGAAGATGGCAAGGTTGCCTGATGTTACTATTCTAACGGGTCAGGTGGAAAATGGACGGGGTAGAGGACGAGGGCCATTTAGTTCTCTGGTTAGGCAGGATTCCCACTGGGAAGTAGGTCTACCAAACGAGATGTGTTGTGTAGTTGTCCGTAGTCGTGGTGAAGGTTTATTTATTGTAAGATTATGGTCTTGTATTTCTGTTTTTATAATCAAATAGGGTGAGTGAGATGTAAGTGTGAACACCAGGTGGTTTTTCTGTAGTTATTGGACAGGGTGTCTTTTGTATCAGGGAGGATAAGATTGTTTTTCTAATGGTAGTTTTTGAAGGTGGTGAATGTGTCTGCAGTTTCTGAGTTTCTCAGGGTTGGGTTGTTCCAGATTTTAGGGCCTTTGACATACATTGAATATTTTTTGTAAAGGTTTTTTTAGTCGGACAACGGGGAATGTTTTAGAGTGTTTGGGTCCTGGTTATTATGCCTGTGGGTCCTGTTCACAACTATCAAGAAAGCATTTTAGGTCAAGGTTTTAATATTGGAATTTTAAGGTCCTGTAGATGTAGATTGCACAGTAGTAAGTGTAGATGTTCAGAACAGGGAGTAAGTTTAGATCTATGAAGAGTGGGGGGTGTGTTGCCAGGGAGGGGATTAGTGATTATTCTTACTGCGGCTTTTTGTTGGTTTTTATTGGCTTTAGGTGTGTTGCTTGCAGTTGATCCCCAAGCACAGATAGCATAGGTGAGGTATGGATAAATGAGTGAATGGTAAGTGTGAGAAGGGCATTTTGGCGGCACGTAGTATCGTATCTTGGAGAGGATCCCAACCTTTTGGATACTTTTTTTTGTTGTGGGGTTGGATATGGGTGCTGAAATTCAGGTGTTGTCATGGTATAGGCCTAGGAATTTCCCCTCATTATGTCTGGCAATTAGTGTCGTAAATCTTAATGTTAAGTTGTCAACACCTGCTCTGCTACCAAACATAAATAGTAGGTTTTGTCATGTTAAGTGTAAGTTCATTGGCTGTCATCCTAGTCGATATTTGAGAAAGCTCCTCGTTAACAATGGTGTCGAGTCTTGTCGTCAGCAAAGAGAATGGGTTTCAGGTGTTGGGATATGTTTGGGAAGATCATTGAAGTAATTGAGGGAAGAGCAGGGGCCCAAAGGGACACTCCTGGCGGAACTCCAGTATCAAGTGGCCGTGTTGATTATACAGTGGACCCCCGGTTAACGATTTTAATCCGTGCAAGAGGGCTCATCTTTTATGCGAAATAATCGTTATGCGAATGAATTTTCCCCATAAGAAATAATGGAAATAAAATTAACCCGTGCAAGACGCCCAAAAGTATGAAAAAAAATTTTTTTTACCACATGAAATGTTAAATTTTAATACACACAAACTGAAAAAAGGCATGCACAATTAAATGGACACTTACTTTTATTGAAGATCTGGTGATGATTGATGGGATGGGAGGAGGGGGGAGAGGTGGTTAGTTTTTTTAGAAGGGGAACCCCCTCCATTGGGACTTGAGGTATAAGTCCTTTTCTGGGGTTACTTCCCTTCTTCTTTTAATGCCACTAGGGCCAGTTTCAGAGTCACTGGACTTCTTTTCGCACAAGATATCTGTCCATAGTGGCCTGTACCCTCTCGTTCCTTTATGACTTGCCTAAAGTGTTTCACAACATTGTCAGTGTAATAATCCCCACCACGGCTTGCAATAGCTGTGTGAGGGTGATTTTCATCCATGAAGGTTTGCACTTTAAAGCCACTTTGCACAGATTTCCTTAATCTTTGAAGTAGGCAACTTCTTCAATTTCTCTCTCC
Source organism: Cherax quadricarinatus (assembly GCF_026875155.1). NCBI lineage: Eukaryota > Metazoa > Arthropoda > Malacostraca > Decapoda > Parastacidae > Cherax > Cherax quadricarinatus. The sequence goes on from NC_069432.1 coordinate 4,739,793, forward strand.
CCTCCTCCGAAGCAATTTCCTCAGGTGTGGCCTCTTGCTGTTGAAGTTGTTTCTAGCAGCTCATCAGTGGTTAGTTCTTCATTGTCCTCCTCCACCAACTCTTCCACATCCTCCCCACTAACCCCAACCCCCAAGGACTTTCCCAATCCCACAATGGATTCCTCAACTGGCAAAAAGGATTCTCAGGGTTAGCCTCAAAAACCCTTCAAAATCCCTTTTGTCTACACATTCTGGCAACAGTTTCTTCCAAGCAAAGTTCAAGGTCCTCTTAGTCACTTCCTCCCAAGCCTTACCTATAAGGTTTACACAATTGAGGATATTAAAGTGATCTCTCCAAAACTCTCTTAGAGTCAGTTGAGTTTCTGAGGTCACTACAAAGCACCTTTCAAACAGAGATTTTGTGTACAGTTTCTTGAAGTTGGAGATAACCTGCTGGTCCATGGGCTGCAGGAGAGGAGTGGTATTAGGAGGCAAAAACTTCACCTTAATGAAGCTCATGTCCCCATAAAGTCGCTCTGCCACGTCTGTAGGATGACCAGGGGCATTGTCTTAACCCCCAGGAGGCACTTAAGTTCTAATTTCTTTTCAGTTAGGTAATTTTTCACATTGGGGGCAAATGCATGGTGTAACCAGTTATAGAAAAATTCCCTAGTGACCCATGCCTTACTGTTTTTCCCCCCCACAGCACACACAAATTATCCTTGAGGGCATTCTTTTGCCTGAACGCTCTGGGAGTTTCAGAGTTTATAAAACTAATAAAGGCTTCACTTTGCAATCAACAGTAGCATTGGCACACATCAACAAAGTAAGCCTGTCCTTTCATAGGCTTATGTCCTGGAGTGCCTTTTCCTCCTGAGTAATGTAGGTCCGCTTGGCATTTTCTTCCAGAACAGGCCTGTTTTTATCACAATTAAACACTTGTTCAGGTTTCAGTCCTTCACTTTCTATGTACTCCTTGAATTCCTGCACATATTTTTCAGCCGCTTTGTGGTCCGAACTGGCAGCCTCACCAAAGCCTTATCACACTATGGATGCCACACGCTTCTTAAATCTCTCAAACCAACCTTTGCTGGCCTTAAATTCACTCACATCATCACTAGTTGCAGGCATTTTTTTAATTAAATCGTCATGCAACTTTCCTAGCCTTTTCACATATGATCGCTTTGAGAGACGCTATCTCCTGCTATCTGTTTTTCATTTTTCCACACCAATAAGAGTCTCTCAACATCTTCCATCAATTGCGATCTTTGTTTCGGGAAAAAACAGTTGAACCTTTGGCAAGAACAGCTTCCTTGATTGTCTTTCTGGTGCCCACAATATAGCGATGGTTGATTTGGGGGTTTTTTGTACAGCTTGACTAGGTCGGCTATACGCACTCCCCCTTTCATATATCAATTATCTCTTTCTTCATCTCTATAGTAAATTTTTACCCTTTGAGGTGTAGGGTTGGCACTAGAAGCTTTCTTGGGGCCCATGGTCACTTATTTTCCAGAAACAGCACCGAAAATACTGTAATAATACGAAATATTCCGAGTGTATGCTTGGTGTTACCGCGGAAAGGGTGGCTGGGTAAAAAAATGGACGGGGGGCGGCACATGTGAGGCTGGCTGAGGGCCCCATTGGACGCGTCTCGGACGAAAATCGGTATGCGGGTTTTTAATCGGTTTTGGGGCGGCAAAAAATTTTTCGATAAAAGTAATCGTTATGCGGAAAAATCGCTATGCGATCATCGTTATGCGGGGTCCAAATGTAAATATGTCTAATGTGACGTAAGGTAACTATAGTAAGGTAGATTTGAAAAAATGCAAGCGCATGGCCTCTTATACAAAGTGGTCAAAATTTGTGGAGTAAGGATCATGGGCTACTTGTCAAAAAACCTTCTTAAATCAATAAAAAATAAAAAAAATAATAATAATAGTAATGATAATAATAATGTTACCTTATTACTCTACTCTGACAGTGGTGACATTTGAAGGGTAAACGCTTTCTTTATTTGTTTTCCCCTTCTGTCTGTCTATTTTTCTAGCTCTGTCTTTTCTATTGCCTGATGTCTCTTTCTGTTGCTTTCTCCGTCACAGAGATTGCTCATGAACAAGTTTGTATTACCACACGATCACTATCGGATTTTTTTTTGGTTATCCTAGGTAATTTTTACACTATTATAATTGTATTTTATTATGTGTTCCGTGAGATAGAGAAGATACAGACAGACGGAGATAGATACAGACGACTGAGATAGAGACAGCAATCAAGCCAACCAGCTGCCGGCCATCCGTGGGCCAGCCAGCCCGCCAGCCGAACACATTACACATCCAGAATTGTTGTTTACTTAGTCATAGGTTTTAGGACATTCCGGCGGTGACCACAGGGTACCAAAATGTAAGGGTGTTCACATGGGTTATATCGAAGTTTTTTTTTTATTTCTGCGACCACTTGTGGCCACATCCCACCTCAAAGCCACAAAACTTGGTGTCAACATCACTTTCCTCGTAAAAGGGGAATGTTAATATGACATGACATCAGTGATCCTTGGGGATTTGTTGCGTTGTTTGCTCTAGCTGGCGCTCAAATTTAACTGGTGCTCCCACAAGGTTGTTAAGACCGATTGTTAAGACCCATTCTATGGTGACCAGGCATCTCAGGCCAATCATGCCAAATTTGGAGGCAGGAAAAAAACCAAATATGTTATTACTTTCTTGCTGTGAACAACGGTTAGGGCCGATGGAGGTAGCGAGGTAGCAATGATATGGCCGTGGAACTAGTTTGGCTTTAACCCTTTGACTGTCGCAACCCCCCAATCCTGAGGGTGTCTCTTGGTGTCGCAAAATTTTAAAAAAAAAAAAAAAAAATTTTCTTATGAAATGATAGAAAATCTTTTTCCAATTGTAATGACACCAAAAAAAAACGAAATTTGATGGAAAAAAATGACGGAATTATGCTCTCGTGAAGTTAGCGACCTCGGGGCTGTTTACAAATTTGGTGATTTCGCCCACTTTTTAGCCCTATTTTCGGCTAATTCCAATGTTCCAGTCGCCCAAACTCATAGCTATTTCTTTAGAACTCCAAATTTTTTTTATCGATTGAGTACAAGAAACTGCCCATTTACCGATTTCAACTACCTAATAAAAGTGGTCAGAAATTTGCAATTTGGCCAATTTCACCGAAAACTAAAAAATATGACGATTCAAAATAAGGTCCAGAATGAACAATGCAGACATTCCTGGCTCTAAAATAACATTTTCTTTGCTCATCAGTCATGTCTCCAGGCCCCTCTGATATTACTCTTGCTTTCTATTTTGAATTTTATTCAAACAAAAAATAGAAGACTTACTATTATGCAGACTACTGCAATACTGTAATAATTGTATAAATAACATCAATCCATTCATGACTGCATATTAGAATGGCTAGTTGGACATTTTGGACAATGGCATCATTTGTTTACTTTTGAACATTGGCAAAAATCAAACATTTCCCCTACTTTGAGCTCCATTTCCAGGTTCTTTTTATAGTAAAATCAAATCAAAATCACCTCTATTTCTATAATATGTTTTCCATTCTATCAAATGAACCACGAAAACGAGAAACAACCTAAATACTATACGAAAATAGACCACAAAGTTGGCATTTTAATTAAAAAAAATGGTCTGAGTTTTTTTTTTCTCATTATGCACTGTGTGCTCCAGGATTTTTTTTATATGGTGCACACTGACCACACAGACCCCATTCTCTCACATGTGGGCCTACCAGCTTTCTCCTGCTTGATTTGAAGCCGCTAGAATTTGAGTATATATACGTCAAACACGGTACCTCGTAAGAAATATATATACGGCCGTTATAGTCAAAGGGTTAATTGTAAAGGAGTGAGTACACAACGGGCAATGTGAGGGAATGACCAATAGTCAGGCATCTGTGAAGGGGAGCACTTGTGACTCTCAAGTCGGTGGGCCAGGAAGTGAGAACGAATGTGCCCAGCATCCCACTGACCTGAGTGAGCCTACAGATGGCAGCACTTAAATGGCGCAAAATATGAACTAAGCTGGCAGTAGGCTGTCTGTGCTGACAGTACAGGCTGTCTACATGCGCTCGGCCACCTACCTCGCGTCGTCCTGACGCAACAATACTGGTGGGCCCATAAGTGCAAAGAATGACTAACACTAGCTACCCCAGGGAGGGACTGGCTTTCGCTCACTTGTAAATAAAAAATGGACATAAAAAATAACAAAAAAAAGGCACAATACCGTGACTGGAACGATACACAAATAACCCGCACGTAAAAGAGAGAAGCTTACGACAACGTTTCGGTCCGACTTGGACCATTTACCAAGTCACACTAACCAGAAGTGGAGCAGGACGGCTATATATAGGCAGGAAGAGGTGGTGGTAGTAGTAATAGAGGTAGTGGTAGTAGTGGGGAATAAGGAGGAGGAGCCAGTCAAACACAAAGAAAGGGGAGCACTGCAAGGGAGCTAGGTGCCCACAGAGGGAGAGCAAGTGCACAGAGGTGGGTGAAAGGGGAAGTGGTGAAAAAATAAAGAAGGAACAGAAACATGAGACAGAAGGAAGAAAGACAACCCAGAGGAGAAAAAGGAAAGAGGAAAGGGGAAGAGGGAGAAGAAGAAAAAGAAAAAGAAAAAATGAGAAGTCAGGTTAAGTCACGGGTGTTCTGAAGTTTGGAGCATTTTACAATGTAGTGGGAGAGGAAGGCATCTACAGAGACGAAGCCAGGGCTAAGATTCATACAAGGAAAGTTGTGTATTAGAGAGGATTCAACTAGACTGTTCGAGTTGGAAGTAGGGAAGACAGTTTTAGCAGAAGACCAGTCAATAGGATGGCTATGATCTTTGACGTGACAGAAAAGAGCATTGTTAGTGTTGGCAAGCCTAACACTATTTTTGTGCTCCCTAAGTCTGTCAGAAAGAGATGGACCAGTTTCTCCGAAGTATTGAAGAGGACAGGAGGAGCTAGAAAGAGTAGACACCAGGAACATCTGTAGAGGGAGGAGAGGTATGAACGAGATTAGTGCGAAGAGTGTTAGTCTGGCGGAAGGTAAGCTTGATGTCTAAGGGACGGAGAGAATTGTTGAGATTAGGAAGACCGGAAATGTAGGGAAGGCAGAGGACAGAAGAGTTCCCAGGAGTAGAGAGTTTGGGAGAGAAGAAATTACGTTTAGCACGTGAAAGGGCAGAGTCTATGAAATGGGAAGGGTAGCCAAGACGGGAAAACAAATTATGAAGAGTGGAAATTTCTGCTGGAAGGAACTGAGGATCACAGATGCAGAGGGCATGGAGAAAGAGGGAGATAAGAACACTTTTCTTGTCAGGGGAAGCATGATAGGAAAAGTAGTGAATGTACATGCCACTGTGCATAGGTTTTTCGGTAAACGGAAAAGGAAAAACCTGTATCTGAGCGGTGGACATGGACATCAAGGAAAGGAAGCAAGGAATTAGATTCCCATTCAGCTTTAAACTTAATGGAAGGGGCAAGATTATTAAGAGCTTCAAGAAAATGTTGGAAGAGACTGGAGTCATGAGGCCACAGAGCAAAGATGTCATCCACATAGCAGAGCCAGAGTGAAGGTTGCACATCGATGGTAGGAAGAAGAACAGTCTTGAAGTATTCCATGTAAAGATTAGCAAGGACAAGAGAGAGAGGAGAGCCCATAGCGACACAAAGGTTTGAGAATATTATTTCCCTTGGAAGGAAAAGGAATTAGTCCACACAGAGGCAGATAAGATCAAGAAAGACATCAGTAGGTATAGGGAGATGTAGAAACCCTTAATGGGCCTTCTCTCTAAGGAAATCAAGGACATCATCAAGAGGGACATTAGTGAAGAGGGACTCAACGTCAAGACTAAGCATCTTACAGGTTGGGAGAGAGCGAACCCGTTCAATGAAGTCTTGAGAGTGACAGAGGTGGGCAGGAGAAAAAGTACCAGGAAAGGGAGTGAGGGTTTTGGCCAACCAAGAAGCAAGAGAATAAGAGACAGAACCTCTAGAGGATATGATAGGACGAAGAGGAATATCGGGTTTGAGTTTTGGGAAGGCCATAGAAATAGGGAAGAGAGGGACAGATGACACGAAACCGTTGAACAAGGTCAAAGTCAGGAGGACAGAGGTCGGAGAGAGTCCTTAGTTTCTTGTAGAAAGTTCTCTTGATGCGATCAAGAGGGTTGGAAACGAGAGGAGTGTAAGTACGTGAGTCAGAGAGCAAGACATCAGCTATACGGAAGTAATCCTCGCGATCAAGGATAACTACCGAATTACCTTTGTCAGAAGATAGTATGACAATTTAAGAGAAGAAAGGGCAAGTTGGTAATGGTGCGGAAGGTGGTGATTCTTAGAAAACAGACTAACAAAAGCAGGAAGGAGAGTGCCACGAAAAGTGGACAAGTCAGGAAGATTACGGGAGCGAGATTGACGAAAGGAATCAAAAGAGCTAATCTCAACAATTCTCTCCATCCCTTAGACATCAAGCTTACCTTCCACCAGACTAACACTTCACACTAATCTCGTTCATACCTCTCCTCCCTCTACAGATGTTCTTGGTGTCTACTCTTTCTTGCTCCTCCTGTCCTCTTCAATACTTCGGAGAAACTGGTCGATCTCTTTCTGACAGACTTAGGGAGCACAAAAGTAGTGTTAGGCTTGCTAACACTAACAATGCTCTTTTCTGTCACATCAGAGATCATAGCCATCCTAATGACTGCTCTTCAGCTAAAACTGTCTTCCCTACTTCCAACTCGAACAGTCGCCATGTAGTTGAATCCTCTCTAATACACAACTTTCCTTGTATGAATCTTAGCCCTGGCTTCGTCTCTGTAGATGCCTTCCTCTCCCACTACATTGTAAAATGCTCCAAACTTCAGAACACCCATGACTTAACCTGAATCCTCATTTTTTCTTTTTCTTTTTCTTCTTCTCCCTCTTTCCCTTTCCTCTTTCCTTTTTCTCCTCTGGGTTGTCTTTCTTCCTTCTGTCTCGTGTTTCTGTTCCTTTATTTATTTCACCACTTCCCCTTTCACCCACGTCTGTGCACTTGCTCTCCCTCTGTGGGCACCTAGCTCCCTTGCAGTGCTCCCCTTTCTTTGGGTTTGACTGGCTCCTCCTCCTTATTCGCTGCTGCTGCTGCCGCTGCCGCTGCCGCCGCTGCTGCTGCTGCTGCTGCTGCCGCCGCTGCCGCCACCGCCACCACCACCTCTTCCTGCCTATATATAGCTGTCCTGCTCCACTTCTGGTTAGTGTGACTTTGTAAATGGTCCAAATCGGACCGAAACGTCGTCGTAAGCTTCTCTTATATGTGCGGGTTATTTGTGTGGACATAAAATGCAACAGGCAAAAAAAAACTCTCCCACCCTGGGGAAGAGAAAACAGGCTTGCCTGTGCTGCTTCATTGAGGAGAGAGTCCGGAGATGTCAGCACTGGAACTAAGGTCTTCTATATACAGGTTGTCCATAGGGCTGAACATCAGGCTTGACTACTCGACTACGAACGCTGTTGCACCCTCACATCTGCAAACAATGAGTGACAGTAGCATTTCCTAAAGTGTGACATATGGCTCGGAGGGCAGCACTGCCCTGACCGTAATACAGTCTTTCAAAGCGACACTGGGTGCACATACCTACAATAATACTATATCCATGGAATTCATTAGACTCTGGGTACCCTTCTAAAAGTATTTACATAATTACATGATGTTGTCCACCCTGACTCCATTATCGACTAGCTATACAATGTGTGTGCATTTATACCCATTTCTGCAAGCAACCAATTAGCATAACTAGCATAGGAGTCAGACAAGTCAGTAGGTACGTCAATGTCACAGAAGTGTACTGCTGTCCTAGATCGCAGGCCATAGGTATGGAGCCTTACTGGGCTATCATCAGTAACAGTAGTAGTGGGAGAAGTAGTAGACGGGTTGTCCCTAGCATTGGTCTGGTTGTAGCGTTGCAACACACGCGACTCCAACTCTGCTTCGGCCTGCACATGGTCCACATACTTCGTGATCAAGGTGGGCTTCTTTGATAGTTCCGGTAGCAATCTCCCTCGCCTCGAACTTATTGCCACGGAGCTGTTGGAGGACATGGTAAGGGCCCACGAATTTTGGGACAAGTTTGTGCATACCTGGGGTCTGCGTTGGGTTGAGCAACATAACTTTGCAACCTGGTTCCACTTTCCTTTCCTTGGCGAGGGCATTGCGCTCAGACGTGAACCTATCAGTAGCTTTCATAAGGTTCTCTCGTACCCGCTGGAAAACAAGTTGTGTTGTCCGCATCTTTACTACACTGGGGTTATCAGTGTCATAAGTAGGTCGAGGCGGAGGAAACAGAATTTTGTACGGTAAGCGCTTGTCATAGCCATACAAAGTGAAATGAGGTGTTTCACCGATCGAGCTGTTGAGGGAGGAGTTTAATGTACATTGAACATCTGGGATAGCCTCATCCCATGTAGTACAACTTGGGTTAACGGTTACCCTGAGCACCTCCAGGACTTTGCGATTTGTACGTTCAGCAAGACCATTACTCGCAGGGTGGCGTGGAGCTACTGGTGCTTGGCGAATGTTAAATCTGAGGCAAAGATCCTGCATTATGGCGTTTATGAACTCAGACCCATTGTGTGACAGAAGGACACGTGGGCAGGCATGACGGAGAACCACATGCTCACGGAAATCATTAGCAACAGTCTCGGCAGTTTTATCAGGAATAGGTACTAATTCACTGTACCGCGTCAAGTTATCTACCATTACAAGCAGGTGTTTATTTCCCTTCTCCGAGGTTGAGAAGTTCGTCAACAGGTCGACAGAAGTTCTCTCCCAGGGCTCCTTTGTAATGGGATACTTTAGAATGGGGTTAGGACCTGTAACGGTACCCTTGTGCTGTAAGCAAACAACACACTGGTGTACATGTTTGGCAATGTCCGCTGCCATCTTAGGCCAGAAATATTTCATTCGTGCCTGTTTGATACTGCGGTCCTTCCCGGGGTGCGATACGCCTGGGACATCGTGGATCAACCTAAGAGTAGCTGGTATCATGGACTCTGGTATCACCAGTTGGTATACGGTTCTGCCGGGGTCCACCAGCTGTGCAACATGGCACAGTACTCCCTGGTTGACCACCAAATCCTTCAGTGGAACGGGAGACTTGACCTGTAAGTCAACATCCTCCTTGGTCAGGAAACGAAGGACTGGAGACCACTCAGGGCCCTGCCATTGGGCTCTCTCAATATCCTCGACAGAGAACGAGTTGTCGACACTCACGAATGCTATATGCCTTGACAGGGCATCAGCTACAACATTTTGCTTACCTGGGACATAGCAAATTTCAGGGTTGTAGTCGTTGAACGTGAGCGACCACCGAGCATGCTTTCCCGAGAGGTTCTTATTAGCAAAAAGGGCCAATAAAGGTAGATGATCTGTGTAAATCTTGATAGGATAATGATAGATGATATCCCGAAAATGACTCAGGGCCCATACAATGGCTAAAGCTTCTAGCTCTGTCACTGAATAATTGACTTCCGCTTTAGTAAGGACACGGCTAGCATAGGCAATAGGCTGTTGCTTACCATTAGATTCCTGTGACAAGACTGCACCGATGCCAACTTTGCTGGCATCAGTCATCAAGGTAAATGCCTTGGTGAAATCAGGGAATCTAAGGACTGGGGCTGATGTTAACTTGTTCTTGAGAGTGACAAAAGCTCTTCTTGATCACAAGTCCACTCAAAAGGGGCATCCTTCTTGAGTAAACGTGTCAGGGGTGCAGCAGTGGTGGAGAACCCTGCGATAAAGGTGCGGTAGAAACCCGCCAGGCCTATGAAGGACCAGACTGCATCCCCCGTTATGGGTCTGGGGAATTTCTGCACGGCTGAGATTTTAGACCTGTCCGTCTTTATGCCATTCTGAGTCACTACGTGACCCAGAAATTTTATTTCCTTCCGGAGGAAATGACATTTGGCGAGCTTTACCTTAAGGTTTGCCTGAGCTAGCTTGTCCAGTACCCTGTCAAGTTTCTCGAGATGTGTTGGGACATCTTGCGACATAACTATGAGATCATCTAGGTAGACCATGAGCGTGCCACCTAGAAGGGTACGGAAAATTGTCGTCATCAAACGACTAAATGTGATTGGGCTTCTGCGCAAGCCAAAGGGCATCCTCCTGGACTGGTAATGACCGGTTGGCGTAGAGAAAGCTGTCGACTCTATGCTCTCATCATCGAGGGGGATCTGCCAGAACCCTTGAAGAAGATCAAGAGTTGAAAAGACCTTATTATCACCGATGTTCTGCAACAGGTCATTCAGAACTGGCAACGGAAAGCGGTCTGGGATTGTACATGCATTCAGTTTCCTGTAATCGATAACAGGGCACCAGGTTCCATCTTTCTTGGGGACCAGAATGAGAGGAGCATTCCACGGGGAAGTGGACTCCTCACGGAGCATCCGTGTAATGAGTTCTTCAGCGAAGACTCTTTGTGTGTGTGGCAGGTGATACGCAGGTACATAAGTAGGTTTAGTACATTTGTCAAGTGGAATATGGTGGGAGATCAGTGGGGTCAATCCCACCACTGTTATTACTGTTCTTGCTGTTGAACAACGGTTTAGTGCAATGGAGGTAGCGTAGGTAGCAATGATACGGCCATGGACTAGTTTGGCTTTAATTGTAGAGGAGTGAGTACATAACGGGCAATGTGAGGGAATGACCGATAGCCAGGCCTCCATGAAGGGGGAGCACTTGTGCCTCTCAAGTCGGTGGGCCAGGAAGCGAGAACGAATGGGCCCAGCATCCCACTGACCTGAGCGAGCCTACAGATGGCAGCACTTAAATGCCGTGAAATATGAACTAAGCTTGCAGTAGGCTGTCTGTGTTGACAGTACAGGCTGTCTACATACATACGTTTAGGGCACTAGCGGTAAGAATTGTGTGTGTGTGTGTGTTTTGTGTGGTGTGTATATATATATATATATATATATAAAATTTTATAATATAATATTATATATATATATAATATATATATAATATATATATATATTTTTTTTTTATCATCACACCGGCCGTTTCCCACCAAGGCAGGGTGGCCCGAAAAAAAAAAAACTTTCCCACCATCATTCACTCCATCACTGTCTTGCCAGAAGGGTTTCTTTACACTACAGTTTTTAAACTGCAACATTAACCACCCCCCCTTCAGAGTGCAGGCACTGTACTTCCCATCTCCAGGGCTCAAGTCCGGCCTGCCGGTTTCCCTGAATCCCTTCATAAATGTTACTTTGCTCACACTCCAACAGCACGTCAAGTATAAAAACCATTTGTCTCCATTCACTCCTATCAAACACGCTCACGCATGCCTGCTGGAAGTCCAAGCCCCTCCCCACACAAAACCTCCTTTACCCCCTCCCTCCAACCCTTCCTAGGCCGACCCCTACCCCGCCTTCCTCCACTACAGACTGTTTACACTCTTGAAGTCATTCTGTTTCGCTCCATTCTCTCTACATGTCCGAACCACCTCAACAACCCTTCCTCGGGCCCTCGGACAACAGTTTTGGTAATCCCGACCTCCTCCTAACTTCCAAACTACGAATTCTCTGCATTATATTCACACCACACATTGCCCTCAGACATGACACTCCACTGGCCTCCAGCCTTCTCCTCGCTGCAACATCATCACCCACGCTTCACACCTATATAAGAGCGTTGGTAAACTATACTCTCATACATTCCCCTCTTTCCCTCCAAGGGACAAAGTTCTTTGTCTCCACAGACTCCTAAGTGCACCACTCACTCTTTTTCCCTCATCAATTCTATAAATTCACCCATCTTTCATAGCCCCAAACCGCTGACACGTCCACTCCCAAATATCTGAATACGTTCACCTCCTCCATACTCTCTCCCTCCAATCTGATATTCAATCTTTCATCACCTAATCTTTTTGTTATCCTCATAACCTTACTCTTTCCTGTATTCCCCTTTTAAATTTTTTCTTCTTTTGCACACCCTACCAAATTCATCCACCAATCTCTGCAACTTCTCTTCAGAATCTCCCAAGAGCAAGTGTCATCACCCAAAGAGCAGCTGTGACAACTCCCACTTTGTGTGTGATTCTTTATCTTTTAACTCCACGCCTCTTGCCAAGCCCCTCGCATTTACTTCTCTTACAACCCCATCTATAAATATATTAAACAAACCACGGTGACATCACACATCCTTGTCTAAGGCCTACTTTTTCTGGGAAAAAATTTCCTCTTTTCCCACATACCTAACTTGAGCCTCACTTTTCCTCGTAAAGACTCTTCACTGCTTTCAGTAACCTACCTCCTACACCATACACTTGCAACATCTGCCACATTGCCCCCCTAATCCACCCTGTCATACGCCTTTTCCAAATCCATAAATGCCACAAAGACCTCTTTTGCCTTATCTAATACTGTTCATTTTATGTTTCACTGTAAAACCTGGTCCACACACCCCCCCTACCTTTCCAAAGCCTCCTGTTATCTGCTATCCTATTCTCCGTCTTACTCTTAATTCTTTCAATTATAACTCTACCATACACTTTACCAGGTACACTCAACAGACTTATCCCCCTATAATTTTTGCACTCTCTTTTATCCCCTTTGCCTTTATACAAAGGAACTATGGGATGCTCTCTGCCAATCCCTAGGTACCTTACCTCTTCCATACATTTATTAAAATAAATTTCACCAACCACTCCAAAACTATATCCCCACCTGCTTTTAACATTTCCTATATATATATATATATATATATATAATATATATATATATATATATATATATATATTTATATAACATATATATACATATAAACACACATATATACCCACCTACCATCCGACTTACGACTGAGTTTCGGTTCCGAGAACCGGTCGTAAGTTTAAAATGGTCGTAAGGGCGAACTTTACTACTGAATATCAACAAAAAAATTATTGTAATGACTTTATTTTAATTGTTTTATTTTGGTATTTCATGTTTTACTTTACTTTTTATGTTGTTAGTACTGTATTTTATACTGTAAGGTTTAGGATAAAACACTGTGTACAACACAAATACATGTTTGTTGTTTATTTCCCAGAAATTTGGCATAAAAAATGTGGTCGTAAGTCGAGCAGGTCGTCTCGAGCAGGTGTAAA
>NC_069432.1:4753428-4771943 GCF_026875155.1 Cherax quadricarinatus
GTCCTCAGTCAGGAATTTTTAGCCATTGCAGGGGAATTTTTTCGACCCCCCAGAGAATAACCATTCGCTAGAAAACCTTCCCCTCGCAGAATTGGGTTAAGTGTAAACGCCTGTATAATTAATGTCTGAGATGAATAAAATTAAACTTGTGTTTTGTCATAGCTGATTATTGTCAAAAATTTTCGTGTTACTTTCCCCCTCCGTTTCGGAAAATTTGACAGAATAGTCTGGTGCGCACCAGACCTTTGCTTTTAAAAATTTCCCCCTTGTATATTATTATTTATTCTTCCTCAGAACCCTAGAGTGCATGAATACAGATCGTCGATCAATTCCACCCATTTGTATAATGACTTGTTCTTATATTTTGTAATGCTTACTTAAAAATCATTTTTTAAACGCCATTACGAAAACTCATTTGTAACATCCTTTTTAAAAACCACCATTAGTTCTAAGTTAATATGAATTTGTTATTGTAAGAATCAGCCAAGAACCGCCTGCCTGTTCAGCCTATAGATGTAGGTATGTCGAAGACATACGAAATGACCGAGCTGTCAGCATATTTTCTGTCCCTGTGTTATATAGCTAGCATTTTAGTTAAACCATGTGTTTTAGAAGGAGACCCCCTTGTAGGCCTTTGACTTTTGTACCACGGGATCTCTGTGTAGGCTCGTCCTCCCCCCCTCACCGGGGGCAGACCACCCAAACAAGAACACGGCAAGGCTGGGCTCCTTCCCCATCTCAGTCTGACAATTATGTTACCATCCAACAAGTGGTCTCCCTTCAACCCTCGTATCCCCATTTAAGAACCCCAGATATAGACAGTAAAGGGCTGAAACCTGAACAAGTGTTTAATTGGACGAAACACCGTTTTGAAGAAAATGCCAACAGGACCTACTTACTCGGAGAAAAGGGCACTCCTGGGGACAAAGCCAATGAAAGACGGTTACTCCTTGATGTGTGCTAATGCTAGTGTGATTGCAAAGTGAAGCCTTTTTTTGGTGTATCATCTGAAACTCCCAACTTTCAGCAAAAACAATGCCCCAAAGGCTAATTTGTGTGTGCTGTGGGGGGCAAACCAGTAAGGCAGGGGTCCACTAGGATTTTTTCATGTTGGTTACCCCATCTTTTTGCCCCCCGTAAAAAATTACTCCTGGAAAAAAAATTGGACCTTAAGTTTTCTCCTGGTATTAGACAATGCCCTGGTCATCCTTCAGATTTGGGGCAGAGGGTTTTATGGGACATGAGCTTCATTAAGGTCAAGTTTTTGCCTCCTAAACCACTCCTCTCCTGCAGCCCGGGCCCCAGCAGGTCATTTCAAATTTCAAAAAACTCTACCCCTAAGCTAGTTTCCAAAGTGCTTTGAAGTGACCTCAGCACTTGATTACTCTGGAGTTTTGGAAAGATCATTTTTAGATCCTCAGTTGTACAGACACGGGTAGACAAAAAGACAGCAAAAGGGTAACAAAGACAGACACACAGGTAACAGAAAGACAACACAGGTGAAGAAAGACGACACACAGTAACAGAAAGACAGACAACAGGTAACAGAAAGACGACACAAGGTAACAAAAAAGACAGCCCACACAGTAGAAGAAAGCAGACACACAGGTAACAGAAAACAGGTCCCGACACACGGGAGACGACCACGGGAAAGCAACACACGGGTAGACAACACACAGGTAGACAAAAAGACACCAGGTAGACGAAAGACACAGAAAAGGGTAAGGACAGATACACACAGGAGACGGACAGAAAAACAGACAACGGGTAACTGACAGAAAAACGACCACAAGTAGATGGCAGATAAACAGACACACAAGTAGATGGACGAAAAAAAAACAGAATACAACAGAAAAAAGACACACAGAGATAGACAGAAAAACAGACACACGAGATACAGAAAATAAACAGACACAGAGATACAGCAATAGACACACAGAGATAGACAGATAAACAGAACACACAGAATACAGACAAACGACACCAGAATACAGACAGATAAACGACACACAGGATACAGACAGATATACAGGCAGAAGTACAGACGGTTTTTATTGCAACAGAAAAGAAATAGTACAAGGGGGAAGAGCCTTTTTTGCCACAATCTCCAGTGCAAGATTCAGACTTCATCTTAGGGCCACAGTGAAATTTACGTCCATTAGACATTTAAAACAGTACGAGCCTGATAGGACAGGGTTTACCAAAACTGATCTGCCTGCATGAAAAATTGCCCCCGCGAGTATTGTAAATTTTGGGCCAGGGGTGTGCATCACTGCCCAGCACCAGCTGCCGATGCACGGTCGTAAGTCGATGGACGAAGTCGAACAGGTCGTAAGTCGGGGGTAGGGTATTATTATATTATTATTATTATTTTTATTATTATTATTATTATTATTATTTTTTTAAAATTTAAAAGTAATTTGTAATTTTTATTCACACAAAAAAATAGAAGATTTACTGTTCTGCAGATATGCTTTTTTTTTAATTTTTCAGGGTTTGGGGCCGTACTGTACAGCTGCAGCCGGGGTTTTTTTTGACGTATAGACACCTAAATTTTCTGCCCCCTAAACGTGAAAGGGGTGGGCCTACAATGAAAAAATGGGCTTTGTGGTCAGGTGCGTGGTATAAAAAAACCCCTCAACCACAGTGCATAAGAGAAAAAAAACTTTGCCCGGGTTTTTTTTGATTTAAACAGCGACTTCGTACTGTATTTTCGCTTTGTTTTTATTGTTGTTTTCTAGTTTCCCGGGTCTCATTTCATGAATGGAAGGCATATTACAGAAATTGAGAGGGTTTTGACTGGTTTTAGAATTGAGCTAAAAATACAAAAAAGTTCGATTTTTACTCAAGTTCAAAAGTAAAAAAATCACTATGGCCAAATGCACGTCAACTGGGTGATCTGTTCTTTCACAATGTGCTGATAATTTTATACCATTTTTACCCAATCGTGTCTGCATAACAGTAAAACTTCTATTTTTTTTTTGTGAGAAAAAATTTAAAGTGGAAAGCAAAAGAATTAAGAGGGGCATGGGGACGTGACTAATGAACAGAGGAAAAGTTTTTTTAGTGCCCGGAAAGTCTTTCTTGTTTATTCTGGGTCCCATTCAAAATTGGGATCTTTTGAAATTTTTGTGAAATTGGGAAAATTTCTAATTTTGACCACTGTATTGGAAGTTAAATTGGTAAAAAGGTGGTTTCTTGTACTCATTTTGATAGAAAAAATGGATTTAGTGAAATAGTTTAATGATTTTTTTTTTGTCGACAAGTACACGGAAATGGGGAAAAAAGGGGTCAAAGTGGGCAAATCGCCGACGTAAAATCGTTGAGACCCCTAAATTTGGAGAGCATAATTTTGTAAGTTTTCCACCAAATTTCATATTTTGGTGTCTTATGATCGGGAAAAAGATTCTCTTTTTTTCATAAGAAAAAATTTTTTTTTTTTTTTCTTTTTTTTAAATTTGGCCGACCCCGAAACAAGTCTCGAGAGGGCCTTCCCCCCTGAAAGGGGTTTAAATTTTATAAATAATTTTAAAACCCCCTTTACGACTGCATATTTGGGAAAGGATAGGGGCGTCATTTGCAAAGAATCGAACAGTTCTGCTACTTTGAACCCCTTTTTATGGATTTTTTGTTTTGAAAAAAAAAAAATCATATCTATTTCCAATATATCATCCATTCTATCAAAGAGACCAAAAAAAAAAAGAAGAATAAATCCATGAAAACCCAAAGAAAATCAGTGGGCCCCCCCCCAGTTTGAAATTTAAACCCTTCCAGAAGTCTCCGAATGGCAAACCATTTTTCCCCAAAGAAATAAGGAAATAAAAATTAAACTGTTCCAAAACCCAAAAAATTAATTTTTTTTTTTTTTTAAATTTTAAAGTTTACATACAGAAACATTGGGGAATCAAAACATACAAATAAAAAAAAACATTACAATTAACCTTTTCTGAGACTTCCCGGGTGGGTGGAAATGGGGGAAGGGATGGAGGAAGGCATACATATTTTTGGAAGGGGGGTCCCCCCTAAAAAAACTTTTAGGGCCAAGTTCATCGGGGTTACTTCCCTCTTTGGTTTTTTAAAGACATTGGGAACAATTGATCATTGGACCCCTGTTGCACAAAATACGTCCAAAACCTGTTTCTGGCTAATAAAATTTGTCTGCAGGGGACAAGCATTTCTTTTACATGTTGCCAACACGCCTGCAACAGCTTTTTAGGGGGGAATTTTTCCAAAATAATTGCACTTCACTCCACTTTCACGAATGTCCCTTATCTTTGAAGAAGGACCCTTTTCCTCTCCTTCCCCCTCCTCTGCACAATTTTTCCCGACTGTGGTCTCTTGCTGTTCAGAAAGCTCTTGCAGCTCTGCGGGTTAGCTCTTCATCTTGGCCCTCCACCAACTCTTCCACATCCCGAAACTTTAATCCAAACCCCCTGGAATTCCCCGGTGACACAATACTTTTTCCCCAACTGCATAGGGTCCTAGAGTCACCCCAACCCTTCAAAAATTTTGTTTTTACACATTGTGGGCCAATTTTCTCCCCGCAAATTAAAAGTTCTGCAAATCACTCCCTCCCAAATTTCCCCCATAAAGGTTAGCAATGAGGATTTGAATGATTTTTTCCCGAACTTTTCCCAGGGTCATTTTTGTGTCTGGGTCACTTCAAAGCACTTTCGAAATGCTCTTTGGGTGTACAGTTTTTTGAAATTTTTTAAAAAACCCCCTGGTCCATTGCTGAAGAGAATTGTATTTGGGGCAAAACTTCACTGTGATGAAACTAAATACTCCACCATTTTCTCTTCCAAAATCTAAAATGGAGGGGGCATTTCCATTCCAGGGGGCACTTGAAAATTTTTTTCCCGGAGGTATTTCTTTACACGGGGGGCCCAAAAAATTCATTAAACCATCAAGGAAAATTTTCCTTGTGACCCTGCTTTAATGTTTCCCCACATCACACCAAATTTCTCTGGCAAAACGTTTTTTCTTGAACGCTGGGATTTTCAGAGTGTACACCAGTAAAACTTTACTTTTGCAATCCCCACTAAAATTCTACAAAACATGAGATTAGCTTTTTTTTTCATAGGCTTGTGTCCTGGGAGTGCCATTTCCTCCCGCGGATGTAGGCCCCTTTGGGGATTTTTCTTCCAAAAGAGGCCCGTTTTATCACAGAAAAAACACAGTTTGGGTTTAAATTCTTCAGTGCTACGTGCTCCTTAAGGTTTTGGGGGTAAAAATTTTGACCACTTTTTTTTTTAACCCCTTTCAGGGGCCAAGGGCCCAATCTGGATCACGCACCAGTGTCCCAAAAATTTAAAAAAAAAAAAAATTTTTATTTTTTCTTTTGAAAACTAGAGAAACTTTGTGAAAAGGGAATAAAAAAAAAAGTACAAAATTTGGTGGAAAATTGACGAAATTATGCTCTCAACGAATTTTGATGTGTCAGCGATATTTACGAATCGGCGATTTTCCCGACTTTGTCTCCCATTTTAGGCCAATTACATTATTCCAATCAACCAAATTCTTAGCTATTTCACTAGTATTACTTCTATTCCTATCGATTGAGCACAAGAAATCGCTAAGTCAACTGTTTCAACTACAAAATAAAGTGATCGGAAATTGTTAATTTGGCCAATTTAACACAAAGTTCAAAATATTCCAATTTCAAAATAGGGTCCAGAATGAACAATGTAGGTATTCCTGGCACTAAACTAACATTTCCTCTGTTCATTATTATGTTTTGAGGCTTTACAAATAAATTCCATTTTGATTTTTTATTCACATAATGAATTTTTTATTCACACCAAAAAATAGAAGATTTACTGTTATGCAATACTGTAATAATTGTATAAATATCATCACCATATTTGTGAATGTATATTAGACCCACCAGCTGACGTGTATTAGACGTGTGAGGTCGTTTGTTTACTCTTGAATATCGGCAAAATTTAACATTTCCGCTACTTTGAGCTCAGTTTCAAGCCATTTCCAATGCTAAAACCAATCAAAATCATCTCTATTTCTGTATTTTGTCTTCCATTCTATCAAATGAGACCAAGAAATCACAATACAACTATAAAAAACATACGAAAAAACACTGCAAAGTTGCTGTTTTAATCGAAAAATCATGATTTCATTTTTTTTCTCATTATACACAGTGTGCTGCAGGATCTGTTTTATGTGGTGCACACATACCACATAGATGTATTCTCTCATATCTAGGCCCAAATGTACCACTCACAGTTTATCAGAGTGAGCCGAGCTCATGGCGTAGATCTACGGTTTGGACCCTGAACGTAAAGCCGTAGATCTACGGGACGGACCCTGAAAGGGTTAAACAAATTTTTTTTATTTTTGGTGTATGTTTAGAGGTTCATATGTAGAAGAATGTGACAGTTTCAGTATGATTGGCCAACAAACAACAGAGAAAAAAAATATTTAATGACTTTTCATATATGGCAGCAAGAATGACAAAATGGCACTACGAGTGGCACTTCCGACAATCCCAGCCGTTAGAATATGTCTGACACGAATTTTTGATGCACATGTTTCATCTAATATATCTTATTATCATGGAAACAAAAAATACATTTGATAGACATTTTGGCATTCACCAAAATATCTGCCTTTTACCTCCCACAAAATCAAAAATATTTGATATATTCCAAAAAAAGAAGCACCAAATAGTCAAACACTTTGTTTTATATTGTCTGTGAAAATCATTTCAATACAATCATTAATAATGGTGTAGGTCAGCGAAATAAGTGAAAAAGTTACTTCCGAGATATAGGCCTGGAACGCCGGCTGACCTGCAGTCTCAAATTTTTTTTTTTTTTCGTGAAAATTGCGTTTGTTTCGGTGGTTTTCTAAGTAAACTGATGTTCTAGTGCAGTTATCCTCTTCAAAATACCGTTTTCTATCACTCGCAGACCAAACAATACAACAAGGAGAGGAGGAGTAACTCATTTATATCGAAATATTGCTGGTGGACTCTCGCCATATTATGGCCTATTTTAATCAGTCTAGAGTATATAACATGTTTGTTTGTTATTTATAGTGTTTATTGTATCATATTAGATCAATTCTGATAGATAAATAAGCCGTATAGTTGATATAAGCTGATATAAGCGTAATAATGAAGTGATTTCGCCTGGCACCATCTGGAGGGGGGGGGGAGTACTGCCGAGTGCTCTCAGATGGCTCCCGATTGGCTGGCACTCTACTGATAAGCTCCACCTACTCTTATATGATGCCAAATAATCAATTATTACAGTGGACCCCCGCATACTGTACGCATCGCATACCGTACAATCCGCATACCGGACGCTTTGATCGCAAAAATTTGGCCTCGCATACCGCCCTAAAACCCGCTCACCGTCCTTCGTCCGAGACGCGTCCAATGTGCGGCCTGAGCCAGCCTCATATGTTCCGCCGGTGGCATTGTTTACCAGCCAGCCTCCGCGGTAACATCCAAGCATACAATCGGAATATTTCGTATTATTACAGTGTTTTCGGTGCTTTATCTGGAAAATAAGTGACCTGGACCCCAAGAAAGCTTCTAGTGCCAACCCTACAGCAATAAGGGTGAGAATTTCCCAAATAAAAATAAAGAAAAAAGATCATTGATAAGAAAGAAAGTGGAGTGCGTGCCCTCTGACTGGCAGGTTGTACAAGAAACCCAAATCAACCATCTCTACTATTATGGGCAACAGAAAGGCAATCAAGGAAGCTGTTCTTGCCAAAGGTTCAACTGTATTTCGAAACAGAGATCGCAAGTGATGGAAGATGTTGAAGACTTATTGGTGTGGATAAATGAAAAACAGATAGCAGGAGATAGCATCTCTCAAGCATCATAAGCGAAAAGGCTAGGAGTTGCATGAGGATTTAAAATTAAAAAAAATGCCTGCAACTAGTGATGATGTGAGTAAAATTAAGGCCAGCAAAGGTTGGTTTGAGAGATTTAAGAAGCGTAATGGCATACATAGTGTGAAAAAGGCGTGGTGGGGCTGCCATTTCGGACCACAAAGCAGCTGAAAAATATGTGCAGGAATTCAAGGAGTACATAGAAAGTGAAGGACTAAAAACCTGAACAAGTGTTTAATTGTGATGAAACGGGCCTGTTTTGGAAGAAAATCCCAACCAGGACCTACATTACTCAGGAGGAAAAGGCACTCCCAGGACATAAGCCTATGAAAACAGGCTTACTTTGTTAATGTGTTCCAATGCTACGGTGATTGCAAAGTGAAGCCTTTATTTATGTATCACTCTGAAACTCCCAGACCGTTCAGGCAAAAGAATGTCCTCAAGGAGAATTTGTGTGTGCTGTGGAGGGCAAACAGTAAGGCATGGGTCACTAGGGACTTTTTCTATGACGGGTTTTACACCATGCATTTGCCCCCAATGTGAAAGATTACCTAACTGAAAAGAAATTAGAACTTAAGTGCCTCCTGGTGTTAGACAATGCCCCTGGTCATCCTACAGACGTGGCAGAGCGACTTTTGGGACATGAAATTCATTAAGGTGAAGTTTTTGCCTCCTAATACCACTCCTCTCCTGCAGCCCATGGACCAGCAGGTTATTGCAAACCTTCAAAAAACTGAAACACGAAAGCT
The DNA here is from genome assembly GCF_026875155.1 of Cherax quadricarinatus. Classification (NCBI taxonomy): domain Eukaryota; kingdom Metazoa; phylum Arthropoda; class Malacostraca; order Decapoda; family Parastacidae; genus Cherax; species Cherax quadricarinatus. The sequence goes on from NC_069432.1 coordinate 4,762,038, forward strand.
CTTTTTGAAAGGTGCTTTGTAGTGACCTCAGAAACTCAACTGACTCTAAGAGATTTTTGGAGAGATCACTTTAATATCCTCAATTGTGTAAACCTTATAGGTAAGGCTTGGGAGGGAGTGACTAAGAAGACCTTGAACTCTGCTTGGAAGAAACTGTGGCCAGAATGTGTAGACAAAAGGGATTTTGAAGGGTTTTTAGGGTAACCCCGAGAGGGTTATGCCAGTTGAGGAATCCATTGTGGCATTGGGAAAGTCCTTAGGGTTGGAGGTTAGTGGGGATGATGTGGAAGAGTTGGTGATAAGATAAGATAAGATTTCGTTCGGATTTTTAACCCCGGAGGGTTAGCCACCCAGGATAACCCAAGAAAGTCAGTGCGTCATCGAGGACTGTCTAACTTATTCCATTGGGTCCTTAATCTTGTCCCCCAGGATGCGACCCACACCAGTCGACTAACACCCAGGTACCTATTTGCTGCTAGGTGAACAGGACAACAGGTGTAAGGAAACGTGTTTGAAATGTTTCCACACCCGCCGGGGAAACGAACCCAGGCCCCCCGTGTGTGAAGCGGGAGCTTAGCCACCAGGCCAACCGGGCCACCGTTGGGGGGAGGAGGACAAAAGAAAAACTAACCACTGAGAGCTGATAGATCAACTTCAAAAAAGCAAGAGGCCCCGACCTGAGGAAACTGGTTCAGAGGAGGGAGGGGGAAATTGAAGAAGTTGCCTACTACAAAGATTAAGGAAATCTGTGCAAAGTGGCTTGAAGTGCAACCTTCATGGATGAAAATCCCCCCTCGCACAGCTACTGCAAGCCGTGTTGGCAACCTGTACACTGACAATGTTTTGAAAACTTTAGGGAAGTCATAAAGGAACGAGAGGTACAGGCCACTATGGACAGATATGTTTGTCGAAAGAAGTCCAGTGACTCTGAAGCTGGTCCTATGGCTTAAAAGAAGAAGGGAAGTAACCCCCGAAAAGGACTCGACACCTCAAGTCTTAATGGAAGGGGGATTCCCCTTCTAAACACTAACACACTCTCTCCCCCTCCTCCCATCCCATCAAATCATCACCAATCTTTAATAAAAGTAAGTGTCATGTAATTGTGCATGCCTTTTTCAGTTTGTGTGTATTAAAATTAACATTTCATGTGGTAAAAATTTTTTTTTTTCAGACTTTGGGTGTCTTGCACGGATTAATTTGATTTCCATTATTTCTTATGGGGAAAATTCATTCGCATACCGAACATTTCGCATAACAACCAGCCCTCTTGCACGGATTAAGGTCGCTATGCGGGGGTCCACTGTATATTAGAAAGAATAATGCAAAGAAAAAGCGATAAAAAAAAGGAAAAAATTCCAAAAAATACATGGGTTGAGAACAGATGCGCTACCTACATCGCCATTACCATACCTGATATAAATGACTATAATTTCTTGTAGAAACGTCTTAGAACATTGATTCTTGTACCATTGTGTTGCCAAAGAGTTAAGCTATTTTTCTATATGAATAACTCGATTTCCAAAATTTTTCCCAATTTTTTTCTTGGAGTGCGCTGAAAATTTCCCCACCCGTTCCTTAAACTCCTGTACAAACTTCTTGGCTGCTATTTTGTCAGAACTGGCAGCCTCTCTATGCCTTACCACATTGTATATGCCACTACGCTTCTTAAATCTCTCAAACCAACCTTTGATGGCCTTAAAATCACAAGCATCACCACTTGTTGCAGGCATTTTTTTTACATTTTCTTTACATATACACCTACCATCCAATTATGACCAAGCTTGGTTCCGCCCAACTGGGTCGAAAGTCAAAATTGGATGTAAGTCGAACCTTTGAAAATTGCAGACATACTGGGTAGGGCATAATGTCAAAACTTTCCTAGTAAACTACCTACATAATACTGAAATGTAATGTGCAATCATTATTTCATTCTTTTTACCATAATTACTTCTATTGTTATATTTTTAATTATTTATGTACTGTATATAATGTATACATGGTAGTGAACTGTATTGTAAATTTTACATCGCATACAGTATCATATGTTACTGTTACTTTTTATGTATTGTCGACACAGTGAATGGGAGATACCTGGTGTGTATTGAGTCAGTAAAATTATTTCCATAAGTAAAGAGAAACGACTCTGGAACATGTGTAATACGTATCCGGCCGGGGGTTGGCTGACTGAATGTGGCTCCTCTCTCCTGTATCCTCTGTACTCTCCTCTGTATCTCTCTCTCTGTATCTCTCTCTCTCCTGTAACCCTTTTCTCACTGTATTCTCATCTCCTCTGAATCTCTCTCTCTCGTATCTCTCTCTCTCTGTATCACTTCTCTCCCCTGATCTATCTCCTCTCTGTATCTATCTCCTCTTGTATCTAATCTCTTCTCTGTATCCTCTCCTCTGTATCTCTCTCTCTCTGTAAATCTCTCTCTCTTATCTCCTCTCTCTGTATCCCTCCTCTGTATCTCTCTCTCTCTGTATCTCCACTGTATCTCTCTCTCTGATCTCTCTCTCTCTCTGTAAACTCTCTCTCTCTCTGTATCTCTCTCTCTCTCTGTATCTCTCTCTCTCTCTCTGTAATCTCCTCTCTCTCTCTGTATCTCTCTTCCTGTATCTCCTCTCTCCTCCTCTCTGTATCTCTCTCTCTCTCTCTCTCTCTCTGTATCTCTCCTCTCTCTCTGTATCTCTCTCTGTATCTCTCTCTCTCTCTCTGTATATATATCTCTCTCTCTGTATATATATCTCTCTCTCTGTCTCTCTCTCTCTCTCTCTCTCACAGGTACACGTAAGTAATCACACATAGTATAAATTACCTAGGATAACTCACAAAATCCAGACCAAGTGCTATACAGTGGCTCTGTGCTCCAGTGCCCTAAATTAATAATAATACAGTGGACCCCCGCCTAACGATCAGCTCCAAACTCGACCAATTATGTAAGTGTATTTTTGTAAGTGCTTTTGTAGGTGTAGTTTTGGGGGTCTGAAACGGACTAATCTAGTTCACAATATATTCCTTACAGGAACAAATTCGGTCTATAACGGAACCCAAACAGACTTCTGGATTGAAATAATATCGTTAGGCGGGGGTCCACTGTATTAATAATTATTATTATTATTATTACAATAATACATATGTACTAATATAATAATACTATTATTGTACAAGAATGGTATACAATACCTACAAGATGAAATTGAGACACATGTGCAACATCTGGGTATCTTTATTGTAGGCTTTTTGCCATCCAGTGGCTTTATCAATACAATTCCCAGGACATAACTTGAAGACAGGAGAACTATGTACAGAAGATGAGGTAATCAGTCCCTCAACCTAGGAGTAGGTGCGAAGAGCACCGTAGTCGTGGAGATTCTGAAGCAGAAGCAAGGTGCCTGATGCTTATATTCTAACGTCAGGTGGAAATGGGACGGGTAGCAGACGAGGGCATAGTCACTGGTAGGCAGGATTCCCCAGTGGAAGTAGGTCCTACCCAAAGAGATGTGTTAGTTGTAGTTGTCGTAGTCGTGAAGGTTTAATTATTGTAAGATTAAGGTCTGTATTTCTGTTTTTATAATCAAATAGGTGAGTGAGTGTAAGTGTGAACCACCAGGTGGTTTTCATGTAGTTAGTTGACAGGGTGTATCAGGGAGATAAGATGTTTTCTAATGGTAGTTTTGAAGGTGGTGAATGTGTCTGCAGTTCTAGAGTTCTCAGGTAGGGTGTTCCAGATTTTAGGGCCTTTGACATACATTGAATTTTTGTAAAGGTTTAGTCGGACACGGGGAATGTTATAGAGATGTTTGTGTCTGGTATTATGCCTGTGGGTCCTGTCACAACTATCAAGAAAGCATTTTAGGTCAAGGTTAATATTGGAATTTAAGGTCCTGTAGATGTAGATTGCACAGTAGTAAGTGTAGATGTTCAGAACAGGGAGTAAGTTTAGATCTATGAAGAGTGGGGGGTGTGTTGCCAGGGATGGGATTTAGTGATTATTCTTACTGCGGCTTTTTGTTGGGTTATTATTGGCTTTAGGTGTGTTGCTGCAGTTGATCCCCAAGCACAGATAGCATAGGTGAGGTATGGATAAATGAGTGAATGGTATAGTGTGAGAAGGGCATTTTGCGGCACGTAGTATCGTATCTTGGAGAGGATCCCAACCGTTTTGGATACTTTTTTTTGTTGTGTGTTGGATATGGGTGCTGAAATTCAGGTTGTTGTCATGGTATAGGCCTAGGAATTTGCCCTCATTATGTCTGGCAATTAGTGTCGTCAATCTTAATGTTAAGTTGTGCAACACCTGCTCTGCTACCAAACATAATATAGTAGGTTTTGTCAGTGTTAAGTGTAAGTTCATTGGCTGTCATCCTAGTCGATATTTTGAGCAGCTCCTCGTTAACAATGGTGTCGAGTCGTGTCGTCAGCAAAGAGAATGGGTTTCAGGTGTTGGGATATGTTTGGAAGATCATTGAAGTAATTGAGGAAGAGCAGGGGTCCAAGGACACTTCCCTGCGGAACTCCAGTATCAAGTGGCCGTGTTGATTATACAGTGGACCCCCGGTTAACGATTTTAATCCGTGCAAGAGGGCTCATCGTTATGCGAAATAATCGTTATGCGAATGAATTTTCCCCATAAGAAATAATGGAAATAAAATTAATCCGTGCAAGACGCCCAAAAGTATGAAAAAAAATTTTTTTTACCACATGAAATGTTAATTTTAATACACACAAACTGAAAAAGGCATGCACAATTAAATGACACTTACTTTTATTGAAGATCTGGTGATGATTGATGGGATGGGAGGGGGAGAGAGTGTGTTAGTGTTTAGAAGGGGAATCCCTTCCATTAGGACTTGAGGTAGTAAGTCCTTTTCTGGGGTTACTTCCCTTCTTCTTTTATGCCACTAGGGCCAGCTTCAGAGTCACTGGACTTCTTTCGCACAAGATATCTGTCCATAGTGGCCCCGTACCTCTCGTTCCTTTATGACTTGCCTAAAGTGTTTCACAACATTGTCAGTGTAATAATCACCCAGCACGGCTTGCAATAGCTGTGTGAGGGTGATTTTTTATCCATGAAGGTTTGCACTTCAAGCCACTTTGCACAGATTTCCTTAATCTTTGAAGTAGGCAACTTCTTCAATTTCTCTCTCCCCTCCTCCGAACAATTTCCTCAGGTGTGGCCCTTTTGCGTTGAAGTTGATCTAGCAGCATCAGGGGTTTAGTTCTTCATTGTCCTCCTCCCCCAACTCTTCCACATCCTCCCCACTAACCCCCAAACCCCCCAAGGATTTTCCCCAAATGCCACAATGGATTCCTCAACTGGCACAGGATTCCAGGTTAGCCTCAACCCTTAAAAACCCCTTTTGCCCCTACACATTCTGGCCAAGTTTTTTTCCAAGCAAGTTCAAGGTCCCTTTGTCATTTCCCCTCCCAAGCCTTACCTATAAGGTTTACACAATTGGGAATTAAAGTGATCTCCCCAAAAATCTCTTAGGTCATTTGGTTTTCTGGGGTCATTACAAACCCCTTTCAAACAGAGATTTGTGTACAGTTTCTTGAAGTTGGAAAAACCTGCGGGTCCAGGGGCTGCAGAAGGATGTATTAGGAGGCAAAAACTTCACCTTAAGAAGCCATTCCCCATAAAGTCCTCTGCCACTCTGTGGGAGACCGGGGGGCATTGTCTAACACCGAGGCACTTAAGTTCTAATTTTTTTTTTCAGTTAGAAATTTTTCACATTGGGGGCAAATGCTGGTGAACCATTATAGAAAAATTCCCCCAGTGACCCATGCCTTACGTTTTTTCCCCCACAGCAACACAAAAAAATCCTTTAGGGCTTCTTTTGCCTAACCTCGGGAGTTTTTAGGGGATACACTAAAAAAGGCCTCCTTTGCAATCACCATAGCATTGGCACAAAACAACAAAGTAAGCCTTCTTTCATAGGGTTTATGTCCTGGGAGTGCCTTTTCCTCCTAGTAATGTAGGGCCTGCTTGGGATTTTCCTTCCAAACAGGCCTGTTTCATCACAATTAAACACTTGTTCAGGTTTTTAGTCCTTTACTTTTTATTAAACCCCTTAATCCCCGCACATATTTTTAGCCGCTTTGGGGTCCGAACTGGCAGCCCAAACCCTCCTTACACCTATGGATGCCACTACGCCTAAATCCTCAAACCAACCTTTGCTGGCCTTAAATTCACTCACTCATCATTTTTGCAGGGATTTTTTTAATTAAAAACGTCATCAAAATCCTACCTTTTCACATATTATCCTTGAGAGCCTATCTCCGCATCTGTTTTTCATTTATCCACACCAAAAAAGTCCTCAACATCTTCCCTCAATTGCGACTTTTTTTCGAAAAAACAGTTTAAAACCTTTGGGAAAACACTTCCTTGATTGTCTTTCTGGTGCCCACTAGTACGATGGTTATTGGGGTTTTTTTGAAAAGCTTGACTAGGTCGGGTAAACCCTCCACTTTCAACTTAACAATTATCTCTTTCTTCATCTCTATAGTAATTCTTACCCTTTGAGGTGTGGGGGTTGGCACTAGAAGCTTTCTTGGGGCCCATGGTCACTATTTCTCAGAAACAGCACCGAAAATACTGTAATAATACGAAATATTCCGAGTGTATGCTTGGATGTTACCGCGGAGGCTGGCTGGTAAACAATGGGACGGAGCGGCACATGTGAGGCTGGCTGAGGGCACATTGGACGCGTCTCGGACGAAAATCGGTATGCGGGTTTTTAATCGGTATGCGCGGCAAAAATTTTGCGATAAAAGTAATCGTTATGCGGAAAAATCGCTATGCGATGCCATCGTTATGCGGGGGTCCACTGTACTATGTCTAATGGTGACGTATTGGTACCTATTAGTAAGGTAGGATTTGAAATATGCAAGCGCATGGCCTCTTATACCATAGTGGTCAAGTTTGTGGAGTAGGATGCCATGGTCTACTGTGTCAAAAGCCTTTCTTAAATCAATAAAAATAATAATAATAGTAATAATAATAGTAATGATAATAATAATGTTACCTTATTACTCTACTGCTGACAGTGGTGACATTTGATGAGGTACACTGCCTTGCTTTATTTGTTTTCTCTTCTGTCTGTCTATTTTTCTAGCTCTGTCTTTCTATCTGCCTGTATGTCTCTTTCTGTCTGCTTCTCTCTCGTCACAGAGAGTTGCTCATGAACCAAGTTGTATTACACACGATCACTATCTGGATTTTTTTTTGGTTATCCTAGGTAATTTACACTATGTATAATTGTATTTATGTATGTGTTCCTGTGAGATAGAGATAGATACAGACAGACGGAGATAGATACAGACAGACTGAGATAGAGACAGCCAATCAGCCAACCAGCTGCCGGCCATCCAGGTGGCCAGCCAGCCAGCCTGCCGAACACATATTACACATTCCAGAATTGTTTCGTTTTACTTAGGTCATAGGTTATAGGACATTCTGGCAGGATGACTACTAGTGGTACCAAAATTGTAAGGGTGTTGCACATGGGTTATTATCGAAGTTTTTTTTTTATTTCTGCGACCACTTGTGGCCACATCCACCTCAAAGCCACAAAACTTGGTGTCAACATCACTTTCCTCGTAAAAGGGGAATGTTAATATGACATGACATCAGTGAATCCTTGGCATTTGTTGCGTTGTTTGCTCTAGCTGGCGCTCAATTTAACTGGTGCTCCCACAAGGTTGTTAAGACCGATTGTTAAGACCCATTCTATGGTGACCAGGCATCTCAGGCCAATCATGCCAAATTTGGAGGCAGGAAAAAAACCAAATATGTTATTACTGTTCTTGCTGTTGAACAACGGTTTAGGGCCGATGGAGGTAGCGTAGGTAGCAATGATATGGCCGTGGACTAGTTTGGCTTTAACCCTTTGACTGTCGCAACCCCCAATCCTGAGGTGTCTCTTGGTGTCGCAAAATTTAAAAAAAAAAAAAAAAATTTTCTTATGAAATGATAGAAAATCTTTTTCCAATTGTAATGACACCAAAAAGAAACGAAATTTGATGGAAAACTGACGGAATTATGCTCTCGTGAAGTTAGCGACCTCGGCGCTGTTTACAAATCGGTGATTTCGCCCACTTTGAGCCCTATTTTCGGCTAATTCCATTGTTCCAGTCGCCCAAACTCATAGCTATTTCTTTAGAACTCCATTTTTTCTATCGATTGAGTACAAGAAACTGCCCATTTACCGATTTCAACTACCTAATAATGTGGTCAGAAATTTGCAATTTGGCCAATTTCACGAAAACTAAAAAAATGACGATTTCAAAATAAGTCCAGAATGAACAATGCAGACATTCCTGGCTCTAAATAACATTTTCTTTGCTCATCAGTCATGTCTCCAGGCCCTCTGATATTACTCTTGCTTTCTATTTTGAATTTTTATTCAAACAAAAAATAGAAGACTTACTAATTATGCAGACTACTGCAATACTGTAATAATTGTATAAATAACATCAATCCATTCATGACTGCATATTAGAATGGCTAGTTGGACATTTATTGGACAATGGCATCATTTGTTTACTTTTGAACATTGGCAAAAATCAAACATTTCCCCTACTTTGAGCTCCATTTCCAGGTTCTTTTTATAGTAAAATCAATCAAAATCACCTCTATTTCTATAATATGTTTTCCATTCTATCAAATGAGACCACGAAAACGAGAATACAACCATAAATACTATACGAAAATAGACCACAAAGTTGGCATTTTAATTAAAAAAAAACGGTCTGAGTTTTTTTTTTCTCATTATGCACTGTGTGCTCCAGGATTTTTTTATATGGTGCACACTGACCACACAGACCCATTCTCTCACATGTGGGCCTACCAGCTTTCTCCTGCTTGATTTGAAGCCGCTAGAATTTATGAGTATATATACGTCAAACACGGTACCTCGTAAGACATATATACGGCCGCGATAGTCAAAGGGTTAATTGTAAAGGAGTGAGTACACAACTGGCAATGTGAGGGAATGACCAATAGTCAGGCATCTGTGAAGGGGGAGCACTTGTGACTCTCAAGTCGGTGGGCCAGGAAGTGAGAACGAATGTGCCCAGCATCCCACTGACCTGAGTGAGCCTACAGATGGCAGCACTTAAATGGCGCAAAATATGAACTAAGCTGGCAGTAGGCTGTCTGTGCTGACAGTACAGGCTGTCTACATGCGCTCGGCCACCTACCTCGCGTCGTCCTGACGCAACAATACTGGTGGGCCCATAAGTGCAAAGAATGACTAACACTAGCTACCCCAGGGAGGGACTGGCTTTCGCCACTTGTAAAAAAAAAATGGACATAAAAAATAACAAAAAAATGCACAATACCGTGACTGGAACGATACACAAATAACCCACACATAAAAGAGAGAAGCTTACGACAACGTTTCGGTCCGACTTGGACCATTACCAAGTCACACTAACCAGAAGTGGAGCAGGACGGCTATATATAGGCAGGAAGAGGTGGTGGTAGTAGTAATAGAGGTAGTGGTAGTAGTGGGGAATAAGGAGGAGGAGCCAGTCAAACACAAAGAAAGGGGAGCACTGCAAGGGAGCTAGGTGCCCACAGAGGGAGAGCAAGTGCACAGAGGTGGGTGAAAGGGGAAGTGGTGAAATAAATAAAGAAGGAACAGAAACATGAGACAGAAGGAAGAAAGACAACCCAGAGGAGAAAAAGGAAAGAGGAAAGGGGAAGAGGGAGAAGAAGAAAAAGAAAAAGAAAAAATGAGAAGTCAGGTTAAGTCACGGGTGTTCTGAAGTTTGGAGCATTTTACAATGTAGTGGGAGAGGAAGGCATCTACAGAGACGAAGCCAGGGCTAAATTCATACAAGGAAAGTTGTGTATTAGAAGATTCAACTAGACTGTTACGAGTTGGAAATAGGGAAGACGT
>NC_069432.1:4772443-4834938 GCF_026875155.1 Cherax quadricarinatus
ATAATATATATAAATATTTTTTAAAATATATAATAAAAATATTATATAAAATATTAAATAATTATAATATATATATATATATATAAATATATATATATTATATATAATAATAAATAATAAATAATATATATATATAATATAAAATATATATATATTTTAAAATAAATATTATAAATATATATTATATTTTTAAAATATAATATAATATATTATATATATATATATATAAAATATTTTAATATATAAAATATATATATATATTTATAAAATAAAAATATATATATAAATAAATATATATAAAAAATTTATATAATTATAATATATATATATTAAATATATATATATAATATATATATAACAAAAACCACACACACACACACACACATTCTTACCGCTATTGCCCTAAAACGATGTATGTGTCAGCCTTACTGTCAACACGACAGCCTACGCAAGCTTATTTTTTTAATTTCAGGGCATTTAATGCTGCCATCTGTAGGCCGCTCGGGGTCAGGGGGATCGGGCCCCATTCGTTCCGTTCCTGCCCACCGACTTAAGGCACAAGTGCTCCCCCTTCACGGGGGCCTGGCTTGGGTCTTTTCCCTCACATTGCCCGTTTGTACTCACCCTTAAAATTAAAGCCAAACTAGTCCGGCCCGTATCATTGCTACCTACGCTACCCCCACGGCACAAAACCGTTGTTCAACACAAAAACATAATAACAGTGGGGTTTGACCCCCTGATCTCCCCATTTTCCACTTGACAAATTACAAAAACCTATTTTGTACCTGCGCATCCCCTGCCACACCAAAAAGAGTCTTCGCTGAAGAACCTTTACACGGTGCCCGTGGGGAGTCCACTTCCCCGTGGAATCCCTCTCTTTCGGGTTCCCCAAGAAAGATGGAACCGGTGCCCTGTTATTTTTACAGGAAACTGAATGCATGTACAATCCCAACCGCTTTCTGTTCCAGTTCTGAATGACCTTTGCAGAACCTCGGTGATAAAAGGCTTTTAACTCTTGATCTTTTTCAAGGTTCTGGGAGATCCCCCCCGATAGAAGCAAAGAGTTTGACAGCTTTCTCTATCCAAAACCGGGCATTACCAGTTCAGGAGGATGCCCTTTCTTCGCAGAAGCCCAAACCATTTTAGTCTTTGATGACGACAATTTTCCTACCCTTTTTAGGTGGCACCCATGGTTCTACCTAATATTCTATTATGTCGCAAGATGTCCCAACACCCGAGAAATTTTTTACAGGGTACTGGACAAGCTAGTCAGCAAACCCCTTTAAAGGGAAAACTCGCCAAAAATTATTTCCTCCGGGAAAGGAAAAAAAAATTTCTGGGTCAGTAGTGACTCGAATGGCATAAAGACGGGCAGGTCTAAAATCCGGCCGTGCAGAAAATTCCCCCCCCAGACGGGGGATGCAGTCTGGTCCTTCATAGCCTGCGGGGTTTCTACCCACCCCTTTTTCGCGGTTCTCCACCACCCCGCTCACCCCTACCGTTTTTCTCAAGAAGGATGCCCCTTTTGAGTGGCTTGTGATCAAAACGAGCTTTTGTCACTTCAAGAAAAAATTAAAATCACCCCATCCTTAAAAATTTCCCGTTTCACCAAGGCATTTACCTTGACGATGATGCCAGCAAAATTGGCACGGTGCAGTCTTGTCACAGGCTAATGGTAAGCAACAGCCTGTTGCCTATGCTAGCCGTGTCCTTACTAAAGCGGAAGTCAATTACTCAGTGCAGAGCAGAAGCTTTAGCCATTGTAGGGGCCCTTGAGTCTTTTTGGGATATCATCTCCATTATCCTAAAAGATTTCACAGTCATTCCCTTTTTTGGGCCCCTTTTTCTAATAAGAACCTCTCGGGAAAGCATGTCGGGGGTCGCTCACTTAAACGACTAAAACCCTAAAATTTGTATGTCCAGGTAAGCAAAATTTTGTAGTGATGCCCTGTCGAGGCATAAGCATTCGTGGTGTCGACAACTCGTTCTCTGTCGGGATATTGAGAGAACCCAATGGCGGGCCCCCTGAGGGGTCCCAGTCCTTCTTTTCCCTGCCCAGGAGGATGTTGACTTACAGGTAAAGTCTCCCGTTCCACTAAAGGATTTGGGGGTCAACAGGGGAGTACTGTGCCTGTTCACACTGGTGGCCCCCGGCGAAGTTTACCAATGGTGATCCCAAGGTCCAGATACCAGCTACTTTGGGTTGACCAGATGTCCCAGGGTAGGCCCCGGGGGAAGGACCGCAGTATCAAACAAACCGAATGAATTTTTTCGGGCCCTAAGATGGCAGCGGCATTCCCAAAACAGTACACCGTGTGTTGTTTGCTACAGCACAAGGGACCGTTACAGGCCCAAAACCCCATTCTAAAGTATCCCATTACAAGGACCCCGGGGAGAGAATTCTGTCGACCTGTTGAAAAATTCCAACCTCGGGGAAGGGAAATAAAACCTGCTTGTAATGGTAGATAACTTGCGCGGGGGAAGTGAATTATACCCCTTCCGATAAAAATGCCGAGCTGTTGCTAATGATTTTCCCGGGGGCATGTGGTTCTCCGTCTGCCCCCCCACGTGTCCTTCTGCACACAATGGGTCTGAGTTCATAAAAGCCTAATGCAGGATCTTTGCCCCAATTTAAAACGCCCAAACACCAGTAGCTCCACGCCACCCTGGGGTAAAGGGCTTGCTGAACGTACAAACGCAAAGTCCTGGAGGGGGCTCAGGGTAACCGTTTAACCCCAAATTGTACTACATGGGTGAGGCATCCCAGATGTTCATGTACATTAAACTCCCCCCTCAACGCTCGACGGGGGAAACCCTCATTTCACTTTTTATGGGTATGACAACGTTCCGTTGAAAATTTTGTTTCCCCCCGCCTGCCTACTTATGACATGATAAACCCCCTTTTTATAAAGATGCGGACAAACAACTTTTTTCCCGCGGTACGAGAGAACCTTTTGAAAACTACTGTAGGTTCACGTTGGGCCAATGCCCTCGCCAAGGAAAAGGAAAAAGGGAAACCCGGTTGCAAAGTTATGTTGCCAACCCAACGCAGACCCCAGGTATGCACAAACTTGTCCCAAAATTCGTGGGCCCTTACCATGTCCTCCAACAGCTCCGTGGCAATAAGTTCGAGGCGAGGGAGATTGCTACCGGAACTATCAAAGAAGCCCACCTTGATCACGAAGTACGTGGACCATGTGCAGGCCGAAGCAGAGTTGGAGTCGCACGTGTTGCAACGCTACAACCAGACCAATGCTAGGGACAACCCGTCTACTACTTCTCTCACTACTACTGTTACTGATTACAGCCCAGTAAGGCTCCATACCTATGGCCTGCGACCTAGGACAGCAGTACACTTCTGTGACATTGACGTACCTACTGACTTGTCTGACTCCTATGCTAGTTATGCTAATTGGTTGCTTGCAGAAATGGGTATAAATGCACACACATTGTATAGCTAGTTGATAATGGAGTCAGGGTGGACATCATGTAAAGATGTAAATAATTTTAGAAGGGTACCCAGAGTCTAATGAATTCCATGGATATAGTATTATTGTAGGTATGTGCACCCAGTGTCGCTTTGAAAGACTGTATTACAGTCAGGGCAGTGCTGCCCTCCGAGCCATATGTCACACTTTAGGAAATGCTACTGTCACTCATTGTTTGCAGATGTGAGGGTGCAACAGCGTTCGTAGTCAAGTAGTCAAGCCTGATGTTCAGCCCTACGGACAACCTGTATATAGAAGACTTTAGTTCCAGTGCTGACGTCTCCGGACTCTCTCCTCAATGAAGCAGCACGGGCAAGCCTGTTTTCTCTTCCCCAGGGTGGGAGAGTTTTTTTTTGCCTGTTGCATTTTATGTCCACACAAATAACCCGCACATATATGAGAGAAGCTTACGACGACGTTTTGGTCCGATTTGGACCATTTACAAAGTCACACTAACCAGAAGTGGAGCAGGACGGCTATATATAGGCAGGAAGAGGTGGTGGTGGCGGTGGCGGCAGCGGCGGCAGCGGCGGCAGCGGCGGCGGCAGCAGCAGCAGCAGCGGCAGCGGCAGCAGCAGCAGCAGCAGCGAATAAGGAGGAGGAGCCAGTCAAACCCAAAGAAAGGGGAGCACTGCAAGGGAGCTAGGTGCCCACAGAGGGAGAGCAAGTGCACAGAGGTGGGTGAAAGGGGAAGTGGTGAAATAAATAAAGAAGGAACAGAAACACGAGACAGAAGGAAGAAAGACAACCCAGAGGAGAGAAAGGAAAGAGGAAAGGGAAAGAGAGAGAAGAAGAAAAAGAAAAAGAAAAAATGAGGAGTCAGGTTAAGTCATGGGTGTTCTGAAGTTTGGAGCATTTTACAATGTAGTGGGAGAGGAAGGCATCTACAGAGACGAAGCCAGGGCTAAGATTCATACAAGGAAAGTTGTGTATTAGAGAGGATTCAACTACATGGCGACTGTTCGAGTTGGAAGTAGGGAAGACAGTTTTAGCTGAAGAGCAGTCATTAGGAGGGTAGATTCTGACGTGACAGAAAAGAGCATTTTTAGTGTCAGCAACCCAAAACACTATTTTTGTGTCCAAAGTGTCAGAAAGAATCGACCAGTTTCCCCCCAAAATTTTTAAGAGGACGGAGGAGCAAAAAAGTAGACACCAGGAACATCTGTAAGGGGGGAGAGGTAGAACGAGATTGTGCAAGGTTAGTTGGTGGAAGGAAATTTGATGTCAAAGGGACGGGAGAATTGTTGGATTACTCTTTTGATTCCTTTCTCAATCTCGCCCCCGTAATCTTCCTGACTTTCCACTTTTTCGTGGCACTCCCCTTCCCCCTTGTTATCTTTTTTTCTAAAATCACCCCCTTTTCCGCCCCTTTAACCAATTGCCCTTCTTTCTTAATTGTCATAAATCTTCTGACAAAGGAATTCGAAGTTACCCCTTGATCGCGAGGATTATTTCCCGTATAGCTGATGTCTTGCTCTCTGATCCGTACTTTCACTCCCCCCGTTTTCCAACCCCCTTTTATCCATCAAGAGAACTTTTACAAGAAACTAAGGGCCTCTCCCCAAACCCGTCCTCCTACTTTGACCTTTTCAAGGTTTTTTGTTATCTGTCCCCCTCTTCCCTATTTCTATGCCTTCCCAAAAATCAAACCCGATATTCCTCTCTCCTATCATTTCCCTAGAGGGTTTTGTCTCTTTTTTCTCTTCCTTCTTGGTTGGCCAAAACCCCCACCCTTTTCCCGGTACTTTTTCTCCTGCCCCCCCTCTGCACTCCAAGACTTCATTGAACGGGGTTTGCTCTTCCCAACCCGTAAGATGCTTAGTCTTGAGTTGATCCCCCCTTTTCCTAAAAACCCTTTGATGATTCCTTTTTTCCTTAGGAGAAGGCCCATTAGGGTTTTTAATCCCCTATCCCATGATGCTTTCTTGATCTTTTCCGCCTCTGTGTGGATCAATTCCTTTTCCTTCCAAGGGAAATAATATTCTCAAACCTTTGGTGTCACTATGGGCTCTCCTCTCTCTCCTGTCCTTGCTAATCTTTACATGGAATACTTCAAGACTGTTCTTCTTCCTACCATCGATGTGCAACCTTCACTCTGGCTCGCTATGTGGATGACATCTTTGCTCTGTGGCCTCATGACTCCAGTCTCTTCCAACTTTTCTTGAAGCTCTTATTAATCTTGCCCTTCCATTAAGTTTAAAGCTGAATGGGAATCTAATTCCTTGCTTCTTTTCCTTGATGTCCATGTCCACCGCTCAGATACAGGTTTTTCCTTTTCCGTTTACCGAAAACCTATGCACAGTGGCATGTACATTCACTAATTTTCCTATCATGCTTCCCCTGACAAGAAAAGTGTTCTTATCTCCCTCTTTCTCCTATGCCCTCTGCATCTGTGATCCTCAGTTCCTTCCAGCAGAAATTTCCACTCTTCATAATTTGTTTTCCGTCTTGGCTACCCTTCCCATTTCATAGACTCTGCCCTTTCACAGTGCTAAACGTAATTTCTTCTCTCCCAAACTCTCTACTCCTGGGAACTCTTCTGTCCTCTGCCTTCCCTACATTCCGGTCTTCCTAATCTCAACAATTCCTCTCCGTCCCTTAGACATCAAGCTTACCTTCCACCAGACTAACACTCTTCGCACTAATCTCGTTCATACCTCTCCTCCCCTACAGATTTTCCGGGTGTCTACTCTTTCAGTCCTCCTTCCTTCAATACTTCGGAGAAACGGTCCATCTCTTTCGAAGACTTGGGAGCACAAAAATGTTTTAGGCTTGCCAACACTAAAAATTGCTCTTTTTGACGTCAAAGACATAGCCATCGTATTGACGGTCTTCTGCTAAAACTGTTTTCCCCTACTTCCAACTGAACAGTCAGTTAATCCTCTCAAAACACAATTTTCCCTTGTTGAATCTTACCCCTGGCTTGTCCTGTGATGCCTTCCCTCCCACACATTGTAAAATGCCCCAAAACTTCAAACACCCGTGATTAACCTGACTTTCTTTTTTTCTTTTCTTTTTCTTCTTCTCCCTTTTTCCCCCTTTTCCTTTTCCTTTTTCTCCCTGGGTTGTCTTTCTTCCTTCTTCTCTGTTTCTTTTTCCTTTCTTTATTTTTTTCACCACTTCCCCTTTCACCCACCTCGTCACTTGCCTCCCTCTGTGGGCACCTAGCTCCCTTGCAGTCTCCCCTTTCTTTGTGTTTGACTGGCCCCTCCCCTTATTCCCCCCAACTAACACATATACCTCTACTATACTCTACCACCACCACCACCACCTCATCTTGATATATAGCCGCCTCCCCTTTGTTAGTGGACTTGGTAAATGGCCAAGTCGGACCAAACGTTTCGTGCTTCTCTCTTTTAAGTGTGGGTTATTTGGTATCGTTTTCCCGTCACGGATTGGCATTTTTTTTTTTTTTTTATGCCATTTTTTTTTAAAGTGGCGAAAACCATCCCTCCCCGGGGTACTAGTGTAGCATTTTTGCACTTATGGGCCCACCGTATGTTTCATCAGGACGAGCGAGGTAGGTGGCCGAGCGCATTAGACACCTGTACTGTCACACAACACACTCCACTTTTTCATATTTTGCGGCATTAATGCTACCCTCGTAGGCTCACCCGGTCATGGGGTCTGGGCCCAAATTTGTTCTCACTTCCCGGCCCCCCCGACTTGAGAGTCACAAGTGCCCCCCCTTCACAGAGGCCCGACATTGGTCATTCCCCACATTGCCCTTGTGTACCCCTCCTTTACAATTAACCCTTTGACATAACGGCCGAATATTTTCTTACGAGGTCCCCTGTTTGACGTAATATACTAAATTTTTTAGCGGCTTCAAATCAAGCAGTAGAAAGCTGGGAGGGGCCCCCAGTGAGAGAATGGGGCTTTTGGTGGGCGTGGCACCAATAAAAAAAAAAACCTGAGCACACAGTGCATAATGAAAAAAAAAAAAAACTCAGACCTTTTTTTAAATTTAAAAAGCCAACTTTGTTTATTTTGTATATATTTAAGGTTTATTTTCGTTTTCGTGGCTCTTTGATAGAATGGAAAACATATTATAGAAATAGAGGTGATTTTGATTGATTTTACTATAAAAAAGAACCTGGAAATGGAGCTCAAAGTGGGGGAAATGTTTGATTTTTGCCAATGTTTCAAAAGTAAACAAATGATGTCATGGTCCAATAAATGTCCAACTAGCCATTCTAATATGCAGTCATGAATGGATTGATTTTTATTTATACAATTATTACAGTATTGCAGTAGTCTGCATAATAGTAAGTCTTCTATTTTTTTTTTGGGAATAAAAATCAAAATAGAAAGCAAGAGTAATATCAGAGGGCCTGGAGACATGACTGATGAGCAAAAAAAATGTTATTTTAGACCCAGGAATGTCTGCATTGTTCATTCTGGCCTTATTTTGAAATCGTCATATTTTTAGTTTTCGTGAAATTGGCCCAAAATTTGCAAATTTCTGCCACATTATTGGGTTAGTTGAAATCGGTAAATGGGCAGTTTCTTGTACTCAATCGATAGAAAAAATGGAGTTCTAAAGAAATAGCTATGAGTTTGGGCGACTGGAACAATGGAATTAGCCGAAAATAGGGCTCCAAAGTGGGCGAAATCACCGATTTGTAAACAGCGCCGAGGTCGCTAACTTCGCGAGAGCATAATTCCGTCAGTTTTCCATCAAATTTCGTTTTTTTGGTGTCATTTAATTGGAAAAAGATTCTCATCATTTCATAAAAAAAATTTTTATTTTTTTTTTAAATTTTGCGACACCAAGAGACACCTCAGATTGGGGGTTGCGACATCAAAGGGTTAAACCCAAACTATCCACGGCCCTTTTAAATTGCTACCTCCTACCCCATCGGCCCCCTAAAACCGTTGTTCAACAGAAAAGAACAGTAATAACATTTTTTGGTTTTTTTCCTGCCCCCCAATTGGCGTTTGGGCCGAGATGCTGGCACCATGATGGGTCTTAACAATGGGTATGACAGTTTTAAAAAAATCCAGGACCACTTATCCCTTTGGGAGCACCAGTTAAATTGAGCCCACTAAGCAAACAACGCAAAATGCCAAGGATTCACTGATGCATGCATATTAACTTCCCCCTTTTTAGAGGGAAAGTATGTTGACCCCAATTTGTGGCTTTTGAGGTGGATGTGGCCACAAGTGTCGCAGAAAAAAAAAAAAAAATTTCGAAAATAACCCATGTGAACACCCTTACAAATTTTGGTACCCGGGTAGTCTCCTGCCAGAATGTCCTAAAACCTTGACCTGAAAAAAAAGAAAAAAATTTTTGGGGGAAGGGTGAAATATGTGTTTTTTTTTTTTTTTTTCCACGGCGGTCCACCAGGCCCCAGGGTGGCGTTGCTTCCCCATCCATTTCCCCCTTTTTCTTTCCGGTTTATTACCTTTAAACTCACAAACACTCTAAATCAAATTTTTTTTTTTTTTCACCCGGCCGAACCCCCGGGGGGGTTTCCGAAAAAAAAATTTTCCCTCACACCCAAACAGCTTTCCAAAAGGGTTTTTAACCATTTTTCTCCATTCCCCCCTCCTTCAAACACCCTCCCCACTCCGGATCAAGCCCCTCCGCCCAAAAACCCCTTTTTTTTTTATTTTTTTTTTTTTTTTTTTTTAAAAAACCCCCCCCCCCCCCCTCCCCCCCCTTTTCCCCCCCCCCCCCAACCCTTCGGCCGCCCCCTACCCCCCTTCCCTTTCCCACTACAGACTGATACACTCTGAATCATTCTTTCGCTCCTTCCCCTTACAGTCCGAACCACCTCAAAACCTTCCTCGCCCTCGGACAAAGTTTTTGGTAACCCCGCACCTCCTCCTAACTTCCAAACTACAAATTCTCTGCATTATATTTCACCCCACTTTCCCCCCAAACATGACATCTCCACTCCCTCCACCCTTTCCTCTCTGCAACATTCATCCCCCACCTTCACACCCATATAAAGCGTTTGGTAAAACTAACCTTACATTCCCCCCCTTTGCCTCCAAGGACAAAGTTCTTTGTCTCCACAGACTCCTAATGCACCCCCCACTCTTTTTCCCCCATCAATTCTATGATTCCCCATCTTTCATAACCCATCCGCTGCACTCCATCCCCAAAAATCTGAAAACGTTCACCTCCTCCCTACCTCTCCCTCCCCAAACTGATATTCTCTTTTTCAACCTTCTTTTTGTTAAACCCTTAAACCTTTTTCTTTTCCTGTATCACCTTTAATTTTCTTTTTTGCACACCCACCAAATTTATCCACCCAAACTCGCAACTTCTCTTTTAGAATCTCCCAAGGCAAAAGGGCAACGGCAAAGAGCAGCTTTGACAACTCCCATTTTTGTGTGATCCCTTTTTCTTTTTTAATCCAAAACCCCCCCTTTCCAAACCCCGCATTTACTTCTCTTTTCAACCCCATCTATAAAAAAATTTTAAAAAACCACGGTGACATCACACATCCTTGTCTAAGGCCTCTTTTTCGGGAAAAAATTTTTCCCTTTTCCCTACTACTCTAAATTGAGCCTCACTTTCCCGTAAAAACTCTTTACGCTTCATAACCACCCCTACACCCTCACTTGCAACTCTGCCACATTGCCCCCCTATCCACCCCCGTCATACGCCTTTTCCAAATCCATAAATGCCACAAAGACCCTTTTGCCTTTTCTAAATACTGGGTTTTTCCTTATTTTTTCCTGAAACCCCTGGTCCCACCCCCCTACCTTTCCTAAAGCCCCTTGTTCACTGTATCCTATTCCCGTCTTTCTCTTAATTCTTTCAATTAAAACTCCCTACATTTACCAGGTACACTCAACGATTTCCCCCTATAATTTTTGCACCCTTTTATCCCCTTTCCTTTATAAAAGGGAACTATGCTGCTCTCGCCATCCCTATATTTTACCCTCTTCCATACATTATTAATAATTTGCACCAACCACCCAAAAACTATATCCCCACCTGCTTTTAACTTTCATTTTTATCCCATCAATCCCCTGCCTTCCCCCCTTTTTCTTTTACCTACTCCCCGAACTTCCCCCACACTCAAAACGGCTCTTCCTACTCCTACAAGATGTTTTTCCCCCTTGCCCTATCACGAAATCACAGTTCCCTTTTTTCATAAACCCTTTAACAATTCCTCAAAAAATTCCTTCCATTTTCCCAAACCCTACCCCCCATTTAATAACCCCCCTTCCCCTATTTTTAACTGACAAACCCATTTTTTCCTGGGCTTCTTAACTTGTTAATCTACTCCAAAACTTTTTCTTTTTTTCAACAAAATTTGTTGATAACATCTCACCCACTCTCTCTTTCTTCTTTTTACTTTGTTTCACCACTCCCTTCTCCTCTTTTTCTCCATATATCTTCCCTCCTTTGCTCACTTTCTTTGAAAAACCTCATTGCTACTTTTTCCCCTTTCTCTCCTTTACACATATTCCCACCCAACCCCTTTCCCCCCTGCACCCATTTCCTGTAACCCCAAACTTTTTGCTGAACACTCTAAAACTAATTTTTAAAAACCCACCCCCTACCTCTTCGACCCCATTGCCTATGCTCCATTAGCCCATCTACCTCCCCTAGCTTTTAAATCTTTTCCCTAAGCCTCCCTTTTTTGTTTTTAAACCTTCCCCTCTCTTCCCTGATGTTTTATTCCCTTTTATCCCATCTACCTTTTACTCTCAGTGTAGCTACAACAGAAGGATCTAAATATCGTGGCCCCTCTAAAACGACATCCTGAAGTCTACTCAAAGCTTTTTCTCCCAAACATAATCCAACAAACTACTTCATTTCGCCCTAAACATATCTGTTACTTATTACCTCTTTTTCTTTAAAAAAATGTATTACCTATCAAACCCCTTTCAACAAAATTCAATCAAAGGGGTCCCCTTTTATTTCACCTGGCACCCCAAATTACCCACCACACCCCTCTAAAAGTTTTTTCCACTTTTCATTCAATCCCCTACCACAATTTCTCTCTACTTGGGTTTAAAGGCTCCCATACACACTAAAAAACTCCAAATCTCCTCTCCCCCTTCATTTCCCCTCTTTTCCCCGGTGCATACACGCTTTTTATGACCCCCCTTCCGCACCAACCCTTTTTTTTAATCCACTAATTTTTTGAATTTACACATTCTATTTCTTTTTTCCTTCCATAAACTGAATCTTTAACATTACTGCTACCCCTTCCTTTGCCTAAACCCCTCCAATACCCAGATTAACCCATTTATTTCCCCCCACTAAACCTCTCCTACCCCCTTCAGCTTTGTTTCGCTTAGGCAGGCATCCAACTTTTTTTTCATTCATAACACAGCAACATCGTTTCTTGTCACCCGCACTACATCCCCACTTTAAAGAAAAACCCAGTTTTTAAAGTTTTTCTTCTTCTTTTTTTTTAGTAATTGTACGGAAAAGGGGGTTACTACCCAGTCCCGGCTTTTTTATCGCCTAACACACCAGGGCTTACGGGGAAAAGTTTCTTTTCCCATTCCCCAGGGACAATAAAGAAAAAAAAAAAGAACACTATTAAACATAGTGTAATTACCTAGGAAACCAAAAAAAAAACCAGATAGTGACGTGTGTAAAAAAACTTGGTTTAGGCAACTCCGTGACGAAGAGAAGCAGACAGCAAGAGACATACAGGCAGTAGAAAGCAGAGCTAGAAAAATAAAACGAAGGGGGAAAACAAATAAAAACAAGGCAGTTACCTCATCAAAAGCACCCCTGCAGCGTGAGTAATAAGGTAAAAATTACATTACTAATATCTTTCTATTTTTATATATTATTAAATTTTTTTTCATTTAAAAAGCTTTTGACACAGTAGACCCCCCTCCACAAACTTGACCACTAGGTAAAGAGGCCAGCGCTTGAAATTTCAAATCCACCTTTAAAAAGGTACCATACTCACCATTAAAGACATATAAAAAAACACGGCCCCTTTTACGGATTCCCCAGGGAAGTGTCCTTTGGGCCCCCCTCTCCCAAAAACTTTAAGATCTTCCAAAAATAACCCCAAAACCTAAACCCTTTCCTTTGGTGTCGATCGGTCGCCCGCATTTTAAGAGACTGCTCAAAATATCGACTAGATACGCCCAAAAGAACTTACACTTAACACTCAAAACATACTATATTATGTTTGGTAGCAGAGCAGGTGCTGCACAACTTAACATTAAGATTGACAACACTAATTGCCAGACATAATGAGGGCAAATTCCTAGGCCTATACCACGACAACAACCTGAATTTCAGCACCCATATCCCACACAACAAAAAAAAGTATCCAAAACGGTTGGGATCCTCTCCAAGATACGATACTACGTGCCGCAAAATGCCCTTCTCACACTATACCATTCACTCATTTATCCATACCTCACGTATGCTATCTGTGCTTGGGGATCAACTGCAGCAACACACCTAAAGCCAATAATAACCCAACAAAAAGCCGCAGTAAGAATAATCACTAAATCCCATCCCTGGCAACACCCCCCCCCCCCCCACTCTTCATAGATCTAAACTTACTCCCTGTTCTGAACATCTACACTTACTACTGTGCAATCTACATCTACAGGACCTTAAATTCCAATATTAACCTTGACCTAAAATGCTTTCTTGATAGTTGTGACAGGACCCACAGGCATAATACCAGACACAAACATCTCTATAACATTCCCCGTGTCCGACTAAACCTTTACAAAAATTCAATGTATGTCAAAGGCCCTAAAAATCTGGAACACCCTACCTGAAAACTCTAGAACTGCAGACACATTCACCACCTTCAAAACTACCATTAGAAAACATCTTATCTCCCTGATACACCCTGTCAACTAACTACATGAAAACCACCTGGTGGTTCACACTACTCCACTCACTCACCTATTTGATTATAAAAACAGAAATACAGACCTTAATCTTACAATAATTATAACCTTCACAACTATGACAACTACTACTACAACTAACACATCTCTTTGGGTAGGACCTACTTCCACTGGGGAATCCTGCCTACCAGTGACTATGCCCTCGTCTGCTACCCGTCCCATTTCCACCTGACGTTAGAATATAAGCATCAGGCGCCTTGCTTCTGCTTCAGAATATCCACGACTACGGTGCTCTTCGCACCTACTCCTAGGTTGAGGGACTGATTACCTCATCTTCTGTACATAGTTCTCCTGTCTTCAAGTTATGTCCTGGGAATTGTATTGATAAAGCCACTGGATGGCAAAAAGCCTACAATAAAGATACCCAGATTTGCACATGTGTCTCAATTTCATCTTGTAGGTATTGTATACCATTCTTGTACAATAATATTATTATTATATTAGTACATATGTATTATTGTAATAATAATAATGATTATTAATACAGTGGACCCCCGCCTAACGATATTATTTCAATCCAGAAGTCTGTTTGGGTTCCGTTATAGACCGAATTTGTTCCTGTAAGGAATATTGTGAACTAGATTAGTCCATTTCAGACCCCCAAAACTACACCTACAAAAGCACTTACAAAAATACATTTACATAATTGGTCGAGTTTGGAGCTGATCGTTAGGCGGGGGTCCACTGTATTATTATTAATTTAGGCACTGGTGAGCACAGAGCCACTGTATAGCACTTTGCTGGACTTTGTGAGTTATCCTAGGTAATTCTATACATGTAATGATTATTGACCTGTAACTGTGAGAGAGAGAGACAGAGAGAGACAAGAGAGACAGAGAGAGAGACGAGAGAGGAGAGAGGAGAGAGACAGAGAGATGACAGAGAAGAGAGATCAGAGAAGGAGAGACAGAGAGACGAGACAGAGAGAGAAGAGAGAGAGACAGAGAGAGAGACAGAGAGACAGAGACAGAGACGGAGACAGGACAGAGACAGAGAGACCAGACAAGATAGACAGACAGAGAGACAGAGAGAGAGACAGAGAGAGAGAGAGAGACAGAGAGAGAGAGAGACAGAGAGAGACAGAGATACAGAGAGAGAGATACAGAGATACAGAGAGAGAGATTACAGAGAGAGATACAGAGAGATACAGAGAGAGAGATACAGAGAGAGAGATACAGAGAGAGAGATACAGAGAGAGAGATACAGAGAGAGAGAGAGATACAGAGAGAGAGAGAGAGAGAGAGAGACAGAGAGAGAACAGAGACAGAGAGACAGAGATACAGAGAGATACAGAGAGAGATATACAGAGAGAGAGAGAATACAGAGAGAGAGAGATTACAGAGAGAAGAGAGATACAGAGAGAGAGATACAGAGAGATACAGAGAGATACAGAGAGAGATACAGAGAGAGATACAGAGAGAGAGATACAGAGAGAGAGATACAGAGAGAGAGATACAGAGAGAGATACAGAGAGAGAGAGAGATACAGAGAGAGAATATACAGAGAGAGAGAGAGATACAGAGAGAGAGAGAGATACAGAGAGAGAGAGAGATACAGAGAGAGAGAGAGATACAGAGAGAGAGAGATACAGAGAGAGATACAGAGAGAGAGATACAGAGAGAGATACAGAGAGAGAGAGATACAGAGAGAGAGAGATACAGAGAGAGAGAGATACAGAGAGAGAGAGATATACAGAGAGAGAGAGATACAAGAGAGAGAGATACAGAGATACAGAGAGAGAGAGATACAGAGAGATACAGAGAGAGAGATACAGAGAGAGAGATACAGAGAGAGAGAGAGATACAGAGAGAGAGATACAGAGAGAGAGAGATACAGAGAGAGAGAGATACAGAGAGAGAGAGATACAGAGAGAAGATACAGAGAAGAGATAGAGAGAGAGATACAGAGAGAGAAATACAGAGAGAAGAGAGATACAGAGAGAAAGAGAGATACAGAGAGATACAGAGAGAGAGATACAGAGAGATACAGAGAAGAGAGATACACAGAGAGAGAGGAGAGAGAGATAGAGAGAGAGAGAGATACAGAGAGAGAGAGGAGAGATACAGAGTAGAGAGAGAGATACAGAGAGAGAGAGAGAGATTACAGAGAGAGAGAGAGATAGAGAGAGAGAGAATAGAGAGAGAGAGAGATAGAGAGAGAGAGATACAGAGAGAGAGAGAGATACAGAGAGAGAGAGAGATACAGAGAGAGAGAGAGATACAGAGAGAGAGAGAGATACAGAGAGAGAGAGAGATACAGAGAAAGAGATACAGAGAGAGAGATACAGAGAGATACAGAGAGAGAGATACAGAGAGAGATACAGAGAGAGATACAGAGAGATAGATACAGAGAGATACAGAGAGAGAGAGAGAGAGATACAGAGAGAGAGAGAGATACAGAGAGAGATACAGAGAGAGAGAGATACAGAGAGAGATACAGAGAGAGAGAGATACAGAGAGAGAGAGAGCCACATTCAGTCAGCCAACCACCCGGCCACCCAGCCGGATACGTATTACACATGTTCCAGAGTCGTTTCTCTTTACTTATGGTATAATATACTGCATTCTGGCAGGATGACACTACCAGTGGTATTCTCCCATTCACTGTGTCGACAATACATAAAGATAACAGTAACATATGATACTGTATGCAATGTAAAATTTACAATACAGTTCACTACCATGTATACATTATATACAGTACATAAATAATTAAAATATAACAATAGAAGTAAATTATGGTAAAAAGAATGAAATAATGATTGCACATTACATTTCAGTATTATGTAGGTAGTTTACATAGGAAAGTTTTGACATTATGCCCTACCCAGTATGTCTGCAATTTTCAAAGGTTCGACTTACATCCATTTTGACTTACGACCAGTTGGTCGGAACCAAGCTTGGTCGTAAGTTGGATGGTAGGTGTATATGTAAAGAAAAATGTAAAGAAAATGCCTGCAACAAGTGGTGATGCTTGTGATTTTAAGGCCAGCAAAGGTTGGTTTGAGAGATTTAAGAAGCGTAGTGGCATATACAATGTGGTAAGGCATAGAGAGGCTGCCAGTTCTGACAAAATAGCAGCCAAGAAGTTTGTACAGGAGTTTAAGGACGGGTGGGAAATTTTCAGCGCACTCTCAAGAAAAAAATTGAAAATTATGGAAATCGAGTTATTCATATAGAAAAATAGCTTAACTCTTTGGCAACACAATGGTACAAGAATCAATGTTCTAAGACGTTTCTACAAGAAATTATAGTCATTTATATCAGGTATGGTAATGGCGATGTAGGTAGCGCATCTGTTCTCAACCCATGTATTTTTTGGAATTTTTCCCTTGTTTTTTATCGCTTTTTCTTTGCGTTATTCTTTCTAATATAATAATTGATTATTTGGCATCATATAAGAGTAGGTGGAGCTTATCAGTAGTGCGCCAGCCAATCGGGAGCCATCTGAGAGCACTCGGCAGTACTCCCCCCCCCTCCAGATGGTGCCAGGCGAAATCACTTCATTATTACGCTTATATCAGCTTACATATCAACTATACGGCTTATTTATCTATCAGAATTGATCTAATATGATACAATAAACACTATAAATAACAAACATGTTATATACTCTAGACTGATTAAAATAGGCCATAATATGGCGAGAGTCCACCAGCAATATTTCGATATAAATGAGTTACTCCTCCTCTCCTTGTTGCATTGTTTGGTCTGCGAGTGATAGAAAACGGTATTTTGAAGAGGATAACTGCACTAGAACATCAGTTTACTTAGAAAACCACTGAAACAAACGCAATTTTCACGAAAAAAAAAAAATTTGAGACTGCAGGTCAGCCGGCGTTCCAGGCCTATATCTCGGAAGTAACTTTTTCACTTATTTCGCTGACCTACACCATTATTAATGATTGTATTGAAATGATTTTCACAGACAATATAAAAAGTGTGTTTGACTATTTGGTGCTTCTTTTTTGGGAATATATCAAATATTTTTTATTTTGTGGGAGGTAAAAGGCAGATATTTTGGTGAATGCCAAAATGTCTATCAAATGTATTTTTTTTTTCCATGATAATAAGATATATTAGATGAAACATGTGCATCAAAAATTCGTGTCAGACATATTCTAATGGCTGGGATTGTCTGAAGTGCCACTCGTAGTGCCATTTTGTCATTCTTGCTGCCATATATGAAAAGTCATTAAATATTTTTTTTCTCTGTTGTTTGTTGGCCAATCATACTGAAACTGTCACATTCTTCTACATATGAACCTCTAAACGTACACCAAAAATAAAAAAAAATTTGTTTAAAATAAAAAAGTTGGTCGAAATTTTGACCTCCAACCTTAAGGAGCACATAGACACTGAAGAATTTAAACCCAAACAAGTGTTCATCTGTGATGAAACAGGCCTCTTTTGGAAGAAAATGCCAAAGTGGACCTACATCACGCAGGAGGAAATGGCACTCCCAGGACACAAGCCTATGAAAGACAAGCTAACTCTCATGTTTTGTAGTAATGTTAGTGGGGATTGCAAAGTAAAGCTTTTACTGGTGTATCACTCTGAAAATCCCAGACTGTTCAAGAAAAACAGTGTTGCCAAGAGTAATTTGTGTGTGATGTGGAAGGCTAACAGTAAAGCATGGGTCACAAGGGGAATTTTCCTTGACTGGTTTAATGAATTGTTTGGCCCCAGTGTGAAGAAATACCTCCTGGAAAATAAATTGCTACTTAAGTGCCTCCTGGAAATGGACAATGCTCCTGCTCATCTTCTAGACTTGGAAGAGCAAATGGTGGAGTAGTTTAGTTTCATCACAGTGAAGTTCTTGCCCCCCTAATACAATTCCTCTCCTCCAGTCAATGGACCAGCAGGTCATTTCAAACTTCAAAAAACTGTACACCAAAGCAGCATTTCGAAAGTGCTTTGAAGTGACCTCAGACACTGAACTGACCCTAGGAGAGTTCTGGAAAGATCACTTCAATATCCTCATTTGCATAAGCCTTATAGGGAAAGCTTGGGAGGGAGTGATTTGCAGAACTTTTAATTCTGCTTGGAGAAAATTGTGGCCACAATGTGTACAACAGAGATTTTGAAGGGTTTGGGGCTGACTCTGAGGAGCCTATGCCAGTTGTGGAAAGTATTGTGTCACCGGGGAATTCCACGGGATTGGATTCAAGTTTCGAGGATGTGGAAGAGTTGGTGGAGGGCCAAGATGAAGAGCTAACCACTGCAGAGCTGCAAGAGCTTATCTGCAACAGCAAGAGACCACAGCTCAGGAAATTGCTGCAGAGGAGGAAGAGAGATGGAGGAAGGTGCCTTCTTCAAAGATTAAGGACATTCGTGCAAAGTGGACTGAAGTGCAATTATTTATGGATGAACTTCACCCTGACAAAGCTGTTGCAGGCTGTGTTGGCAACATGTACAATGACAATGCTGTGTCCCACTGCAGACAAATCTTATATGCCAGAAACAGAGCTCTCTGGACAGATATTTTGTGCAACATGGGTCCAGTGACTCAAGTTGTTCCCAATGTCATTAAAAAACCAAAGAAGGGAAGTAACCCCAGATAAGAACTTGGTACCTGAAGTTTTTATAGAAGGGGATTCCCCTTCCAAACAATAGTGTATGCCTTCCTGCTATCCCCTCCTCCCATCTTCCATCCACCCAGAAGTCTTCAGTAAAGGTAATTGTAATGTTATTATTTTATATATGTATGTACTTGATTTCTCATTGTTTTCTGTATGTAAATCTTTATTTAATTTGAAAAAAAAAAAATAATATTTTTGGGCATTTGGAACAGATTAATTTTATTTCCATTATTTCTTATAGGGAAAATGGTTTCGCCATTCGGCAGACTCTCTGGAACGGATTAATTACAAAACTCGGGGGGGGCCCACTGTATTTTCATATGGTTTTCATGGATGTATTCTTCTTTTTTTTTCTGGTCTCATTTGATAGAATGGATGATATATTGCAGAAATAGATATGATTCTGATTGGTTTCACAACAAAAAATACCATGAAATTGAGTTCAAAGTAGCAGAACTGTTCGATTCTTTGGCAAATGACGCCCCTATCCATTCCAATATGCAGTCGTGAATGGGTTGACATTATTTATACAATTAACCCTTTCAGGGTTAACAGGCCCTCTCAGAGACTTGTTCTCAGGGTCGACCAAATTTCAAAAAAAGAAAAAAAATAATTTTTTCTTATGAAAAGATAGAGAATCTTTTCCCGATCATAATGACACCAAAAGTATGAAATTTGGTGGAAAACTTACAGAATTATGCTCTCACGAATTTAATGGTCTCGACGATGTTTACGCATTGGCGATTTTGCCCACTTTGAGCCCTATTTTCGGCCAATTCCAGTGTACTTGTCGACAAAAATCATAACTATTTCACTAGAACTCCATTTTTTCTATCAAATGAGTACAAGAAACCACCCGTCTACCAATTTCAACTATCCAATACAGTAGTCAGAATTAAGCAATTTTGCCAATTTCACACAAATTTCAAAAGATGCCAATTTCTGAATGGGATCCAGAATAAACAAGAAAGACATTCCTGGCACTAAAATAACTTTTCCTCTGTTCATTAGTCACGTCCCCATGCCCCTCTTATATTCTTTTGCTTTCCACTTTGAATTTTTATTCTCACAAAAAAAAAAAAAATAGAAGATTTACTGTTATGCAGACTACTGCATTGGTGTAGAAATGGTATAAATAATATCAGCACACTTGTGAAAGAACAGACTCACCAGTTGACGTGTATTGGACGCATAGCATGATTTGTTTACTTTTGAACTTGAGTAAAAATCGAACATTTCTGCTACTTTGAGCTCAATTTGTAAAACCAGTCAAAACCATCTCAATTTCTGTAATATGCCTTCCATTCTATGAAATGAGACCCGGAAAACTAGACTACAACAATAAATACCATGCGAAAATACAGTGCGAAGTCGCTGTTTAAATCCAAAAACACGGTCAAAGTTTTTTTTTTTCTCATTATGCACTGTGTGTTGCAGGATTTTTTTATACCACACACACTGACCACAAAGACCCATTCTTTCATATGTAGGCCTACCAGCTTTCTCTCACTAGATTTGAGGGTGCTAGAATTTAGGCGTACTAGTACGTCAAAAACCCTGGCGCGCAAGCTGTACTAGTACGGCCAAAGCCCTGAAAAGGTTAAAATAATGCAGTAGTCTGCAGAACAGTAAATCTTCTATTTTTTTGTGCGAATAAAAATTACAAATTACTTATATTATAATAATAATACATATAATAATACACCTACCATCCGACTTACGACCTGCTCGACTTACGTCCACTCGACTTACGACCGTGCATCTGGCAGCTGGTGCTGGGCCGGCTGATGCACACCACTGGACAATATTTGACAATACTCGCGGGGGCAATGTGTCATGCAGGCAGCATCAGTTTGAGTAACCCTGTCCTATCAGCAGCATCGTACTGTATTAACTGTACTAACTAGACAGTAAATTTCACTGTGGCCCCTAAGATGAAGTCTGAATCTTGCACTGGAGATTGTGGCAAGAAAGGCTCTTACTCTCGTACTATTTCTTTTCACTGTTGCACATAAACCTGTCTGTATCTGTCTGCCTGTATATCTGTCTGTATCTCTGTGTGTCTGTTTATCTGTCTGTATCTCTGTGTGTCTGTTTATCTGTCTGTATCTCTGTGTGTGTGTTTGTCTGTATCTCTGTGTGTCTGTTTATCTGTCTGTATCTCTGTGTCTGTTTATCTGTCCATCTACTTGTGTGTCTGTTTATCTGTCCGTCTACCTGTGTGTATCTGTCCATCTACCTGTGTGTCTTTCGGTCTACCTGTGTGTCTTTCGGTCTACCTGTGTGTCTTTCGGTCTACCTGTGTGTCTTTCGGTCTACCTGTGTGTCTTTTGGTCTACCTGTGTGTCTTTCGGCCCACCTGTGTGTCTTTCGGTCTACCTGTGTGTCTTTCGGTCTACCTGTGTGTCTTTTCGGTCTACCTGTGTGTCTTTCGGTCTACCTGTGTGTCTTTCGGTCTACCTGTGTGTCTTTCGGTCTACCTGTGTGTCGGTCTACCTGTGTGTCGGTCTACCTGTGTGTCGGTCTACCTGTGTGTCGGTCTGTCTACCTTGTGTCGGTCTGTCTACCTGTGTGTCGGTCTGTCTACCTGTGTGTCGGTCTGTCTACCTGTGTGTCTGTCTACCTG
Organism: Cherax quadricarinatus; assembly: GCF_026875155.1. NCBI lineage: Eukaryota > Metazoa > Arthropoda > Malacostraca > Decapoda > Parastacidae > Cherax > Cherax quadricarinatus. Next base: position 4,794,009 of record NC_069432.1, read on the forward strand.
TGTGTCTGTCTCTGTCTACCTGTGTGTCTGTCTCTGTCTACCTGTGTGTGTGTCTTTCTGTCTACCTGTGTGTGTGTCTTTCTGTCTACCTGTGTGTCTTTCTGTCTACCTGTGTGTGTCTGTACCTGTGTGTCCCGTCTTTCTGTCTACCTGTGTCTGTCTTTCTGTCTACTGTGTGTCTGTCTTTCTGTCTACCTGTGTGTCTGTCTTTCTGTCTACCTGTGTGTGTCTGTCTTTCTGTCTACCTGTGTGTCTGTCTTTCTGTGTGTCTGTCTTTCTGTGTGTCTGTGTGTCTGTCTACCTGTGTGTCTACCTGTGTGTCTACCTGTGTGTCTGTCTACCTGTGTGTCTGTCTACCTGTGTGTCTGTCTACCTGTGTGTCTGTCTACCTGTGTGTCTGTACAACTGAGGATACTAAAGTGATCTTTCCAAAACTCTCTTAGAGTCAATCAAGTGTCTGAGGTCACTTCAAAGCACTTTTGAAACATAGCTTATGTGTAGAGTTTTTTGAAGTTTGAAATGACCTGCTGGTCCATGGGCTGCAGGAGAGGAGTGGTATTAGGAGGCAAAAACTTGACCTTAATGAAGCTCATGTCCCCATAAAGCCGCTCTGCCAAGTCTGAAGGATGACCAAGAGCATTGTCTAATACCAGGAGACACTTAAGGTCCAATTTATTTTCCAGGAGGTAATTTTTCACAGTGGGGGCAAATGCATGGTGTAACCAGTCATAGAAAAAGTCCCTAGTGACCCATGTCTTACTGTTTGCCCTCCACAGCACACACAAATTAGCCTTGAGGACATTGTTTTGCCTGAACGCTCTGGGAGTTTCAGAGTGATACACCAATGAAGGCTTCACTTAGCAATCACCACTAGCATTAGCACACATCAAGAGAGTAAGCCTGTCTTTCATAGGCTTATGTCCTAGGAGTGCCTTTTCCTCCTGAGTAATGTAGGTCCTGTTTGGCATTTTCTTACAAAACAGGCCTGTTTCGTCACAATTAAACACTTGTTCAGGTTTCAGTCCTTCACTGTCTATATCGTAGGGGTTCTTAAATGGAGATATCGAGGGTTGAAGGTAGACACACTTGTTGGATGGTAACATATATTGTCAGACTGAGATGATGAGGAATGGAGCCCAGCCTTGCCGTGTTCTTGTCTGGATGGTCTGCCGCCGAGTGAGGCCGGGGCAGAGGTACGAGCCTACACATGAGCATCCCGTGACGTCACACAAAGTCACAGGCCTACAAGGGATCTCCTATCTAAAGCACATGGATGATACTAATATGCTATGCTATATAACACAGGGATCAGCAACTATGCTGACATCTATGTACTCCTTGAATTCCTTCACATACTTTTCAGCCGCTTTTTGGTCTGAACTGGCAGCCTCACCTAGTGGCATACATATGACACTACGATTCTTAAATTTCTCAAACCAACCTTTGCTGGCCTTAAATTCACTCATATCACCACTATTTGCAGGCATTTTTCTAATTAAATCGTCATGCAACTTCCTAGCCTTTTCACATATGATCGCTTGAGAAATAGTATCTCCTGCTATCTGTTTTTCGTTTATCCACACCAATAACAGTCTCTCAACATCTTCGAGTACTTGTGATCTCTGTTTCGAAAACAAACTTGCACCTTTTGCAAGAACAGCTTCCTTGATTGCCATTTTGTTGGCCACGATAGCAGCGATGGTTGATTGGGGTTTGGTATACAACCTGACCAGCTCCAAGACACGCACTCCACTTTCGTACTTAGCAATTATCTCTTTCTTCATTTCCATAGTAATTTTCACCCTTTTTACCGCAGGGTTGGCACTAGAAGCTTTCTTAGGGCCCATGGTGACTTATTTTGCAGCTACAATCACTAAAAACACTGAGATAATATGAAATGTACTGAATGTATGTGTGGATGCGACCGCACTGGCTGGCTTGTAAAAACTGGCACCCACGGGGCAGCTGAGGCCAAGCGTGGGATGCATCCCAGACGAATCTCATGAGGCGAGGCAAAATTTTTGAGTTCAAATATATCGTATGGCGGATTTAACATAACGCAATACCACTGTAAGGCGGGGGTCCACTGTATAATAATATAACACAGTGGACCCTCGGTTAACACCTCCATCAGATAACGACAAAATTGGATAACACCTCTCTTTGGCGCCAAAAAAAATTGGCTGAGATAACACCTAAAAACTCAGGAGCATTCGTCCCAAACGTGTCGGCATGGATCCCTGATCGGGCCCAGCCACTCACACCATGTACCAGCCAGTGTGCCACTGTTTAAAAGCCACTGCGGACGGTTCCACGTGTACCTGCGATACATTTTGTATTATTCCAGTGTTTTTAGTACAGTGGACCCCCGCATACCGTTGGCATCACATAACAATTAATCCGCATACCGCTTGCTTTAATTGCAAAAATTTTGCCTCGCATACCGCTCAAAAACCCGCTCACCGCTGTTCGTCCGAGACGCGTCCAATGTGCGCCTTAGCCAGCCTCACATGTTCCGCCGGTGGCATTGTTTACCAGCCAGCCTCCGCGGTAGCATCCAAGCATACAATCGTAACATTTCGTATTATTACAGTGTTTTTGGTGATTTTATCTGGAAAATAAGTGACCATGGGCCCCAAGAAAGCTTCTAGTGCCAACCCTACAGCAATAAGGGTGAGAATTACAATAGAGATGAAGAAAAAGATCATTGATAAGTATGAAAGTGGAGTGCGTGTCTCCGAGCTGGCCAGGTTGTATAATAAACCCCAATCAACCATCGCTACTATTGGTGGTACAGCTGCTGCTGCTGCTGCACTGTCAGCTGCTGCTGCTGCTGCTGTAGCATCGTCTGCTGCTGCTGTAGCATCGTCTGCTGCTGCTGTAGCATCGTCTGCTGCTGCTGTAGCACTGTCAGCTGCTGCTGTAGCATCGTCTGCTGCTGCTGTAGCACTGTTGTTGGTGTGGCTTATTGAGAATACCAAGAAACAATTAACCCCAGAGGATTTGCCACCCAGGATAACCCAAAAAAGTCAGTGTCATCGAAGACTGTCTAACTTATTTCCATTGGGGTCCTTAATCTTGTCTCCCAGGATGCAACCCACACCAGTCGACTAACACCCAGGTGAACAGGGAAAAATGCCTGGAACTAGTGCTCATATTGGTGAATTTAAAGCCAGCAAAGGTTGGTTTGAGAGATTTAAGAATTGTAGTGACATACAGTGTGATAAGGCATGTTCTGGAAGAAAATACCAAACAGGACCTACAGTACTCAGGAGGAAAAGGCACTCCCAGGACACAGTGTCTCATCAGTCATTGCTGCATCTTCAATAAAGGTAAGTGTCATTTATTCTTCATTTAGTAGACTAGTACATGCACAATATATACTGTGCATGTACTAGTCTACTATTGTGCATGTATCCTTCTCTTTGTGTGTAGGAAAATGTATATTTCATGTGGTAAAATTTTTTTTTTTCATACTTTTGGGTGTCTTGCACGGATTAATTTGATTTCCATTATTTCTTATGGGGAAAATTCATTCGCATACCGATTATTTCGCATACCAATGAGCCCTCTTGCACGGATTAAAATCGGTATGCGGGGGTCCACTGTACATGTAATTGCTAAATAAGCCACCATGGGCCCCAAGAAAGCTTCTAGTGCCAACCCTGTGGTAAAAAGGGTGAGGTGTACCATTGATTTAAAAAAGGAGATAATAGAAAAGTATGAGGGGAGTGCATATCTCAGAGTTGGAAAAGTTATACAACAAACCCCATTCAACCATCAGTACTATCTTGTGCAACAAAAAGGCAATCAAGGAAGCTGTTGTTGCAAAAGGTGCAAGTGTGCTTACAAAACAGAGATCGCAAATATTCAAAGATGTGGAGAGACTGTTGTTGGTGTGGATAAATGAGAAAATTATCAGGAGATAGTATTTCTCAGTCAATAATATGTGAAAAGGCAAGGCAGTTGCACAAGGATCTCAGTAAGAAAATGCCACCGAATAGTGCTCTTGTTGATGAATTTAAGGCCAGCAAAGGCTGGTTTGAGAGATTTAAGAATCGTAGTGGCATACACAGTGTGATAAGGCAAGGCGAGACTGCCAGTTCTGACAAAAAAGCGGCTGAAAAATATGTGTAGGACTTTAAGGAGTACACAGACACTAAAAAATTAAAGCCCCAACAAATGTTTGTGATGAAACAGGCCTGTTTTGGAAGAAAATGCCAAACAGGACCTACATTGCTCAGGAGGAAAAGGCACTCCCAGGACACAAGCCTATGAAAGACAGGCTTACTCTAATGTTGTGTAGTAATGCTAGTGGAGATTGCAAAGTGAAGCCTTTACTCGTGTATCACTCAAACTCCTAGAGTGTTCAAGAAAAATATTATCGTCAAGACTAAATTGTTTGTGATATGGAGAGCAAACAGTAGAGACATGTTTATTGACTGGTTCTATGGAGTGTTTGGCCCCACTGTGAAACAGTACCTCTTGGTAAATAAATTGGAACTCAAGTGCCTCCTGGTAATGGACAATGATCCTGCTCATCCTCACGACTTGCAAGAGCAAACTGCGGGGGGAGCTGAGCTTCATCAAAGTGAAGTTCTTGCCTCCTAATATCACTCCTCTCTTCCAGCCCATGGACCAGTAGGTCATTTCAAATTTCAAAAAACTGTACACCAAAGCAGTGTTTCAAAAGTGCTTTAAAGTGACCTCAGACACTGAATTGACCCTAAGAGAGTTCTGGAAAGATCACTTCAGTATCCTCAGTTGTATAAACCTTATAGGTAAGGCTTGGGAGGGAGTAACTTGCAGGACTTTGAACTCTGCTTGGAGAAAAATGTGGCCTCAATGTGTACAAGAGAGGGATTTTGAAGGGTTTGGGGCTGACCCTAAGGAGCCTATGCCAGTTGTGGAACCTATTGTGGCATTGGGGAAGTCCATGGGGTTGGAGGTTAATGGCAAGGATGTGGAAGCATTGGTGGAGGACGAGAATGAAGAGCTGACCTCTACAAAACTACAAGAGCTTCAGGTGCAACAGCAACAGACCAAAGCTCAGGGATTTCCTTCAGAGGAGGCAGAGGAGGAGGAAGAGGGATGGAGGAAGTTGCCTTCATCAAAGATTAAGGAAAAATGTACAATGTTTACAAAGTTGCAAGCATTTATGGATGAATATTATCCTGACACAGCTGTTGCAAGCTGTATTGGCAACTTGTACAATGACACTCTTGTGGCCCATTTTAGGGAAATCTTAAAGGGACGCGAGAAACATAGCTCTCTGGACAGATATTTTGCGCGACAAGGGTCCAGTGACTCAAGCTGGTCCTAGTGGCATTAACAAACCAAGAAGGGAGGTAACCCCAGAAAAGGATTTGTTACCTGATGTCTTTATGAAAAGGGATTCTCCTTCCAAACAAAAAACACCTGCATCCTCTGCCCTCCTACCATCTCATCACTCATCAACAATTCCACAATAAATCAAATCAAAGTTTATTCTCTATAAGGATTACAATGCAGGGTTTACAGATTTTGGTTATTGTGTGGTTTACATGTAGAACACCTAGCATGGCTAGGCATTTCAGGCAAACTTAGATTAATTCTTAACCCTAAATCATAACAAATTGTGGAGTAAGTTGACTAAATACTAAGTGACTAAATACTAAGTGACTAAATACTAAGTGACTAAATACTAAGTGACTAAATACTAAGTGACTAAATACTAAGTGACTAAATACTAAGTGACTAAATACTAAGTGACTAAATACTAAGTGACTAAATACTAAGTGACTAAATACTAAGTGACTAAATACTAAGTGACTAAATACTAAGTGACTAAATACTAAGTGACTAAATACTAATTGACAAATACTAGTTTGTGAGTTTAGCAATGTGAATGCTTTTGTTTTGGCACAATACATAGTTTCTATATTAAAGTATCACAGGGAAACTTATGACTACTTTGGAATCATTATTTTAAGATTAGGATACGTATTTCTGTGCTTATAGTCAAATGGGTGAGCGAGTGAGTAAATGTGGACCACCAGGTGGTTTTTATGTAGTTAGTTGACGGGGTATATCAGGGAGATAAGATGTTTTCTAACAGTAGTTTTGAAGGAGATGAATGTGTCTGCTGTTCTAGAGTTTTCAGGTAGTGTTCCAGATTTTAGGGCCTTTGACATACATTGAGTTTTGTAAAGGTTTAGTCGGACACGGGGAATGTTGTAGAGATGTTTGTGTCTGGTGTTATGCCTGTGGGTCCTGTCACAACTATCAAGAAAGCATTTTAGGTCAAGATTAATATTGGAATTTAAGGTCCTGCATATATAGATTGCACAGTAGTAAGTGTGCATGTTCTGAACAGGGAGTAAGTTTAGATCTATGAAGAAATTTGCCCTCATTACGTCTGGCAATTAGAGTGCTGTCGATCTTAATGTTAAGTTGCGCAGCACCTGCTCTGCTACCAAACATAATATAGTAGGTTTTGTCAGTGTTAAGTGTGTCATTTCAGTAATGTTTATTCTGCATATATCATTGTTTTCTGTGTAGGGAAATGTATATTTCATGTAAAAAAAAATTATTTTGTTTAATACTTTTGGGTGTCTGAAATGAATTAATTGGATTTCCATTATTTCTTATGGGGAAAATTAATTCGGATAACAACAGAATCGGTTAAAGACAAGCTCTCTGGAATGGATTAATGTCGTTAATTGAGGGTCCACTGTATAATATAAAACATATAATAATCATACATGTATAATAATAATGTACTATAATAATTATTATAATAGATGGCAGTGAATACCACAACAATGCATGAGCAGTTATGGCTGCCTCCACCTGTCACATAATGACGTATTTTATTCATTCTAAGGTATATATTAGTTTTCTATGTTATTTATATCATTTATTATGTCTTATTAGATAAATAAGCCACTCCACAGTCACATATGTAATGACATTTTATTCATTCTAGAGTATATATCAGATTTCTATGTTATTTATATTGTTTACTATGTCATATTAGATGAAGTTGGTACTTTAATTGTGAATTTTATTTTGTCAATTTAAATCTAGTTATACTCTTGATCTTTTCAACAACATATACCAGACCCTAGTGCAATTGCAAGTACCATTTCAATTTGTATTTTTATATTATAAGTTTATATTATAAGTTCTACTCTAAGATTGTTTTCATATCTTAGTGACTATATTGTGTGTGCAATTAGTGTATATTTCAATTATATTATTGTTCAAGGCCCTTAACTATCTTTTGCTAACTAGTACCAACTACCTCATATATTTTTTTTCTACTTTTTTTATCCTTTTGCTACCTTAACTTGTATATTTTATCTTGTCAATTTAAATCTAGTTATACTTTAATTCTTGTAAACAACTTATACAAGACCTTAGTGCAATTACAATTGAGAGTCTTGTGCCTTTTTTATATTATTTGATTAAACTCAATTGTACTATAGCTCATTCTAGCTCAATACATAGTCAATACCAAATTCATTATATTAGACCATAGTGTAATTACTAGTGAGAGACTGGTGCTATTTTTAATTTGTATTTTTATATTATTAGATTAAACCTAGTTGTACTATAGCTCATTCCAGCACAACACATAGACAACACCAACTTCATTACATGTATTAGTGACTATACTCTACATGACCAAAATGCTATAGCTATATACTTGTCCAAACTTCCCACCACTACAGATATCAGTACTAAAACTCAACACACAACTCAGGATATAAACCATAATTTAAACCTAGAAGATAATTGATCACGTTGACCCTGATCTAAACCTCCATAATCTGACACACAATCAAAACCTATTGGAAAGTAACTGCCTTCACTACACAGCATCACAAGCCAGCACTATCCTAAACAATGCTAAAAGTCTATCAGTACTTAACTACAACATCAGGTCCTTAAGCAAACACTATGATGACCTCCTGGCACTCCTTGAATCACTAAAGACACCCTTCTCCTGCATTATTCTTACTGAGACCTGGCTTAAGCAGGACAATAGATATCTACCCTCTACCAGGATACACAGCAATCCACAACTGCAGACCATATCAAGTTGGGGGTGGTATTGCAATCTATTACTCTAACCAATTATCTGGTATTAGCACCACTTGCTTTAGTGATGAATATGGAGAATACATTTTTGCCAATTTTAATGTAAAAAACCTTAAGACGCCTTTAACCCTTTCAGGGTCCGTCCCGTAGATCTACGGCTTTGCGTTCAGTGTCCAAACCGTAGATCTACGTCATGAGCTCAGCTCACTCTGATAAACTGTGAGTGGTACACTTGGGCCTAGATATGAGAGAATACATCTATGTGGTATGTGTGCACCACATAAAACAAATCCTGCAGCACACTGTGTATAAGGAGAGAAAAAAACTGAAACCAAGATTTTCAATTAAAACAGCAACTTTGCAGTGTTTTTTCGTATGTTTTTTATATTTGTATTTGCAATTTCTTGGTCTCATTTGATAGAATGGAAGACATATTACAGAAATAGAGATGATTTTGATTGGTTTTAGCACTGGAAATGGCTTGAAACTGAGCTCAAAGTAGCGGAAATGTTAAATTTTTGTCGATGTTCAAGAGTAAACAAACGACCTCACACGTCTAATACACGCCAGCTGGTGGATTTAATACACATTCACAAATGTGGTGATGATATTTATACAATTATTACAAAAATTGCATAACAGAAAATTTTAAATTTTTTTGGTGTGAATAAAAATTCATTATGTAAATAAAAAATAAAAATGGGATTTATTTGTAAAGCCTCAAAAAGATTAAATAATAACCGAGGAAATGTTAGTTTGTGCCAGGAATGCCTAACACTGTTTATTCTGGATGCTATTTTGAAATTGGAATTTTTTAAAAACTTTGTGTTAAATTTGGGCCCAAAATTTAAACCAATTTCCGATCACTTTATTTTGTAGTTGAAACAGTTGACTTGGTGATTTTCTTGTGCTCAATCGATAGAATAGAAGTAATACTAGTAAAATAGCTAAGAATTTGGTTGACTGGAATGATGTAATTGGCCTAAAATGGAAGTCAAAGTCGCCAAAATCGCCGATTCGTAAATATCGCTGACACATCAAAATTCGCGAGAGCATAATTTCGTCAGTTTTCCATCAAATTTCGTACTTTTTGTTTTATTACCTTCACAAAAAGATTCTCTACCATTTCATAAGAAAAAATAACAAATTTTTTTTTTTGAAAATTCTTGGACACTGGGGCACCACTTCAGATTTGGGCCTTGGACCCTGAAGGGGTTAACAATCGGTGCCATTTACCGGATACCCCACACAAACATCGCAAATTTCAGTGAGAAATTAAAGGCACTAATAACAAACACACAAATGAATAAGCACCACCTTCTCTTAGCTGGAGACTTCAACACCAACCTTGGCCTACTAGATGATCAGCCTGTAACTGATTTCATCAACAATATGAACAACACACTTCTCATACCAACAACAACTAAACCAACCAGGCTCACTGAAACAAGTGCAACCATAATAGACCACATATGGACCAATATACTAGCCCCCCTTAAATCAGGGATAATCACAGATAGCACAACAGACCACTACCCAACCTTCCTCTTGACAAACATTATAAACCACAACTTGAATGCAACAAAGTTTCATTTAGACTCCATGATGAGGCCCAATAAGGAAGTTCACAGCTGACCTAGAGACTGTTGACTGGCCTACAGAATTCTCCAAGGCCAATGGTATTGATGACTGGACAGACATTTTTTAACAAATTACTAGACTATACAACAAACATTGTCCTATAAAAACGAAACAGATCACAAACAAACAGCGGGTTGCCCATGGCTAACCAGCACCATTCTGAAATCCATTGATAAGAAACACCAATATGAAAACAATAAAAGACGGGGCTTTAATACAAACAAAGATATTCTTAAACACTATTCTTTCAGCCAAACAACTATACTACTACAGTAATTCACTGACACAAGAGGAGATATAAAAAAGACCTGGAAACACACTCAGAATTCTAGGGACCAACAAACTGGAAAAAAAAAAAAGAATATTTCCTAACTAAACCTAATGAAACACACTGCAACCCACTGACACAGCTAACAAGATAAATGACTTCTTCTCAACCATAGGGTTTAATCTCACCAATAAAATCCCCCGTACCCAATGCCCATGCCGGGGACTAAACCCAAAATAGGAATTTTCCAAATTCCTGTATCTTGCTCCAACTGAGCCCACCAAAGTCACCGAGATTATAAAGTCACTTAAAATAACTCGGGAATCTGTCTCATGTCCCACCATTATTGTACAAAGAGAGCGGCCCATGTCCTCTTTGCATACTATCTCATTACTTTTTAACAAGTCACTAGAAACTAGCACCTTCCCGAAAAATACTCAAGATGGCAAGGGTTACACCAATACATAAAGGTGGTGACCCTACAGATTTAAACAACTATAGGCCAATATCAAACTTACCATTGCTATCCAAAATCTTTGAGAAACTCGTGCACAGAGACTACATATATTCATTAAAAACGGGACAAAAACATAAATCAACCCCTGCCAATTTGGATTCAGGAAAAATAAAAGCACTAACGATGCAATCATAAAAATGCTAGATCTGCTTTACACAGCATTGGAAAATAAGGAATTCCAATAGGAATTTTTTTTGACCAAGAAAAGCCTTTTGACACAGTAGACCACGGCATCCTAAATCCACAAACTTGACCATTATGGTATAAGAAAGGGCCCTGCGCTTGCATATTCAAATCTTACCTTACAAATAGGTATCAGTATGTCACCATTAAAGACACAGCATCAACAACACAGCCACTTAATACGGAGTTTCCGCAGGGAAGTGTCCTTGGTCCCCTGCTCTTCCTCATATACATGAATGATCTTCGAAACGTATCTCAACACCTGAACCCCATTCTCTTTGCTGACGACACGACTTAAGTCATTTTCACCCCCCTAACTTGCCACCCTCAACACCATTGTTAATGAGGAGCTGATCAAAATATCAACTTGGATGACAGCCAATAAACTTACGCTTAACGCTGACAAAACCTACACATTAAAGTTGGTAGCAGAGCAGGAGATGCACAAATTAACATTAAGAACGACAAAAACTCGAATTGGGCCCGGCATAATGAGAGCAAATTCCTAGGCCTATACCTCGACAACAACCTGAACTTCAGCACCCATATCCAACACATAACCAAAAATATCCAAAACGGTTGGGATCCTCTCCAAGATACGATACTACGTCCGCAAACTGCCCTTCTCACACTATACCATTCACTTATATATCCATACCTCACCTATGCTATCGTGCTTGGGGTTCAACTGCAGCAACACCCTAAAGCCAATAATAACCCAAAAAAAAGCCGCAGTAAGAATAATCACTAAATCCCATCCCTGGCAACACACCCCCCCCCCCCCCCTCACTCTTCATAGATCTAAACTTACTCCCTGTTCAGTACATCCACACTTACTACTGTGCAATCTACATCTACAAGACCTTAAATTCCAATATTAACCTTAACCTAAAATGCTTTCTTGATAGTTGTGACAGAACCCACAGGCACAACACCAGACACAAACATCTCTATGACATTCCCCGTGTCCGACTAAACCTTAACAAAAATTCAATGTATGTCAAAGGCCCTAAAATCTGGAACACCCTACCTGAAAATTCTAAAACTGCAGACACATTCATCACCTTCAAAACTACCATCAGAAAACATCTTATCTCCCTGATACACCCTGTCAACTAATTATACGAATACCACCTGGTGGTTCACACTTACACTCACTCACCCATTTGACCATAAACAGAAATATCAATCTCAATCTCAAAATAATGAATCTTAACTAGTCATAAGTTGGCCTGTGATGCTCCAATACTGAAACTATGTATAGTGCCAAAACAAAAGCATTCATATTGCTAAACTCACTAACTAGTACACTGTATTTAGTCATTTAGCCACAATACCAACTTACCTCATAATTTTGTAATATTTTAAACTTAAGACTTAATCTAAGTCTGCCTGAAATGCCTAGCCATGCTTGGTGTTCTAGTGGTGCACTCTGTAATTATTTTATCACATGTAAACCACACAATAACCAAATTCTGTAAACTCAGCATTGTAATCCTTATAGAGAATAAACTTTGAATTGAATTGATCAATAAGCCGTAGAATACAGGAACTATCAGAAGTGAAGATCCTTGAAAGAAAGGCTCTTGAGAGCAGGTAAAACATGATGTAAGGAATAGTCATGCTTAAGCCAGTTGATAAACAATTCTTTTTAAGTCGTTCATCCTGATAGGTTTGACCAAATAACTGGCAACGTGGTTTTATTGTAGCTCTTTCAAAGCATGGGGAGTCTGGAAGTGGTAAACAACTAGTGGAACCTCTACTTACAAGTTAAATCTGTTCTGTGACCTTGTTCATATCACGATTTGCTCATATGCTTAGTTAGTTTTCCTCATTTAAATTAATTGAAATCCAATTAAATCCGTACTGGCTCTCAGGAGGCACGACAAAATACTTCAATGTTTCACTAAACATGTACATGTTTATAGAGGTGCCATTTCAGGGTTAAGTTTGCCTGAAATGCTCTGCATAACAATGGGCTTTCTGCATGCACTCTTTAATATCAGATGATTATTATTATTAATATACGTAAAACATATGTACATATTGTTATTCTGGAAGATATTATTTAAATGTAGTACAGTGGACCCTCGTTTTTCGTAATTAATCCGTTCCAGAAAGTGCGACTACTATTGAAATTGACGATTTGCGACACCGCTTTCCCCATAAGAAATAACGTAAATACAATTAATCTGTTCCAGACACCCAGAAGTATTAAAACAAAAAATTGTTTTTACATGAAATATAGATGTACATACACAAAACAATGGGACATGATGAATGAAACATTAACAGCATAACACTTACCTTTACTGGCGATTCTTCTTAGTGTATGGAAGACTGGAGGAGGGGAGAGATAGGATTATTTACTGTTTGGAAGAGGAATCCCTTTACATAAAGACTTCAGGTACCAAGTGCTTTTCTGGGGTTACTTCTCTTCTTTGTTTTTTAATGCCACCAGGACCAGCTTGAGTCACTGTACACCAGTGGCACTAAATACTTGTCCAGAGAGCTCTGTTTTTGGCATCTCTTTAAAACTTCCCTAAAATGGGCCAAGACTGTCACTGTACATGTTGCCGACATAGCTTGCAACAGCTCTGTCAGGGTGATGTTTCTCCATAAATCTTTCTATCCTACTCCACATTTCAAAAATCTCCCGAATTTCTGAAGGCAACTTTTTCCATTTCTCTTCCTCCTCCTCTGAAGCAATATTCTGAGCTGCGGTCTGTTACTGTTCCAGCTGAAGCTCTTGCAGCTCGTCAATGGTTAGCTCTTCCACATCCTCCAAACTCACATCAAACCCCATGGAACTCCCAATGCCACAATAGACAACACAACTGACAGGCTCGTCAGAGTCAGCCCCAAACCCTTCAAAATCCCTCTTGTGGACACAATCTGGCCACAATTTTCTCCAAGCAGAGTTCAAAGTCCTGGTAGTCACTCCTTCCCAAGCCTTACCTATAAGGTTTATGCAATGAAGGATACTGAAGTGATGTTTCCAAAACTCTCTTAGGGTCAAGCGAGTGTCTGAGGTCACATAAAAGCACCTTTTATGTGTCAATGTTATGACATAACTAACAGTGTCACTGATGATGTATCTGTCACTGATGACGTAACTAACAGTGTCACTGTTATGACGTAGCTAACAGTGTCACTGTTATGACGTAGCTAATAGTGTCACTGTTATGACGTACCTAACAGTGTCACTTATGACGTAGCTAACAGTGTCACTGTTATGACGTAGCTAACAGTGTCACTGTTATGACGTAGCTAACAGACGTAACTGTCACTGTTATGATGTAACATTGCCACTGAGTTATGACATAACATTGTCATCGAGTTGTGACGTAACTAACACAGTTACTATAAATACAAATATTAGACAATACTAAACAAAGGTTATTAAATTCTTCAATAAGTGGTAAACAAAATGGTAAACAAAAGTGTTAATGTTGTATATATAACTTGCAATATTTATTTATTTATTTAATGTCTTTGCAAACAGTACATTGAGATTGTGTATATACAATAGTGGGTTGCAATGCAAAGAGAGCTATTATGCCTTGGCATTATGGGCTAACTTAACATTATTGGCTTACATTCCACTTAATACTAAGGAGTAGTACAGTGGAACCTCAAAAATGGAACTGCTCCCAACACAACCAACTACGTAAGTGTATTTTTGTAAGTGCTTTTATAAGTGTATTTTTGAGGGTCTGAAATGGACTAATCTAATTTACGTTATTCCTGATGGGAATAAATTCATTCGGTAAAGGCACTCGAGCAGCCTTCTGGACTGAAGAAAGTTCGATATCTGAGGTTCCACTGTATATCATAGTTGTACAGTAGGAAAGTAATTATTTCATAGTTGTACAACAGAATATTAATTATAAATGAATCAAAATTTGTATAATGCAAGGATATACATATTTATATTCTAAAATGCTTTTATGAAAAACAATGATTCAATTATATTCCTGTCAACAATGGATAAAAGGTTCAATGCGATTGTTTCAGTTGTGATGTGGGAGTACATAGGCGAGTAAATGTATACTGAGTATTTAGCATTTAGTCTAGGGTGATTAAGTGGCTTTTGAGAAGAGTCTTAAATTGATTTTCAGACTGGGTTACTTTAATATCTTCTGGTAATGAATTCCATATTTTGGGGCCCTTTACGTGTATAGAGTTTTTACACAGTGTGACATGGACACGGGCTATATCAAAAAAGAGATCTGTGTCTTGTATTTTTATATTATAAGTTTATACCTAGTTGTACTTTAGCTCATTCTAGGTCAGTACATAGACAACACTAAATTCATTATATTAGACCTAAGTGCAATTACAAGAGCGAGTCTGGTGCCACTTGTAATTTGTTTTTTTTATAGTATTAGTTTATACCTAGTTGTACTTCAGCTTATTCTAGCACAATACATAGACAATATCAATTTCATTATGTTTATTAGTGACTATACTCTATATGACCAAAGTGCTTTAGCGATATACTTATCCAAACCTCCTACCACTACAGAAATCAGTATTAGAACTCACCACATAATACAGGATATAAACAACCACAATTTAAACCAAAAAGATGAACGATCACGTTCACCCTGATCTAAACCTCCATAATCTAACACACAATCAAAACTTACTGAAAAGTAACTGCCTTTATTACACAGCATCACAAGCCAGCACTATCCTGAACACTGCTCAAAGTCTATCAGTTCTTAACTACAACATCAGGTCCTTAAGCAAACACTGTGATGACCTCCTGGCACTCCTTGAGTCACTAAAGACACCCTTCTCCTGCATTATTCTTACTGAGACCTGGCATAGGCAAGATACACAGGATACACAGCAATCCACAACTGCAGACCATACCAAGTTGGGAGTGGTACTGCAATCTATTACTCTAACCAACTATCTTGTATTAGCATTAATTGCTTTAGTGATGAATATGGGGAATACATTTTTGCTAATTTTACTGTAAAAAACATCGAGACACCTATAACAATCGGTGCCATATACCAGATACCCCACACAAACATCCCAAACTTCAGTGAGAATCTAAAGTCACTAATAAACAGACAAATGAACAAGCACCACCTTCTCTTAGCTGGAGACTTCAATATCAACCTCGGCCTACCAGATGATCAGCCTAACTGATTTCATCACTTCTCATACAAACAATAACTAAACCAACCAGGCTGATTGAGACAAGTGCAACCATAATAGACCACATATGGACCAATATACTAGCCCCCTTAAATCAGGGATAATCACAGACAGCACTACTGACCACTACCCAACCTTCCTCTTAACAAACATCAGTAAGCTTCATTTAGAATCCATGACGAGGCCTCAATAAGGAATTTCGCAGCAGACCTAGAGACTGTTGACTGGCCTACAGAATTCTCCAATGCCAATGGTACTGACGATTGGACAGACATTTTTCTTAACAAAATAGACTATAAAACAAACATTGTCCTCTAAAAATGAAACAGATCACAAATAAATGGCTTGGTTGCCCATGGCTAACCAGCAGCATTCTGAAATCCATTGATAAGAAACACCAATATGAAAAGCAATATAGACAGGGCTTAATACACAAAGATATTCTTAAACAATATTTAATAGTTCTCACCAAATTAATAAAGAAAGCCAAACAACTGTACTATTCCAGCAGATTCACTGACAAGAGGAGATATACAAAAAGACCTAGAAAACACTTTCCCAGATTCTGGGGACCCACAAACTGAAAAAAACAAGAATATTGTTCTAAATAAACCTCATGAAACACCACTGCATCCCACTGATACAGCTAACAAGATAAACGACTTCTTCTCAAACATAGGACCTAATCTCGCCAGTAAAATCCCACGTACCAATGCCCGTGCCTGGGACTACCTAGATGGGAATTTCCCAAATTCCTTCTATCTTGCACCAACTGAGCCCACTGAAGTCACCGCGATCATAAAGTCACTTAAAAATAACTCGGGGAATCTGTCTCGCATCCCACCATTATTGTACAAGCGAACGGCCCATGTCCTTTCGTATCTGAAAATATTTGGGATAGTTCAGAAAGGAACACGTTACATTGTAAGGCAATCATTCTCCTATGTTTGTTGTGAAAATCAAGTCAATTCATTCATAAATAAGGATGGATCAGTCATAAATAGGTAAATAACTTACTTTCGAGATACAGGCTGAAGCGCGCAGCACCCCAGGTGCCCGGGAAATATTTTTTTTCCCCGAAAAATTCGCTTTATTTTACACTTTTTCCGTGACCTACGAGTGTTTATTACAGATAACCATTGTAAATCTGTTTTCTCTCATCACATATGAGAGAACGGACCCTTTCTTCACCTTCAAGGAATATATCGATAGAAATTTTTTCCTCGGGGCATCATATTATGCTATATATTATTTTTTAAGGTGTACTTTTTATGTTTATATGCTATTATTATATTGCATTATGTCATAATACATCAATTGTGATAGATAAATAAGCCTTATAATTGATATTAGCGTGGGTATGGAATATTTTGTTGGCTGGAGGTGTCGGCCATTTTGTGCACTATTCCCAGGGGTTCCCAATTGGTTCCTTGACCATATTATCTCCGCCCACTCTGGCATGATCTCAGATGGTGAATTTGTATTATATTAGACAAAGATATAAGAAAAGGATAAAAATAACACGGGGGAAAAACATAAACAATGCCGCGTCAGCGCTTGTTACGCAATGTGAGGCAAGGCGCTGTCACCATGCCTGTTATAAATGGCTGTAATCCCTTTTAGAAACATCGTACAAGGATAATAATTATACCAGAGTGTAGCCAGAAAGTTCAGCTATTTTTTGGTAACAACTCAATTTTCATATTTTTTCGAGTGTTTTTTTCTCTCCACGCTCCGACCCCTTGAACTGCCCTTTAACACTGACAAAACCTACTATATTATGTTTGGTAGCAGAGCAGGTGTTGTGCAACTTAACATTAAGATCGACAACACTAATTGCCAGACAAAATGAGGGCAAATTCCTTGGCCTATACCTCGACAACAACCTAAATTTCAGCACCCATATCCAACACATAACAAAAAAAGTATCCAAAATGGTGGGGATCCTCTCCAAGATACGATACTACATGCCGCAAACCGCCCTTCTTACACTATACCATTCACTTATATATCCATACCTCACCTATGCTATCTGTGCTTGGGGTTCAACTGCAGCAACACATCTACAGCCAATAATAACCCAACAAAAAGCCGCAGTAAGAATAATCACTAAATCCCATCCCTGGCAACACACCCCCCCACTCTTCATAGATCTTAATTTACTCCCTGTTCAGAACATCCACACTTACTACTGTGCAATCTGTATCTACAGGACCTTAAATTCCAATATTAACCTTGACCTAAAACACTTTCTTCATAGTTGTGACAGGATCCACAGGCATAACACCAGACACAAACATCTCTATGACATTCCCCGTGTCCGACTAAACCTTTACAAAAATTCAATGTATTTCAAAGGACCTAAAATCTGGAACACCATACCTGAAAACTTTAGAACTGCAGACACATTCATCACTTTCAAAACTACAGTTAGAAAACATCTTATCTCCTTGATACACCCCGACAACTAACTACATGATAACCACCTGGTGGTTCACAATTACACTCACTCACTGACTATAAACACAGAAATACTAATCATAATCTTAAAATAATAAATCCTAATTAGTCATAAGTTTGCCTATGATACTCCAATATAGACACTTTGTATTGTGCCAAAACCAAAGCATTCACATTGCTAAACTCACAAATTATGATGTAGTCACTTAACCTTAATACCATAATCTGTAAGGATTTAATGTTAAGAATTAATCTAAGTCTGCCCGAAATGCCTAGCCATGCTAGGTGTCCTAGTGGCCCCCTCTGTAATTAGTATTTTATAACATGTAAACCACACAATACCCAAAACCTGTAAACTGCAAATTGTAACCCTTATAGAGAATAAACTTGAATTGAATTGAATTGTGTTGTTATAACATCCCCAGGATATCAATATAACTCAAAAACGTACTGAAAATATCTCGTAAAACATAGTCTAAAAAACATTTAACAACGAAAAATTAACTGTTATAATAAGAGTAGTAATAACAGTGTGTGGAGGCAGACATAAGTGTGTGGAGGTAGACATAACAGTGTGTGGAGGTAAGATAAGATTTCGTTCGGATTTTTAACCCCGGAGGGTCAGCCACCCAGGATAACCCAAGAACGTCAGTGCGTCATCGAGGACTGTCTAACTTATTTCCATTGGGGTCCTTAATCTTGTCCCCCAGGATGCGACCCACACCAGTCGACTAACACCCAGGTACCTATTAGCTGCTAGGTGAACAGGACAACAGGTGTAAGGAAACGTGTCGAAATGTTTCCACCCGCCGGGAATCGAACCCGGGCCCTCCGTGTGTGAAGCGGAAGCTTTAGCCACCAGGCCACCGGGCCACAAGCCACCAGGCCACCGGGCCACAAGCCACCAGGCCACCGGGCCTGGTGGACATAACAGTGTGTGGAGGTAGACATAACAGTGTGGAGGTAGACATAACAGTGTGGAGGTAGACATAACAGTGTGGAGGTAGACATAACAGTGTGGAGGTAGACATAACAGTGAGTGGAGGCAGACATAACAGTGTGGAGGCAGACAACAGTGTGTGGAGGTAGACATAACAGTGTGTGGAGGTAGACATAACAGTGTGTGGAGGTAGACATAACAGTGTGTGGAGGTAGACATAACAGTGTGTGGGGGTAGACATAACAGTGTGTGGAGGTAGACATAACAGTGTGTGAAGGCAGACATAACAGTGTGTGGAGGTAGACATAACAGTGTGGAGGTAGACATAACAGTGTGTGGAGGTAGACATAACAGTGTGTGGAGGTAGACATAACAGTGTGAAGGTAGACATAACAGTGTGGAGGCAGACATAACAGTGTGGAGGTAGACATAACAGTGTGGAGGTAGACATAACAGTGTGTGGAGGTAGACATAACAGTGTGTGGAGGTAGACATAACAGTGTGGAGGCAGACATAACAGTGTGGAGGTAGACATAACAGTGTGGAGGTAGACATAACAGTGTGTGGAGGTAGACATAACAGTGTGTGGAGGTAGACATAACAGTGTGGAGGTAGACATAACAGTGTGTGGAGGTAGACATAACTGTGTGGAGGTAGACAACAGTGTGTGGAGGTAGACATAACAGTGTGGAGGCAGACATAACAGTGTGGAGGTAGACATAAGTGTGTGGAGGTAGACATAAGTGTGTGGAGGTAGACATAAGTGTGTGGAGGTAGACATAACAGTGTGGAGGTAGACATAACAGTGTGGAGGTAGACATAACAGTGTGAAGGTAGACATAACAGTGTGTGGAGGTAGACATAACAGTGTGGAGGTAGACATAACAGTGTGGAGGTAGACATAACAGTGTGAAGGTAGACATAACAGTGTGTGGAGGCAGACATAACAGTGTGGAGGTAGACATAACAGTGTGAAGGTAGACATAACAGTGTGTGGAGGCAGACATAACAGTGTGGAGGTAGACATAACAGTGTGAAGGTAGACATAACAGTGTGTGGAGGTAGACATAACAGTGTGGAGGTAGACATAACAGTGTGGAGGTAGACATAACAGTGTGAAGGTAGACATAACAGTGTGTGGAGGTAGACATAACAGTGTGGAGGTAGACATAACAGTGTGGAGGTAGACATAACAGTGTGAAGGTAGACATAACAGTGTGTGGAGGCAGACATAACAGTGTGTGGAGGTAGACATAACAGTGTGGAGGTAGACATAACAGTGTGTGGAGGTAGACATAACAGTGTGTGGAGGTAGACATAACAGTGTGGAGGTAGACATAACAGTGTGTGGAGGCAGACATAACAGTGTGTGGAGGTAGACATAACAGTGTGTGGAGGTAGACATAACAGTGTGTGGAGGTAGACATAACAGTGTGTGGAGGTAGACATAACAGTGTGTGGAGGTAGACATAACAGTGTGTGGAGGTAGACATAACAGTGTGTGGAGGTAGACATAACAGTGTGTGGAGGTAGACATAACAGTGTGTGGAGGTAAGACATAACAGTGTGTGGAGGAGACATAACAGTGTGGAGGTAGACATAACAGTGTGTGGAGGCAGACATAACAGTGTGTGGAGGCAGACATAACAGTGTGTGGAGGTAGACATAACAGTGTGTGGAGGCAGACATAACAGTGTGTGGAGGTAGACATAACAGTGTGGAGGTAGACATAACAGTGTGTGGAGGTAGACATAACAGTGTGGAGGCAGACATAACAGTGTGTGGAGGTAGACATAACAGTGTGTGGAGGCAGACATAACAGTGTGTGGAGGTAGACATAACAGTGTGGAGACAGACATAAGACATATCACCTGTGTCTCCTGTCTCCATTATTATGGCTGAAAGTGTTAAGTAGGAGCCACAAGTTGAGTGTTAACAATCACCTCCAACTTGAATGACAGCCACAACAACCTTGATGTTAAATGACAGCCACAACAACCAATCAGAGGCGAGAACAAGTTGAAGCTAACTTGTAGCAGCCAATGAGAGACTACCAATGGCAGGCACCCTAAGTATAACACAATACCTTAATATAAAGGACGCCAGTGGAAATAAGTCACTTGGTCTGACTAGTAGGTAAGTTTATTCAGTTATATACAAATACAGTTACATAGATTATCATACATAGCAGCATATGTGTAGAGAACCCAAAAAAAGTCAGACAAAGTGACTTATTTCCATTTGGGTTATTCTAGGTTCCTTAGACATATGCTGCTATATATGATAATCTATGTAACCGTATTTGTGTATACCTGAATAAACTTACTTATAAACACCATCACTGTCATGAAGTTATTATTATTATTATTATTAAAGATTAGCCGGTATTCTCCCTGCCCGGGCCTTTTCCAAGTGGTGGTCCGGCCTTGGCCGGGCCACATAAGTCTTCCATGGGAGGAGGAACAAGTACCTCCTCATCTTTGGGACAAACTGTCCCCAGGCCTAGCCACAAGCTAGGCCTCTCTGGTCTGCCATCCCCGCCCCATGGGGGCTAATGGGAATGACAGTCTTATGAGCTAAAGGCTCGGGCTCAGGCACCTACCCTACCCTAGAAGGGTTAGGCATGGTATCTGTGGAAAATTTTTGATTTTCCGAAACTATAGTGCCTAATAGGTGTTTAATGTGTCTATATGGGTCAAAAATGTATTTGAAAATAGAGTAGAACCAAGAGTTCCCTTTGTGCATGCGCGGATGTGCGGGGGAGAGAGCGGCGGGTTTGTTTTGAATGTGGTGAGGAGGCTGGAAAGCATGGAACCACGAAATTGGCATTCACGGCGGCCTAAAGATTAATATAGGCCTCATTTCATAATAGGAAGTGTCGTAACTGTTCCTGGTGGAGAGTGAGGGAACGTGATTTACGGGACCACGGTAATAAAGTGGAAAAAGGAGTGAATAAGGGTAGGACCGGGTGACTGACGCGTCACTATGGACTGTGTCCTGGGAAAAATTACCCTTGGTTTGATCATCACTCATCGGTCTCAGATCTTAATGGAGTGATCTCTAATGTGTATAATAATTATGAGAGGTTAAATCGTCTTGTGAATAGTAATGTAATTAGTGATAATAACATTGAGTTAAGAGAAGCGTGAAGTGAAATAAGTCGTTTTGCTCCGAGTGAACACGTTAGACCTCGTTGTTCCCGAGACGAGGAAAGTGAAGCTCCTTGAGTCACGACCTTTAAAGCGGGACAAACCAACGGATACCTCGTCCTGCTGGAATGAGAACCATGTCGGTGTAGCAGGACATCGAAAATGAGACGGTGAATGGAGGAAATAAGGAGTATCAATCACCCACAGTTAAGTAACCCTTCTAGTTATAACAAACTTATGCTGGCCAGTTGTGTTATGTTGTAATTAGATAGGTTATGAGTGATCCAGCTACATCAAGTGACCACCAGAGAACATCTGGTAAGTGGTGGGATTATGTACAAATGTTTTCCTTGATGGATGTATCCAGGTGTATCCTACCCCCCCCCCCTTCATTCAGCTAAACTAATATAATCTATACAGTCCACAATTAATTAGTAGCACCGTACTTGTGGGTGCTATCCAATCCATATTGGTCTCGGATAGATAGGATAAGATGTGAGTCGAGGGGACCACTCGCCGCGACCAGGGTTGGTTAAAGTTTTTCTTTCGATCTCACATGTCTACACGGGTGACAACGGTAAACATATGATTGTCTCCAATGAGATTACTGGTATGTATATAATGTTGAGGTACATACAGGTAAGCACCCTAGAAAATTTTCCATAGTATCGATGTCATGAAGTTCATTAACTTTCTAACTTGTTCAGCTATAAAAACTTTGGGGTCCAGTCCCTGGACCCATTATGTAAATCTGTAACATTTTGACTACCACCCACAGGATGGGTATCAGGTGCATAATAAATATATTAAACTAATTAAATGTTATCATTCTCCTTTTCTACTTTTATTCTCTGAAGTTAGATACACCTGTCCTGTGAGACTACTATCGTACACACCAGGATGGTGTCTCCTGCCAAGCTTCCATTATTCAAATTCAAATTCAAATTCAAATTCAAATTTTATTCTCTATAAGGATAAATTACCAAAAACAACTGGTGGGAGCTCCATTGTTGGTGCTAGGGAGGATAGAAGTAAGACAGGGAAACATGCACCAACAGGGAATACAGTCACAGAAACCCAAGGAAAGCGGAAACCAAGCCTGTGCACATACTATGCACTTGGTATCTGCTGGCATGGGAAATCTGGAAAAAACAGATGGGACATGCAACTATGACCACCCTAGAAAATGCCATGCCCATATGACAACAAGGAAAATGCAAACTCCCTTCCTGTAAACTTTTTCAAACCCTGAAATTGTACCTCTTCAGTAACAAGGATAGACTGTGCTATAACTTAAATTGCCAGGCATACCACTAAAGGGGACAAAAAATACAAAACATCCAGCCCATGGAAAAACCTGGTTAGCCACAGCCACATCAAAGGGAGAGGTTTTTAGTGCCCAGGAAGGAAAAAAAAACTGGCAGAAATGGCAGAAATCGTACTCACAAATCCACATTTCCTGGATGGAACCACAGTCGATGGCCCTCCACTCCAAACCAACAGATACAGATACTAAATGCCGGAAAAAAAATCCCCCCCCCAGTACAAACAATACCACCAGTCCGATACATTCTTCTTTTGCAAATATATCTAATGGGTCTAAAGCCAGCAACAAACAACAAATACCTTTCATCCGTGGACTGCTTTGCAGAGGCAAAGGCAATGTTTTCGCGGCTTTTCACTGAACCCACATAAAGTATCACTTGGACACAACGAAAATTATGTATGCCACAAACTAGGTTACAACCTAATACAGATGTGACAGAGTGAACAGCAAAAGGTGGGGGGGTTGGCCTGTACATTGCAGAGTCACTTGTTTGCCACGAACTGCTTAATGCCTCAAATGATGGAGGCGAGTGGAATCAGGCAGAGAGAGCGGGTCAGTAAAGGTCGAGAACCATCTCTCTCCCTAGTCATTGTGGAATCCTACAAGCACATTTGAATACACGACAAAAAGCGAGTGGGGGGGGCACACACACACACACACAATTCCTGTGAACAGGCTGTTAAAAATGGACCTAGGTACGATAATGTGGCCTGCTGCCTGCACCCCGCGGTTAAATGCTCAAGGTGGCGGTGCGCGGGGTGAGAGCGGAGGGTAAACTTAAGGCACCTAAAATGGAGGAATATAGCAATAATATTGTTGGCAGTAATAACACCAGGAGGCAGCTCTGATGAAAACTCACACTCACACGAGCTTTTAAATCTCTGCACAAAATTCCAATTTAAACCAGCAAATAATAGAGCCTACTAGACTGGAGAATACACTAGACCTCATCTTCACTAACAAATGATGATCTGATAAGAAATGTCACCATATCAAAAACAATATACTCAGATCACAACATAATTGGGAGGTTTCAGACTATGTATGCGTGTGAGCCCCAGACCGAACAAAATGAGGGACTAGTCCACGAGGGAGCATTCACAAATTCAACTTCAATAACAAAAACACAAAGTGGGAGGACCAACGTAAACCAAGTCCTACCGATATAAAAGCTGAAGATATATAAGCAACACAGACCCCAACTTATGCCTAGAACAGATTAACTCGGGTGGCATAACTCGAGTATGCACAAGCTTGTGAACAACATCACACAAGAAAAAGGAGGAGTAGATGTAAAATAGAAAGAGACAGGCGCTTCCCCTTTACAGGCGACGGAAAGAAATAACAGAGCGGCTAAAAAAGAGGTCAATATTTCTGAAATGCTAGGGAGACACTGGTCAGATAGAAAAAATAGGCAAGCATCCGAACTTAAGCTTAAAAGAATCCTTAAAGGAGCAGGAATCGCGGAAGAACTAAAAGCCATAAATGAAATCGAAAGAAACCCAAAGTATTTCTTCTCCTATGCCAAATCAAAATCGGAACAACGTCCCAGTATTGGCCCCTACTTATACAAGATGGTCCTACACAGATGACAGCAAGGAAATGAGTGAGCTACTCAAGTCCCAATATGACTCAGTTTTTAGCAAGCCGCTAACCAGATCTGAGAGTCGAAGATCAAAATGAATTTTTTATGAGAGAGCCACAAAAATTTGATTAACACAAGCCTATCCGAGTTATCCCTGGTCACAGACCGGGCCGCGGGGGCTTGACACCCCGAAACTCCTCTCCAGGTAAACTCCAGGTAAACTCAGTCTTTCCAGTCCAGCTTGAAGACTGCCAGGGGTTCGTTGGTAATCCCCCTTATTGTGCCTGGGAGGGCAGTTGAACAGTCTCGGCCCCTGAAACTTATTGTATGGTCTCTTAACGTCTAGTGACACCCCTGCTTTTATTGGGGGGAATGGTGCATCGTCTGCCAAGTTCTCTGCTTTCGTAGTGAGTGATTTCGTGTGCAAGTTCGGTATAGTACCTCTAGGATTTTCCAGGTGTATAGATTCATGTATCTCTCCTTCTGCATTCCCAGGAATACAGTAGAAACCTCAAGCGCTCTTCCAGTAAATTGAATGGTGTTTAATCTCTATAGCGAGCCGTGAAAAATTCTCTGTACATTTCTTAGGTCGGCAATTTCACCTGCTTGAAAGGTGCTGTTAGAGTGCAAGGCAATATTCCAGCCTAGATAGAACAAAGTGGGACCTGAAGGTGTCATCCATGGGCTTGGCCTCCCTAGTTTTGGAAGGTTCTCATTAATCCATCCTGTCATTTTTCTAGCAATGCGATTGATACAATTTATGGTCCTTGAAGGTGAGATCCTCCGACATAATCACTCCCCAGGTCTTTGACGTTGGTGTTTGCTCTAATTTTGTGGCCAGAATTTGTTTGTACTCTGATGAAGATTTAATTTTCCTCATGTTTACCATATCTGAGTAATTGAAATTTCTCATCGTTGAACTTCCATATGTTTTCTGCAGCCCCTGAAAGATTTGTGGTTTGATGTCCGCCTGGACCTTTCAGTGTCTTCAATGGAAGACACAGTCATATGGCAGATTCGGGTGTCATCTGCAAAGGAAGACACGGTGCTGTGGCCTGACAATCCTGTCTATCTATGTCGGAATATGAGGATGAGGAACAAGATGGAGCTAGTACTGTGCCATTGTGGAAAGAGCTTTTTTCACCGTAGCTGCCTCGGACTTTACTCTGTTGAACGACTACTTCTGTTTCTGTTAGTGAGGAAATTATAGATCCCATCGACCGACTTTTACGTTATTCCTTTAGCACGCATTTTGTGCGCTATTACATTTACACCATGGTCACACTTGTCAAGGCTTTTGCTAAGTCCTGTATATATTACATCTGCATTCTTTTGTCTTCTAGTGCATTTAGACCTGTCGTAGTGATCCAATAGTTGAGACAGACAAGCGACCTTTCCTAAACCCATGTTGCCCCTGGGTTGTTGTAACCCTGATGGGTTTCTAGATGGGTGTGATCTTGCTTCTTAGGACCCTTTCAAAGATTTTTATGATAAGGGATGTTAGTGCTATTGGTCTGTAGTTCTTTGTGTTGCTTTACCTGCCCACCTTTTGTGGAGTGGGCTATAATCTGTTGTTTTTTAGTAACTGAGGACACCCCCGTGTCCATGCTCCCTCTCCATAGAAGGAAAAGGCTCGTGATAAGGGGCTTCTTGCAGTTCTTGATGAACACAGAGTTTCCCAGAGTCTGGCCCTGGGGCAGAGGTGCATGGGCATGTCATTTATCGCCTGTTCGAAGTCATTGGCGTCAGGATAACATCGGATAGGCTTGTGTTAATCAAATTTTGTGCTCTTCCTCATAAAAAATTCATTTTGATCTTCGACTCTCAGTCTGGTTAGGCGGCTTGCTTAAAAAACTGAGATTCATATTGGGAATTGATAGCTCACTTCAATTCCTTGCTTCATTGTGTAGGACCCATCTTGTTTAAGTAGGGGCCCAAACTGGACGTTGTTCTCGATTTTGATTTTGGCATAGGAGAAGAAAATACTTTGGGTTTCTTTCGATTTCATTTATGGCTTTTTGTTCTTCTCCGCGATTCCTGACTTCCTAAAGGATTCTTTTAGCTTAAAGTTTCGATGCTTGCTATTCTCTGAACTGACCATGTCTCCCTGCGCATTTCAGATATATTGACCTCTTTTAGCCGGCTCCTTTCCCTTTTTCTTAGAGGAATAAGCCTTGTGCATTACATCGAGTGGCCACCGAGTTAAATCTTTCTAAGGCATAAGTTTGGGTCGTGTTGCTTAGAATACTTCCCAACTTATATCGGTTGGAGGGAACTTGGTTTACTTGGTCCCACTTATGTTTTTTGTATTGAAGTTGAATTTGGTGAATGCTCCCTCGTGACTAGTCTCCATATTGTCGGCTGGGGCTCCACGCATACATTCTGAACCTCAAATTATATTGTGATCTAGTATATTGTTTTTGAAATGTGACATGTTCTATCAGATCCATCATTGTTAGTGAAGATGAGGTCTATTGTAATCTCCAGTCAATAGGCTCTATTATTGCTGGTTTAAATTGAATTTTGTGCAGAGATTTTAAAGCTCGTGTGAGTGTGAGTTTTCATCAGAGCTGCCTCCTGGTGTTATTAACTGCATCAAAATTATTTGCTATATTCCTCCATATTTAGGTGCTTAAGTTTTAAATATCCCCAGGAGCAAGATGTTGGGTGCAGGAGCTGGAAAGATTTCCAGACAGTGGGTCAATTTTTACACAGCTGTTCCTGAATTGCTGGGATGTTGCTCCGGAGGCTTGTAGACACCACAATGACTAGGTTTTGGTTCTCGACCTTTACTGCTAAAACTTCCACTACGTCATTTGAGGCAGTTCCTGATCAGCCGGGCTGTGGCTCGTACGTTGGTTTGCGTGCAGCCAGCAGCAACAGCCTGGTTGATCAGGCGCTGATCCACCAGGAGGCCTGGTCACAGACCGGGCCGCGGGGGCGTTTGACCCCCGAAACTCTCTCCAGGTAAACTCCAGGTAAACAATGATGAGTTTACAGAATTTGGTTATTTTGTGGTTTACATGTATTAAAATAATGATTACAGAGTGTACCACTAGAACACCTAGCATGGCTAGGCATTTCGGGCAGACTTAGTTTAATTTTTAATTTTAAAATATTACAAAATTAATGAGGTAAGTTGTATTATGGCTAAGTGACTAAATACTATTTGTGAGTTTAGCAATGTGAATGCTTTTGTTTTGGCACAGTACATAGATCTGTATTGGATTAGATTTAGATTTGCCACCGAAGTGGCTAGTTTTTTATTGTGCACCCCATAGCCATCCTGGAGGACGGTAGCGCGAAGCTTATGGATACACAAAAGGCCTAGGACTAGGCCCCAAAGGTTAACAGGATACATATGGATTTATATCTACATATCTATAAAGTTCACTTATCTGTTCTACAAGCAAATTAGGAAATTTGCTTAGAATCTGGTATCTTATTTTCATTAATAAGATATCTTGAACATGTCACATAAGTTATTATAACTGGTCTGTCTCTGTATTCCTCAATGAGTGGACAATTAAGCACATAGTTTCAAAGAAGTGACCATGTGTCTGATCACAAAATTTACATTTAGTATTGATCATCATCTGTGTGTCTCCCCAACTGCCAGAAGTACTTGTAACCAAGCCTAAGCCTGGCCACTACAACATTAGTCAGTCCTGTTCACTATTGCAAGTTGCTTCTCTCCTCAATATATAAAAACATACTTATCTACTTCAGGTATTAGAGTCACAGATTTCATTATTTTAAGATTGAGATAAATATTTCTGTTTACGGTCAAATGGGTAGTGGAGTGTGTGAACCACCAGGTGTATTCGTGTACTTATTTGACGGGGTGTATCAGAGATAAGATGTTTTCTAATGGTGTTTTGACGGTGATGAATTGTCTGCAGTTCTAAGTTTTCAGTAGGGTGTGTCCCAGATTTTTAGGCCTTTGACATACATTGAATTTTTTGTAAAGGTTTAGTCGGACACGGGGAATGTCGTAGAGATGTTTGTGTCTGTGTTATGCCTGTGGGGTTCTGTCACACGATCCAAGAAAGTGTTTTAGGTCTAGGTTTGATATTGGGAGTTTAAGTCCTGTAGATGTAGATTGCACAGTTAGTAAGTGTGGATGTACTGAACAGGAGTAAGTTTAGATCTATGAAGAGTGGGGGGGGGTGTTCCAGGGGTGGGATTTAGTGTGTGGACAATATTTTAATTTTCCCGAAGCTAAAGCGCCTAATTAGGTGTTTAATGTGGTCGATATGGGTCAAAAAAAGAAATTTGAAAATAGATAGAACCAAGAGTTCCCTTGCGCATGCGACTGATGTGCGAGGGTGGAGGTCGACCGGGGCATGGAGGGCGGCATCTTTGAATGGGCTTAAAAAAGGCTTGTGAAAACATGGGACCAAGGAAATTGGCATTCACGCGGCCTAAGGATTAATCTAGGCCTCACTTCCATAATAGGAAGTGTCGTGAATGCCCTGGTGAAGAGTGAGGGAACGTGATTGGATGGCAACCGCTTGTAAATAAGTGGTAAAATGAGTTGAATAATGGTAGGACCAGGGGTGACTGGCGCGTCGCCATGGACTGTGTCCAGGGGAAAAATACCCGTGATTTAATCATCACTCATCGGTCTCAAATCTTAATGGAGTGGCCTCCAATGTGTATAATAATTATGAGACATTAAACCGTCTTGTAAATCGTAATGTAATCAGTGACAATAACACTAAGTTAAGGAATCGTTGAAGCGATATGAACTGCCATTCCCAGAGTGTGTGTGTACATGTTTACCTCGTTGTTCCTGTCTCGAGGATAGTGATAGATTTTAGATTAGATTTTGCCACCGAAGTGGCTAGTTTATTGTGCACCCCATATCCATCCTGTGGACGGTAGCGCAAGAGCATATGGATACACAAAAGGCCTAGGAACTAGGCCCCAAAGGGTTAACAGGAATACATATGGATTTATATCTACATATCTATAGTTCACTTATCTGTTACAAGCAAATTTAGGAAATTTGCTTAGTATATCTGGTATCTTATTTTCATTAATAAGATATCTTGACATGTCACAAGATAGTGAAGGCCTTTATGAAGTCACGAACTTTCTAAACCAGGACAAACCGACGGTTACCTCGTCCTGTCTGGAATAAGAACCTGTCGGTGTACAGACATCGAAATGAGATGGTGACTGAGGAAATAAGGAGTATCAATCACCCACTATAAGAACCACTTCCTAGTTTATAGCAGACTGATACTGGCCGGTTAGGTATGTTGTAATTGGATAGTGTTATAGAGTGATCCACTACATCAGTGCCACCAGAGAATATCTGGTAAGTGGTGAGATTATTGGCACAAGTGTTTTTCCCTTGATGGATATATCCATGTGTAACCCCCCCCCCCTTCATCCCGTTACACTAATATAATCTATACAGTCACAATTAATTAAGTGAGTCACCGTACTTGTGGGGGCTATCCACTTCATAATACTGGTCTCGGATAGGTATGATAAGATTGTGAGTCGAAGGGACCACCCTGCTGCCGTGACCAGTGTTTAGTTTAAAGTTTATTAATGGCACACCCCAATACCATCCTGTGGGCGGTAGTGAAAAGAGTTACGAGGTACATAATTGGTCCAGGACTGAGACCTCCAAAGTTTTTGATAGCTGAGCAAGTTACAAAGGTAATGAACTAGATCTGGGTCATAATCATGCCAAGTTAACAAAGGTAATGAGAACAGATCCTGGTCATAATCATGACCAAGTTACAAAGGTATGACTCCAGTAGGGCTGGTCAACACTCATGAATAATTGCAAAGGTAATGAATCAATAAAACACATTAGTCATTAGAATTTACAAAGGTAAGAGCCTCCCAGTAGAGCTGGTCAAAATCATGACAAAGTTTCAAAAGGTAATGAATGATAAACACTATACAACATGATTACAATCATAGACAAATTACAGAGTAATGCCAGTTAACCAAACATAGCAGGGAATTCATCCATTGCCCCCAACAACAGAATTGTTCTAGTGCCTGTCCTCTCCTCGGTAGACAGCCATTGCAAACAGCAGCAAGTTGCCCCGGGATCTGTCTGCTGCACGAGCACCATCGACCCTCCCCAAGAGGTCCAAGATGCCAGTGACTCCGTTAGCAGCCCGATGGAGAGCTGCACTAGGGACATGTCAGCGTCCCTGTTGGAAGCCAAGTTGATTGAAGATTTCCCAGGCCCTCGTGTGCACGGATGTTGAAGCTTGGAGGAACTGAGTACACACTGCCTGTGGCACACCTGACAGCTGCCTCGCGCGCGGTTTGAACTCCACGAATCTGTCCCTGTAGTGGAAGTTCCTGTGAGCCCGGCACTCCCTGCAGTGCCATCGCTGACATCGTGGGTTAGGGGATAAGTACCCTCTGCAGATGGGGTGCGCAGGGAGTTGGGTGGGTGAGAGGCGGGGGAGACGCGCAGGGTCAAGTGAGGCATTATGAGAGGGTCACTGTTTACTACACACGCCCTCCCCCTCCCCCCCAGCGGAGAGGGGGGGAAGCGCTGACTGGTCCTGACTCGACAACACCAAATCCTCTGAAACTGCACAACACTTCAACTATTTACGCTGAAACGATGCACTGGGATGTCAGTTCGCTGCTCTGGTATCTTCTCAAAACATTCACACTGAGTTCTGTTAAGTAGGGATGGTCAGCCTCTTTGACCAGGAGCTATCCTTAAAAATCCCGCAGCCAGGAGCTAAGACTCGACCCCTGCAACCACAAATAGGTGAGTACAACCTGCCGTGTCGGCCATGTTGAGCCCTGTGTGCGTGACCAGTGGTGGTTAAGTTTTCTCACATGTCTACGCTGGGTGACTACGGTAAACAATATGGTTGTCTCCCAATGAGTTTACTTGTATGCATGTAATGTTGAGGTACATAAAGGTAATCACCCTACAAAATTTTCCACATCTGCCCGGGGTTCTTGAACCGGATACAATCAGTGAATAAATTAATTGAATTAATTTCTTAATAATTAAGTGACTGATTGAAGAAAGTGGGTATAGAGTACACAAATTTAATCGATCGTGTGTGGATGATAATTAGCTAGAGCCCAATTAATTGCTAGCACATAGTGGCTAAGGAATTTATCCAAAGTAAAGTGCAAGAATTTCTCTTAAAGCGCCTACTTAAGTTGTATAATCAGTGATTAATAATTCTCTAACCATGACTGGATCTGATGGAGTTAATGTGGCCTGACTAGTCCGTGGATTTTTAGAGTAATGAAAGCATCATAACAGGCTATTAAAGCCATGTGCGAAGGCATTAGGATTTAATGGAATCAAAGAACCGTGAACCCTAATGAATTAAAGTTATATTTAGATGCTTTAGAGAGTAGATTTGATTGGTACAAATTGTGTTTAAAGACTGTGAAAGAGATCTGCTGGGGAATTGTGCAGATGGAATGGAAATGAAGTTTTAATTAATCAACATTACGAATTGGAAGAAAAACTGTCTTGTAAAAGTAAGGCTTTGAATAAATTAAAGGGTGTAAGCCAGGCAGTTGATCAACCTATTAATGCAAAGGGTGTGTTTGCCAAACCTCCAGAGTACGGTCGGAGGAAATCAGACTAGGTCGGCAAGAATTAATTGTTCAATTGCAGACCAGTCAGCCAAACAGTTCTAAGGATATAACACATAATGACTCTGAAGTATCTGTCAAGTCTCAAAAAGGAAAAATAATCCCAGTTAAATAGGCACATATCAAGTCAGGAATCAGTAATAGTGGTTCCTCACATCAAGGTAAGAGGAATAAGTACCTCAGTAAGGGTAACCCAGTTAATAAGAGGTCAAGCAAGGAAAAGAGAGACTGCCTCTTCTGCCAGGGTACTCATTTCACTAAAAATTGTAATGCCTATAATTCATGGGATATTAAAGTGGAGAGGATGAAAGAACTTGACAGATTTATCAGATGTCTAGTCCGGTGGCCCGGTGGCCTGGTGGCTAAAGCTCCCGCTTCACACACGGAGGGCCCGGGTTCGATTCCCGGCGGGTGGAAACATTTCGACACGTTTCCTTACACCTGTTGTCCTGTTCACCTAGCAGCAAATAGGTACCTGGGTGTTAGTCGACTGGTGTGGGTCGCATCCTGGGGGACAAGATTAAGGACCCCAATGGAAATAAGTTAGACAGTCCTCGATGACGCACTGACTTTCTTGGGTTATCCTGGGTGGCTAACCCTCCTGGGTTAAAAATCCGAACGAAATCTTATCTTATCTTATCTTAATCATAATGTAAAGGATTGTCATACCAAATTGAACATTTGCTATCAATGCAACAAGGGAAGGCACCATACAGTTATGTGCAGGGTTGTATGTGATTCTTATAATAATGGTGACAATAATGATTATGTTAATAACCCTGACACTACAGTGACTGATGTAAAGGTTGCAGCTAATGGCAATAATGATGGCCTAGCTGAGGTAGCCTTGCCGGTGTTGGATGTAATAATTCAGGATAAAGGGCATAAATCCAAAACCATGCGGCGTCACTCTCCTCAACACTGGTACAGGCCATGTAATATATGGCAGACTACCGCCTAGTAATAATGACTAGAAGTAGTGAATACAGTCACGGTGTCTTACTCATAAAAGGTCAACCCAGTACAAGTATTCTATCGAGAATGATGTTGAACCAGTCTAATTTGTGGGAGCTGGAAGCATAGGGATTAATATAAATGAGGAAAGTCCAAATGATTCCATTACTCAGGAACAATACCTGAAGGATGTTAAATGTGAATCTGGACATTGCTGGGTGCGACTTCCGTGGAAGCTCGACCGTCCAGAATTACCTACTAATTATAGGATGGCGTATGGACAGTTAAAGGGCCCAGCTCAGTGAACTGAGCAAGACACCAAAATTGTTGACTGCTTATAATGATATAATTAATAAACAGTTAAATAATAAATTGTTCTTACTTCAGGCGACGATAAATGCACACCTTAAGTGCACAGGTGGTTCACGGAGCGAAGTAATTGGGTAAATAATCTTATGTGGACGATTTCCGGGAGTGACGTCAACTGAAGAGGAACTAATGAGGATATATGAAGGGGTTAATGAAATAATGCAGTAATGTGCTGGGACTGACTTGGGATACTGAGAAAGACTTGTTATTGTTAAAGTCTCATAATTCCAGTATACCCAATAAATTAGGATTGTTCGTATCGCTCTTGGGCTGTACGGACAGGCTGTGCAGTAGCTCCTGACTCTGTTGATTGCTGCGCAGTTTTCCTCAGTGCACTCACAATGGCGGAAGGTGCACGTAGGCGAATCAACACCGTCTGCCTTCAATTAGTGACAGGCTCGTTCAACAATCAGAATACACATCTACTGCTTACTGTGATACTCCGAGATACATATGGTATCAATAATGAAGATCTTTATGATGTCTCTTTGAACGGCAATTCGAGGCTTTTTGTCAAATTCAGACAAAATAGTACTTACGAAAATATGGTTGCCACATATCAGGATGTGATCAAAACCGTTAATCCTGGTGTCACTGTTCGCCTTCACGACGTCTCCCGTTTTTACACCTGGATCAAGGTACGAAACGTTCCTTTTGAGGTGGACGAGAGTGATTTGAGGAATGCTTTTGCACGCTATGGCACGGCTCATATGGCAACTATGGGACGGTGGCATGATGGTCCTCTAGTTGGTATGCTGGAGGGGTCTTTCTCCCTGAAAATGTCCCTCAAGCACCCTATTCCGTCGCATGTGGTTATGGAGGACTTTCGTACGCAAGTGTACGTTACGTACTCAGGACAAAGGCGTACGTGCAGGCTTTGTGGGATGTATGACCATATGCCGGCGCAATGCCCTACAAGACGTGATAAAACGACGGAAGTAAGGCGGTTTGATGTTCCAACGGAGCAGCGATCATATGCTGCTGCTACACAACAACATATATTGCCTCGTAAATCGTGGAGTGAGGAGGTAGAGGGTGAGGTTGAAGAATTGCCGATATGTCTAACCCTCCCTGGTGCAGTGGAGGACGTGGGCGTGGTATCGGCGACGACAGAGGAAGACCTCGTTCATACTCAGGTTGATGTGGAGCAATCTATTCAAGAAGTTCTGAATGTTTTATTGGATGCTTCCACATCTGAGGGGCTTCACGGTGGTTTAGAGGATGTAAGTGTGAAGGAGAAGGTCGGGGCATCCGCCGGGCATAATGCTGAACATCAGATTGTGGTCGTGGAAGTTCATAGGAACAACAGTTCTGAAGATGAGATGGATACTGGCCGCAGTTCTCGTAAGAGAGCGGCGGTGATATCTGACTCTCAAGATGTTTTGACACCAGGACAACGGTCAGGGAACAAAGCATGGTGTGGAAATTTATTTGGTCCCTAAAATTCCACAGGACAGATCCAGCATGGCCGTACGGGACGGCTGAGCTGGATGGCCCTTATACCCCACCCAAACAGGGAAGCATTCTCTTGTCGGCAATGGATTCTTGGTAGGCATGTATTTAATTTATAGATTTACTCTTCAGGGAAGGAGTAGGTAGTTTTACTGGTAGTACACTAATATTAGGTTTACTAAGGCATCTGTAGATAATGATAATGTAGACCTAAGACCTTAACATAGGTAGTAATAGGCCGATAATGTAGGAAAACACTAGGATAAGTTAGCTAGGGAGAACTGGCAGCCCTAGTTTGAACGAAGAGACGAGGGTCTGGAAGAGAGACCAGCTCGTTCTTCTTAAGACAGACACCAACTGGACAAGACGTGCCGTGATCAACAGACGGCGCCCCCACGTGTCTTCACATCTGAGACTTGGGGAAATCTGGTAGAGGCACCTTGATGTACCGTAGATGACCTCCGTCAGGCCCATACAGTAAGTCAAGACCTTCACTTTTTTTCTCGTAGATTACTGGCCAGTGTCTGGGGAGATTGTGAGTGAGTCAACTGTGGGCCTGGTTGCAACAGGTTGAGAATGCCCAGTAAGTACCAGTGTCTCAGAGCAGTCTTGAAGCTAGTGTCTGAGTCTGCATAGTTATACTAGGGGATACATACCCTCTTGAATATAGGAATTTCTGAGGTGCAGGCAGGACACTAATTACGATTGAATATTGCCCAGAATTAATGCTCCTGGTTGCACGTGGTTTCTGAGAGGGAGTCCAAAGGGGCTAAGGTTAGCTTAGGGAAGTGAAGATCAGGATATTACCTGGAGTTTACCTGGAGAGAGTTCCGGGGGTCAATGCCCCCGTGGCCCGGTCTGTGACCAGGCCTCCTGGTGGATCAGAGCCTGATCAACCAGGCTGTTGCTGCTGGCGCAGAAAAACCCAAAACGTACGAGCCACAGCCCAGCGATCGGGGAATGATTTTAGGTTTTTTCCCATGCCAGCTTGAAGACGCCGGGGGGTCTGTTGGAAATCCCCCCCCCTTATGTGTGCTGGGAGGCAGTTGAACAGCTGGGGCCCCCTGACACTTTTGTATGGTCTTTTAAGTGCTAGTGAACCCCTCTTTTTAAAGGGGGGGAGGGTGCATCGTCGGGACAGGGAAGGAAAATCCCTTGCCACATATAAACAAATAATGTAGATTTTAAATATACGGATTGCGAAAAGGATTTGGGAGTTCGGGTTACATAATCTGAAACCAAGACAACATGCATAAGTGTTCGCAATAAAGCAATAGAATCCTTGGCTTCATATCAAGAACAAAAAAATAGGGTCCTCGGGTTGTTCTTCAACTCTATACATCCTTGGTTAGGCCTCATTTAGATTATGCTGCACATTTTTGGTCCCTTATTACGAATGGTAAAAATTTCTCTGGAAAATGAAAACAAAGGAGGATGAAAAATTACCCAGTACAAAACCCTTTCCCCTATGGGATAGACAAAGGGGCCCTGAATCTGCACTTCTAAAAGACGTAAAATTTGGGGGGGATATGATTGAGGTGTAAAAGGGAAGACGGGAAATAAAAAAGGGGTGTAAATATGGCTGAAAATTCTAGCTAGACGGGATCGCAGCAAGGGTTTTTAAATTGGAAAAATTCAGTTTCGGGAAGGGTTTGGGAAAGTAGGGTTTTGGTAATAGATTTGTGGTGGTGGAACAAACTCCCAAGTACGTTATAGAGGCCAGAACGTTGTGTAGTTTAAAAAAATAGTTGGATAAATACAGAGGGGGATGTGGGGGGGTGGATTTAGACCTGATAGCTTGTGCTACAGGGCGGTTGCCTGTTCCTCCCCTTAAATCAAAGTGACCTGACCTGACTAGGTTGGGTGCTTGGGCTTAAGCCGGTAGGAGACGGGGCCTGCCTCGCAGGGGCCCTAGGCCTTCTGCATGTTCCTTTGTTCTATGTTTTTATGTTCTTAGTCGCCCCGTCCTTTGCTTTTGTAGTGAGTGATTTTCGGTGCAAGTTTGGTTTAGTCCCCCTAGGATTTTCCAGGGATATAATCATGACTCTCCTCCTGCTTCCCGGGAAAACAGGTTTGGAACCTCAAACCTCCCATAATTGAGTGTTTTTTTCCCCCGTTATGCGCACCGTGAAAGTTTTCTGTACATTTTCTAGGTCGGCAATTTCCCTGCCTTGAAAGGTGCTGTTAGTGTGCAGCAAATTCAGCTAGATAAACAAGTGACCTGAAGAGTTACATGGGGTTGGGCCCCCCTAGTTTTGAAGGGTTTCCCTTATCCATCCGCATTTTTCTAGAATGCGATTGATAAATGTTATGGTCCTTGAAGGGAGATCCTCCCACTTAACACCCCAGGTTTTGAACTTGTGTTTTCGCTTATTTTTTGGGGCCC
This sequence comes from Cherax quadricarinatus, assembly GCF_026875155.1. NCBI lineage: Eukaryota > Metazoa > Arthropoda > Malacostraca > Decapoda > Parastacidae > Cherax > Cherax quadricarinatus. Next base: position 4,832,117 of record NC_069432.1, read on the forward strand.
AAATTTGTTTTGTACTTGATGAAGATTTAAAATTTTCCCCATGTTTACCATATCTGAGTAATTGAAATTTCTCATCGTTGAACTTCATATTGTTTTCTGAGCCCCCTGAAAGATTTGGTTGATGTTTCCCCCTGGAGCCTTGCATGTCCCGCAATGGAAGCACTCCCCTGCAGTTCGGGTGCATCTGCAAAGGAAAACACGGTGCTATGGCTGACTCCCTTTTCTATGTGGATATGAGGATGAGGAACAAAATGGGGGCGAGTACGTGCCTTTTGGAACGACTTTTAAACCCTACTCTTCGGGGTTTACTCTGTTGATGACTACTCTCTGTGTTCTGTTAGTAGGAAATTTTAGATCCACGACCGCTTTTCCTGTTTTCCTTTAGCACGCATTTTTTTGCGCTATTGCCTGGTCACACTTGTCGAAGGGTTTTCAAAATCTGTATATATTACATATGCATTCTTTTTTGCTTCTAGTGCATTTAGGACCTTTTGTAGTGATCCAATAGTTGCAACACCAAGTAAGTTGTCCTTTATATGTGCATGCGGGGGAGGTTTTTGCAATACCAATCATTTGTGAAAATCTTCCATAAGCCATTTTAGGGTGAGGTACCCACCTCAGAGCCCGGGGTCAAAAAGTTTGCCAGGGTAGGGACTCACTTGGGGGCAGTCCACATAAATTTTCAAAAAGTGGTCCTTCGAAAACCCTGATGTGAAAAGCTTTTAAACTATCATAGCAGGCCCCAGTTAGGAACCATTTTACAGAGTTAGGTTAGCTATCATAGTACCCCCGTTAGGAACCGTTTAAAAAAATTAGGTTAAGTTGCAAACACCTAGGGCAAAGTTTCCAGAGGGTGGCCCCTGATTAAAACAGAAGTTGTTATTTGCAGTAATTTAAGGCAGGCCAGGTAGGCTAGAGAAGCTTGTGAATTTAATTATTACAGTGATTACAAGTAATCCAGAGTAGGAGACTTGTGTGTTGATTACTTACAGTGGATTTGCAAGGTAGCCACAGTTAGGCTAGGCTTGTGCAAATTTTACAAAAGTTATAGTAGCTAGGACAGATTTAAACCTAGTTATTATTTACAGGAGTTATAAAGCCAGGTTTAAGTTATAGCACACTAGCTAGGTTAGGATTTACCTTATCCAACCATCCACCTAGACAGAGTAAGCTGGGCACAGTTAGGCCAAGCTGTTTACATACATTATTTATTTACTGTTTCACAAGTTGAATTGTTGAATTTACTTGTGTTAACCAAGTGATTTTAATTTGTATACTGCACTTTTAGTGTGTGATTTTCATTGTCTTTGATTCATGTTAATGTGGGATTTGTGAATTGTACCTGAGACTAGGTTAAGTCCTGTAATTATTTACTGGCATTGTACAGTTAAGTGCTAGGTTAAGCTTTCACATCGATACACATTTTTGATTGGGATTTGAGAGCTAACAGTGTACATCTTTGATTCATAGTAGAGTCAATATAACAAAGGGAATTGTTAAGCTTGCCTAACACCGTGATGTGCTGTGGGGTGGACTGGGTAAAGTACAATTACCTGGAGTTTACCTGGAGAGAGTTTCGGGGGTCAACGCCCCCGCGGCCCGGTCTGTGACCAGGCCTCCTGGTGAATCAGCGCCTGATCAACCAGGCTGTTGCTGCTGGCTGCACGCAAACCAACGTACGAGCCACAGCCCGGCTGATCAGGAACTGACTTTAGGTGCTTGTCCAGTGCCAGCTTGAAGGCTGCCAGGGGTCTGTTGGTAATCCCCCTTATGTGTGCTGGGAGGCAGTTGAACAGTCTCGGGCCCCTGACACTTACTGTATGGTCTCTTAAAAGTGCTAGTGACACCCCTGCTTTTCATTGGGGGGATGGTGCATCGTCTGCCAAGTCTTTTGCTTTCGTAGTGAGTGATTTTCGTGTGCAAGTTCGGTACTAGTCCCTCTAGGATTTTCCAGGTGTATATAATCATGTATCTCTCCCTCCTGCGTTCCAGGGAATACAGGTTTAGAAAAACCCCAAGCGCTCCCAGTAATTGAGGTGTTTTATCTCCGTTATGCGCGCCGTGAAAGTTCTCTGTACATTTTCTAGGTCGGCAATTTCCACCTGCCTTGAAAAGGGGCTGTTAGAGTGCAGCAATATTCCAGCCTAGATAGAACAAGTGACCTGAAGAGTGTCATCATGGGCTTGGCCTCCCTAGTTTTGAAGGTTCTCATTATCCATCCTGTCATTTTTCTAGCAGATGCGATTGATACAATGTTATGGTCCTTGAAGGTGAGATCCTCCGACATAATCACTCCCAGGTCTTTGACGTTGGTGTTTCGCTCTATTTTGTGGCCAGAATTTGTTTTGGTACTCTGATGAAGATTTAATTTCCTCATGTTTACCATATCTGAGTAATTTAAATTTCTCATCGTTGAACTTCATATTGTTTTCTGCAGCCCACTGAAAGATTTGGTTGATGTCCGCCTGGAGCCTTGCAGTGTCTGCAATGGAAGACACTGTCATGCAGATTCGGGTGTCATCTGCAAAGGAAGACACGGTGCTATGGCTGACATACTTGTCTATGTCATTAAACTTCGACAATGGCAGATGGGGGTTCAGGAGAGTCTGGTTCAGTGTTAACAAAATTAAAACGATCAGTAGCAGCATACAAAGGGCATCTGAACAGAACGCGTAACAGGTGCAAGGCTACTTGCCAACGCAGTAATGTAGACTGCGATGATTTTGCAGGACTGCTTGAAGAGTTTTGGGGGGAAAAAGGGAACCTAGAACAAGTTCTCACTATAGAACAGGGGTATTTGGGGTGAGAAACCCAGGGAAGTT